>CAJNDS010000924.1:786208-841208 GCA_905221605.1 Symbiodinium natans
GGGGGGGGGGGGGGGGGGGGGAGGGGGGGGGGGGGGAGGGAGGGGGGGGGAGGGAGGGGAGGGGGGGGGGAGGGGGGGGGGGGGGGGGGGAGGGGGGGGGGGGTGGGGTGGGGGGGTGGGAGGGAGGGTGGGGGGGGGCGGGTGGGGGGTGGGGGGGTGGGGGAGGCTGAGGGCGCCCCTACCCCCTGTGCTGAACCGCTGTTTTTGCTGTGCGGGTGGCGCGGTCCTCCACGAAAAAATTGTGCACTGACCCCCCCCACCCCCCCCCGCGTTTTGGGGGGGTAAGGAGGGAAAGAGGGAGGATTTCACCTCCAACACGCCGCCAGGGTCGGCGGACACTAAACCCTAAACCCTAAACCCTCAACCCTCAACCCTAAACCCTAAACCCTAAACCCTAAACCCTAAACCCTAAACCCTAAACCCTAAACCCTAAACCATAACCCTAAACCCAAACTACACCTTAAGCCGCTGCTTACGCGCATCCAAGCTCCGACACCCAGGCTCGGCCAGCAACTTCGTTGAGACCATGCAGCGGCTTGCCGCAGCCTCTGCTGGAGCTCTCTCTTCGGTTCAGGGTTCAGGGTTCAGGGTTCAGGGTTCAGGGTTTAGGGTTTAGGGTTTAGGGTTTAGGGTTTAGGGTTTAGGGTTGAGGGTTGAGGGTTGAGGGTTGAGGGTTGAGGGTTTAGGGTTTAGGGTTTAGGGTTTAGGGTTTAGGCTTTACTCCAAAAAGTAGGAACATCCTGTCTTCCCTCTTCTCCAAAAGGTATACTAACGGGAATCCCAGCTCTAATCATCCTCAAACCATGTTCCAGCTTTCTGGAGTTTACTGTCGGCTTTGCAGGGTGTAGGCATGAGTTCTTGCAGGTTCGGGGATACATAGGCTACTTTGCAAACTTCAGTCTAATTCCGAGCACCTGTTGAAGCTACTTCGTGCAGAAGTTAAAGCAAAGTTGCAGTTGTAATCGTTCATGATAAGAGGGTGCAATCTACAGGTCGAAAACGGGCACGGATGTCACAGAACTACAGAGCCAGCGCGACGTCGACAGCACACCACGTAACCACGCACCTTTGGCGGGCGGAAGCACACGAATTTGCAGTTCCAAATTTATATCACAGCATGTTGCTTCAAATTCACAAAAGCAGTTTCTAGGTTTTCTACGACTGTCGCTGTCAGTCAGTTGTGACAACTACAGCTACAAGTAGATAAACGCCACATGCACACAGACACTTGCATCAGGGTGTCATAAACCCCTAAACCCCTAAACCCCTAAACCCCCTAAACCACCTAAACCCCTAAACCCCTAAACCCCCTAAACCCCCTAAACCCCCTAAACCCCTAAACCCCTAAACCCCTAAACCCCTAAGTTTTTCGGAGAGGCTTCGGCTTTGCCATTGGTGTTCGTGTGCGAAGAATTGAAGCCACGAAGCTGCGAAGCTGCTTCTTTGGATGCCACACGCGCGAAGACGCGGATTCTCAAAAAAGGTCTCTCCCTAATTCTCCTTAAAGAGCAGCGGCGTCAGTGGCATCAACGGAGTCACGGATCATTCACAGAGGCAGCGGCGTCAACGGCGTGGTCAGCGTCAGCGGTATCGCGGACATTCACGGCGTCAGCGGCGTAATCGGCGTCAACCGAGTCACAGGACTAGACCTCGTCAACGGCATCACAGGGATTCAGTCCTCAGACGGACACACGGCGTCAACGGGGTCGGCCTTTGCCAGGCATGCAGTGGCTATGGCCACCGCCGCTGTTTGAAGCCTTGTCAGCCATGGTTCCGTGTAGGGTGTTTTGGCAACCCTAAACCCTAAACCCTAAACCCTAATCCCCAAACCTTTCGAGTTTACTTTGGAGCCGAAAGCAGGCAAGGACACGCTTCAGTGCATTGCAGACGGTGTCGGTGGTGTGTAAGTAGGTCCCATCATGCTGACGCCTTTGCAAAAGGTTTGGGCTAGAGCCTACGCCTTAAGAAGGGCAACCCTTGTTTGGTTCCTCTAGTAGGTTACTCTTGGGTCTAGTCTCGGATTCCTGAAGTGTCTGAGCTTGATGGAAAGCACACACACTGAAGGTTGGACGAGAAGTCGGGCTTCAAGCGGAGTACGGTGCTGAGTCTACAGGGTTCTCAAGGAACGGGGGTTTCAAGGGGGGTATGTACTCCCCACTACTCCCCAAGGCTCCCGAAGCTTCCGTTGAGGATCCCTGGGTACCCAAGCCCCAAGAACCCTCCCTTAAGAATTCAAGAACACTATAATGAGTAGCAAGCAGGGAAGGGCTGCATCCTAGTTGCTTGTTTTGAACCCTAAACCCTAAACCTCAAACCCTAAGCCCCAAACCCCATACCTTAAGCCCTAAACCCCAAACCTGCTGTAGTTGACAAACTCCTTGCACCCTGGCACCTCATCCCTGTTGCAGAGTCGTCGGTGCTGGCAGCGTGTATTTTAGTTGGTACAGCTGCGCTGGGCGAGTGCGCACGTTTCGAAAAGTTTGCATTTCGAGTTTCGGGCAGCCCAGGTTAACTTTAACAGCCAGACCAATTGTTCCTTAAAGTCAGACTGGGAGTTTAGAATAATATGAATCACGAAGTCTAGTAGTACCACTAACCCAACAGAAACCGAGCGATGCCAGCAGCCTTGGCAGGCTTTCTTCGGCAACGGCCTCGGTTTCAGCACTGCGAAAGCGTGCCAGCCCCCTGCGAGCAAGTTTCATGATGTTTCATGGCACACGATGGTGCGAGACAGCTTGCATCCATGTACCTATACAAACACTGGGGCAGTAAAGGGGTTCCTTTGTAATAGCCTTAGGGCCTATGTATGTACTCTATAGGTACATGGCTACAGGTACATGGCCTTAGGGTAAAGGATCCCTGTTTTTCATTACCATTCAGTAACGTAACATACCTTTCGTGAGCTCAGCCACATAGCCCTAAGGATCCACGTGCCCAAGTAAACTTGGGCCTTACAGGTACTATAACCCCTCAACCTTGAACCCGAAGTGGCCCTAAGCCCTTATTTAGGTACGTGGATCCTTTTGGGAAGTGCTTTGAGGTGTCTGGCTTGCCACAGGAAGCATTTGGTACGATGACACGCCAGGCCAATTACAGTGGCTTAAGAACTTGTTTGTAATGTTTCGGGCTTATGGACGTTAGTTTTCTTGGGTTCTCGTCAGCAAATGAAAGGCCATGGCAAGATTGTTAGCATCAATGTGCCTTGCAGTAGGGTTTTATGCTGCATGATGTTGTGTTTTGCTACTGAAGATAAGAGCTGGCCGCAAGTATTTATTTTCAGTTTGGGGGGGGGGGGGCGGGACGGACAAGAAATTCGCATCAGAAGTGTTGGTTCACTTTGAGAAGAGTCAGTCTTTCGTGCATCACTTTGCTTGATTAGTTTTCCCGATCGCCTTCCGTGCGCGATGACTGTCGTCGAAGCAGGAATTGGTGGAAAACATCAAAACGGTGCTGCTGTGGAAGGACCACGGGGCTCATGCTGCAGCTGCCGCTCTGCGTCACAGGCAGCTTTTGTGCACCTTTTTTTGGAGCATTATCGTCCCGATATGGTCTCAAAGGTGAACTTTTTCGTTCCTTCGGATACTGGGACAGCTAAGTGTTTCTCGCGAGGAGTTGCCTCTGGACGATTTGCAGGAAGAATGCCTGCGGCTGTCCCTCTCTTGGAGGGTAGATCAGGCAGGACTTAAGGATCGGATTCTCGGTGCATTTGCGCATGTCAGAGTAGCCTCTAGGCAATCGGTTTTCACTGGCTGCACAGGATTGCATGTTATATCCAACCCTAAACCCTAAACCCGAGCTCATGCTGCATCCTTTGGAGGAAGGACTCTCCGTCCAGCAGCAACAGCAGGAGTTGAGGGAGCGTTTGGTCTGCACCCGAGCTGCTTAGCACGTGCTCCGATTCAGCAGATGTCAGATTTAGGGTGTAGACCCAGGCTAGCCCGATAAAATCGGTACTCGTACTTCGCACAAACAAAACTACACTTGGGGGGGCCTAACTTTAAGTAGTGTATGAAACCCAAAACCCTTGTGGATCCTTAGGGTGAGTTTCCTTGTTGCTGTTTCCTGGGCAAAGGTCATGGCATCCTGCGCAAAAGCACTGGGCCCAGATTACATGAAGCCGGAAGATGCCAAGCCGGGGTTTAGGGTTTAGGCTTTAGGGTTTAGGGTTTATGGATATGGGGGATTCCGAAACTAGGGCAGTTTGGGGTTCAGGGTTGAGGGTTGAGGGTTCAGAGGTTGGGTTCGCAGTCTAAAGAATGTTAACCCGTGGTTCTTCTCGAAGAGAGTGAGTGGTCCCAAAGCATCACAAGATACTATAGTCTTTCTTATCGGATGCCCCAGGGAAGGCACTCTTGTTCGGAAAGCCAGTACTATATATTTGGCGCCCAGAAACCACGCCAAGTAGGGTTTTTGAGGGACTTCGTTCCACAGCTGGTACTACCAAAGAACCCTCTTTAGGCAATGCCCATTTCTAATAATAGAATCGAGGTGAGCTGACTGCATTACATCCCCACTGTCATGTCGCGCCGACCTTCGAAGTGATTGTGTGCCACACGCGTGCATGCTGAATGCTTTGGACCATTGATCGTTATGCGTGGCACGTGAAGCCGTTTCAGCGCGTTTAGTGTTAAAGTCGAAAGACATCGTCGCAACCCAGTGGAGGCCCGATGCAAGCTTCAGCTTTCTGCAAATCGAAAGGCGCCCGCGCTAGATTCCATTTGGTTAGCACACACACATATGACTACACACCGATTGAACCCTTCAGGAAGCCCACCCTAAACCCTAAAACCAAAACCCCAAAGCCGTTTAGTAGCACTGGCATATTCATTCGACCATGCGCCACTGCCCTTGCATGGGCAGCTGGCAGTTGGCGACAACGCCAAGCGATGGCGTTCTCTCGCAGCATGATGCTGAGGCAAGCACGACAAGCGAGACCAAGCAAAGACCCAATATGGTTTAGGTTTAAGCATTAGAGCTTAGGGATGTTTAGGGGTCATAGGTTGGAGGGGCCAGGGCGTAGGGTGCATCATGCTAATTGAGATCCCTGCATTCCGCATCCGTTGTCCCACATGTCCTGTAGCTCGCCAATTTCCAGTGCTAGCGCCCCGTAAGCCGAAATTCCACAAAGACCCTAAACCCTAAACCCTAAACACCTCGTGCAACTTTTGGGCGTGCATGGCGGCAGGTTCTACCTCCGAGTCTTGTTGTTCTTCCCATTCCCAATGTACGCGGCAATCTTCACTACAGACAGCTTCGCGGCATGACTAATCCCCTCCCCCGAAGATTAAACCCCCCCTACCCCCGAAATTAAATACACCCCATTATCGTTATATCATAGTCTATTGGGGGATTTTAATAGCAGGGGGTCGGGGAGGTTTAATATTAGGGGGAGGGGGAAAAAAACCCCAAGAACCCCAAAGCCCTACTTGAAGGTTCATGGTACTTACTAACCAATTATAACTGGGCTTATAACCCTACTTACAATTGGGATAACCCCTATAAGGCCCTTTAGGGGTATTATAAGTAGGGTTGTAAGTACAGTTATAATTGGTTAGTAAGTACCATGAACCTTCAAGTACAGGACTTTTGGCCTCTTTGGATCCTTGGAGGGTTTCGGGACTCTAGGGACGCAGATAAGGGAGGGATACTCCGGGGTTGGAATCGCGGAAAGTTGTTCTGGGTTGCGCTTTATGTAGTGGTTGGGGTCTAAACTTGGGCTCTCTGTTGTTCAAAGAACCCAAACCCCGCCAAAAAAAACTTAACTTAACACAGCCCGCGTGTATGAGTCCGGCTCGCGGGTCACACCGCACCCACAAACAACTTTATACCAGGACTGCATTGGATTTTCGGAGGCTGCTCCAACGCCCTATCCAGATCAGGGCTTCAGGGCTTTAGGCTTTAGGGTTGAGGGTTTAGGGTTTATATACGGTCTACATGGGCTCAGGATTTAGGGTTTAGGGCTTTGGGTTTTGGGGTTCAGGGTTTAGGGTTTAGCGTCGAGGGGCCCTTGGGTCCCTCGATCTGGGCGAAGGTACTATGACGTTGTGTCTGGCAGCCCTGTCCATCATGGCCGTGCCGCTCCACTTCTTTTGGATGCGGTGGCCTGGCTTGCGCTTAATTGCTGCTGCTTGCTTAGGGCTTAGGGCTTAGGGCTTAGGCCTTAGGCCTTAGGCCTTAGGCCTTAGGCCTTAGGGCTGAGGGCTGAGGGCTTAGGGCTTAGGGCTTAGGGCTTAGGGCTTAGGGCCTAGGGCTTAGGGCTTAGGGTTTAGGGTTGAGGTGCATTTTCGTCTAGTATTTGCTTAAGAACCACCCTTTGACTTTGATCTTGTTAAGGATCACTTTGTAATTTTTGGTGTATTCCTTAATTGCTATCATTTGCTTAAGAACCCACCAAACAGATAATCGAAGATAATCCCTATGCTGCCGTTACAAGGAAGAATGTTTTTTTTTTTTTTTGTTGGGGGTGGGGGTGGGGGTGGGGTTCTTAAGCAAATAGTACTTTGAGGTTCAGGCTGGGGCCTTTCTTGAGCAGGCATCAGGGTTTAGGGTTTAGGAATGAGCGGGCTTAGAGGGTTTAGCTTGACTGGAACTCTTGCACGCTCACGGGGTTTAGGGCTTTGTGGTTGAAATTTGGGCTTGTTGTTTCGGGTAATAATCCCTGACCCTAAACCCTAAACCCGAAACCCTAAACCCTAAACCCTAGAACCTAAACCCGAAACCCTAAACCCTATTATAGGGTTTGGGTGCTGAAACCCGAACATTTTTGACCTGGCGAAGAGTTGAGGAAAGAACCCCGGGTTGAAGTCCTTAGTGCCCGATACAGCCACGAAAGTACACTCTTGGTTTAGGGTTTAGGGTTTAGGGTTTAGGGTTTAGGGTTTAGGGTTTAGGGTTTAGGGTTTCGGGTTTCGGGTTTCGGGTTGTAAAGCCTAAACTTTAGTTCAACCCTGCACCCCTACACCCGAAACTCTAAGCCAAGCCCTGCGTTCAGGGAGATGCAGGTGATAGATTGTCGCATCATCAACCCCAATGCCTTGCTCCCGACATGTTGAGGTTGAGGGCAAGGTCTGGGACATGTATAGATGTAGTTGTAATTTGAGGGGGCCGGGGTGGGGAGGGGGGGGGGGGTGACGGGAATATCTTTGTTAGCATAGTAACTAAACAAACAATAATTACAAGATACTTCGTGGTAGAAGGCCCTCAAGCGCAAAACCCTAAGCCGTACAGAAGTGCACCAAGTCGAAATGTTCTTCCCCCCCCCCCTCCCCAAAGCCCGAGAACAAAACCCTTAAGCCCTAAAAACCCAGAGTTTTTGCTTCTTTGTGCAGGATCTGGGTTTGGTGCCTTTAAAAACCCTTCAACACCCCCAAACTCTGAAACCCTAAACACTAAACCCTAAACCCCCCTAAACCCTAAATATTGCAGGGGATGTGCAGGGTCCGTTTTCTTTGCAAGAGACCAACAGCTGGCCATGATCCAACTTAAACCTTGAGAAGGGTTTAGGGTTTAGGGTTTAGGGTTCAGGGGCATGGCATTTAGGGTCTGTAGCATTTTATGTTTAGGCTTGAGGGTCTAGAGGATGGAGGTCTTAGGGTTTCGGGCTCCGAGTCTGTAAGATTTAGGGCTCATAGACTCTAAACCCTAAACCCAAAACCCTAAAGGTTGCGGCCTCGGTGTGCAGGGACGGTGGTTTCTGAGGAAACGATACGGCCCGTTTCTCACCTTCTTGGTCTGTGTCTACCTGAGCCAGACAGCGCGCCGGCTTGATGAGAGTTTAGGGCTTAGGGTTTATGGTTTAGGGTTTAGGGCTTTTGGGTTTGCTTGGAGGTTCGTGGTACTTCTTCACCACTTTAAAAGCCCCTTAAGTGCCCTAATATGGTTATAGCTAGTAGAGTTATAAGTACAGTTTTCATTGGTTAATGAGAATCATGAACCTGGTTTCGGGCTTAGGGCTCAGGATTCCGCAGTGTTTTTAGACTCGCCGGTGGCCCGCGCATTTCTGCCCTGATTTTCCCATTCTGCAAGACATGTACCATTGGTACCATGTCCCCCCCCCCCCCCCACCCTGAAGCACCCGATCCCAAATAGTTAGCCCATTCAAAGACCTAACAGTATTAAAAGCCTCACATTGTTTGATCCGAGCTCCTTTTCTTCCAAGGCTGAAGCCCATGAGTATTGTGCTGTTGGTAGCTGGGAGCGCTAGAAGCATGACATGAGCATTTTTCTGGTAAGGCCGGATGGCTTCTTACTACTGGTTACTCTTTTTTCACAGACACGCCCCGTTGCGTAATTTCAGTGAAAACTTGAAAAGGCTGCCATGGAGCAGTTTCCTCGAGTCATCAAACCCCCGGGTTTAGGGTTTAGGGCGTTTAGGGTCGGGGTTTTGTGTGGGGCTTGTCTGCCGGCAGCACTCAAGAACTTGAGGCCTCTAGAGAATTGACTCTTAAACCGGAACCCGAAAGCCCTGAAATCTAAATCTCATCCCGAAGCCCTATACCTTAAACCTTTGGGGTTTAGGGTTTAGGCTTGGAACCACTGACACGTCACAGGTGCTCTGTGTTTCCTTGGGCCAGATCCGTCGGGCGGCACACCACACGGCAGAAGCCGTGAAGCCAGGCCCGTGATTTGGTTTGGGCTTCGGAGTTTGAGGTTGAGGCAGCTGCGGGGGTCTGGAGGTTAGGGCAGCCCTCCACTAGCGCCCTCCCCTGACACACCCTAAGCCCTAAACCCTAAACCCCAAACCCTAGAGGTTAGGGCAGCCCTCCACCGTACGGTTCTCAGCACAAAACGACTTGTAGGTATGGATTTCGGGGAGGATGTGCTTCGCGTCCAGCTTGCTAGAACGGATGGCGGAGCCCCAAGTGTTTTTTTGAGTAATTAGGCTTCGCCCTACATACTGGCAAGCACAGAACTCTCCATCTGGAATGTCATCGCAGAGACGTTGTTGCTATGGCTGGGATAGGAAATTCTAGTCTAAACCCAAACACCAGAGTCCAGAAGGCTGACAGCAGTACCCCCACAAAGCGGTGCAGCAATGCAACGTTCGAACCTCCTCCTTTGCCTCAACGTTGTGGGTTTCAGCACGGAGGTTGATGGTTTGGCTTCGGGGCGTCTATAGCTGTAGCATAGGTTGGGGTGTCCCCGACTTATACAGATTGTCGTACCCCCCCTATTATATTCCCTGTCAAGGACTGCTAGTACAACGGGGAACATCCTAAACCATAGGGATCTGGGCTTTGTTGCTTTGTGTTTCTTGAACTCGGGTTGAGGTTCAGAAAGATGCAGGATCGAAGCATGGGAGCTGCAAGCTTATTGTTGAAACTTCATGAATTCCCAAAAGCCCTAAACCCTCTCTTTCACATATAACATGAGCATTAAGCTCCTTCTTGGGCATAGGCACGCCTCCTTGTACTCCTCAAACCCTAAACCCTAAACCTAAACCCTAAACCCTCCACTAAACCTTAAACCTTAACCCTAAACCCTACCCCTAATCCCTGAACCCTCTAATCTCTGGGCATAGAGCCCAAGGAGAAAGCTGAACGAGTAAGGCATAGGGTGCCTCGCACGCAAGGAGGGTTTAGTGTTAAAGGTTTAGTGTTTAGTGTTTAGGGCTTAGGGCTTCGGGCATAGGGCTTAGGGCTTAGGCCTTAGGCCTTAGGGCTTTAGGGTCGTTTTGTTTGTCAGCCCCTGCTCAGATAGCCCGGTCAAGACCATCTCCATCGTCATGGCGGCGCACAATGAGCACCAGTACTTGAAGCCATTGGCCTTATGTGGGTTGGTGGTGTCTTTAAGTAGGGTTTCTGTTTTGTAGGGCACCTATTCGGGGCTCATATTCGGGCATCTAGGGGCTATGTTCGGGGTTCTTAGTCGGGTATCTAGGGGCTACATCAAGGTAGGAGGGTTTGCAAGATGTTCCCCCTATACTAACAGCTCCTTCAAACGGGTTCTAGGTACCCCCTATGATCATCCCTCTTTGGGGACTAGTATAAAGGGGGGATATCCCAACTTATGGAAAAACACTTGTATGGACAAGTCTTGGTTTCAACTTGGCCCCTAAACTTCACAGATTTCGTTGTAAATCGTGACCCCCTTAAACCCCCTTAAACGTGCCTCCCAAAAGCGCTGGTACTTTCAGGCTCAGGGACTTAGACCCGTTTGGGTTTAGGGGTTAGGGGTTAGTGTTTAGGGGTTAGGGCTTAGGGCTTAGGGCTTAGGGCTTCGTGTTTCGGGGTTAGGATCAGGCTTTCGGGTTTAGATTTGTTGGGGTGCAGGCGGTGTTGGGTGCTTTGTGTTTAGGGTTGAGGGCTTAGGTGGGGCTGAGGGATCAGGACCGACTCAGAGCGGGCAGTGTGCTTGTTGCAGCTCTTTCTGGCCCTAAACCCTAAACCCTAAACCCTAAACCCTAAACCCTAAACCCTAAACACAAAACCCAAGGCGCACACTGGATTCCATTCTGGAAACAACGCCCTCTGAAACTTTGGCTGCTTGGTGCAGTTTTGGTCTTCAGGGCGTGGTCCCAGTAGACTTATCCAAGGACTGGACTGCTTGTGTAGCTGAAGTACTAGGGTTCCTCGGGACACTCAGATTCGAGCAGCCGGAAGCATGGTCAAAGCCGAAAGCATCAAAGCCCGAAAGCTTAAGCCTTAAACCCTAAACCCTAAACCCTAAACCCTAAACCCTAAACCCTAAACCCTAAACCCTAAACCCTAAACCCTAAACCGAGGGTGGGGTGTGCCTAAACAACTTGGAGTCTCTTCCTCTCCCCTAAACCCTGAACCCTAAACAGTAAAGGTTAAATCCTAAACCCTAAACCCGCAGCCGCAGCTTGGGTCCTTGAACCGCAGCTTGGGTCCTTGCATGCGTATGTGAAAGTGCTGTTGTTGCATACCCGCGCGGCTGGGGGAGGGGACCCCTCAACTCTGTAGTCCCTAAACCCTAAACCCTAAACCCTAAACCCCAAACCCATAAGTCCCAGAAATCCTTAAAGCCCACACTCCTTAAGGATCCTGCAAGCCCCAGAAGTCAGCTCAAGAGACCAAAGGAGGGACCCTTATAAGGGACCGTAGCGTTCTTTAGGGGCTATTTCGGGGCTACCTATAGGTATATAGGCACAATATAAGTCATATATAGGGGTTATATAGGGGTTATATAGGGGTTATATAGGGGAATCTGGGCCCCGTGCAAGACCCTGTGGAGAAGCAGCAGCTGTCGCAGGTGCTGCAGGATCCAGGTCCTGTCTTCAGGACGCCTGAGAGAAAAGCGCAAGTCAGAAAAGCGAGACGCCTCCCGAGCTGAAGAGGCTCGCGCCAGATCGCAGCAGGTGGCCAGGCATCGCAACTCACTGGCGAGCGTATTGTCTCCGATGGCATCGCGTCTGAACAAGAGAGCAGACAGAGCAGCTACCCTAAACCCTAAACCCGAACCCTAAACCCTACGTCTGCTTCCTTGCCGAGAGAGACCGAGGGAGCACCCAGACCCTAAGGCATGCCGTTTCAGGCGGTTTCCCTAGAAGGCTTCTAGGGTCCCTCCGTATACCCTGCTACACCCTGACCCCTAGACCCCCCCAAGTGCCCTAAACCCGCAAATGTGGTTTGACGTAAACCCCCGAACCCCAAATCCCAAGCCCCAAATCCCAAACCCCAGACCCCAGACCCCAGACCCCAAACGCTAAACCCTAAACCCTAAACCCTAAACCCTAAGCCCTAAGCCCCAAGCCCTAAGCCCTAAGCCTTGCAGGTCGAGATCATTGTCATTGACGACGGCAGCGAGCCGGCGTTGCAGCCCATCACCGAGCCGTACCCGCAGGTGAAGCTGCCAGGGCCCCAACTTAGGGCTTCAGTTACCCTAAACCCTAAACCCTATAAACCCTAAACCCTAAACTCCTTTGCTGCCCTTGTAGTGGGATTGAGGTGACTAGAGGTAACCTAGAATTGTTCTTGGTTCTTTCCTGCACACCCCTCACCCCGAACGAGACATGAATACCGCTCTCTTGTCTTGACCCCTAAGAACTGCACCCTAAACCCTAATTACTAAGCCCGACACCCTATCTAGGGTACCCTGTATACCCTTAAGAAAGGGAAGTATACCTTGTCTTTTGGGCTGACTTACCATTTTTCAATGTGTAAGGTTACTCTACGTGAGCCCCAAACTGCGTTTTTGCAGTCCCGTATTTGTAGACTGGGCCCATAGCGTGCCCAGGGTACGCCACGACCAGCGGCGGGGCCTCATCAAGACACTTGGCATGTTTCTTTTTCCGGATTTCGGGTGAGGGCTGTGTGGTGGCACAGATTTCTCTGTTGGGCCCGGAGGCCCAAACCCGAAACCCTAAACCCTAAACCCTAAACCTTAAAACCCCCCTAAACCCCAAACCCTACCTAAACCCCAAACTAAACCCTGAAAGCCTTCGGGCACCACGCTTTAGTATCAAAGTTGCGTTGGGGGCTATTGTGCTTTCAGTCTTTGCGAAACCGGACAGCCTGACAATGCTAGATCCACCCCTATATGCCTATATGCCTATTTGTATGTGTATATATATATATATCTATGTATACATAGATAATATGTATATGTATGTATGCATGCACGCATGCATGCATGCATGACATATACATATATATATATACACATGTACCTATGTATATATATATATATATGCATCTATATATATATATACATACATATATATATATATATTACACACATACATGCATACATACATACATACATACATACATACATACATACACACATACGTACGTACATGCATGCATGCATGCATGCAGGTATGTACGTATGTATGTATGTGTGTGTATAGCTATAAATAAATACATATGTATATAGAGAGAGAGATCTACCCATACCATTGCACACATATGTGTGTGTGCCTATATATAGAGAGAGAGAGAAAAAAGTTATAGTGTATATATATATATATATACATATACATATGTACATATATATATATATATGTGTGTGTGTGTTGTTAGATATGTGGAGTTTTCATGAATGCATCGGTATATGTATAAACCCCGCGGAGTGAGCCCCAAACCCCGAAGAATCATTACAGATTGGGATGTTCCCCGGTTATACTTATACTAACAGCCCTGAATCGGGATGATAGTCGGGGGTACTATAATTAGCGTTTAGGATTTAGGGTTTAGGGTTTAGGGTTTAGGGTTTAGGGTTTAGGGTTAGTACAAGGGGGAACATCCCAAACTACAGCGTTTTCTCACGAAGAGGGCCCCGAGTCTGCTTTGGGCGGCGCAAGAGCCCTCGTTTCGTCCGTTGCTTGGAAACCGGAAGCCCTGAACCCTAAAGAAGGGTTTAGGGTTCAGGGTTAGGGTTTAGGGTTTAGGGTTTAGGGTTTAGGGTTTAGGGTTTAGGGTGTAGGGTTTAGGGTTTAGGGTTTAGGGTTTAGGGTTTAGGGTTTAGGGTTTAGGGGCCCCAAAACCCTCGGCGCACATAGGGAAAATCTGGGCATCCGACAGTCGGTGTAAAGAATGTGTTTCGGCAACCCTAAATAGAAAGCCTTTTACCCCAAAGACTAAGGCTCTTAACCCTAAACTTACACAGGGCCCCATAAAAATCCCAAGATATGAAGTCGCGTTTGCAAGGTCCAAAGTGGAGGGGGGCAACCTGGCTACTGGCGATATGCCACTGGGCTCAGACAACCGAACAGGTGGTCAGTTCTCCAACATGTAGACCAATTTGGGGTCCTTATGATATCGGCCCCTCTCACTTAGGGTACCCCAAGAGGGACTCCGTTCTAGTGTGATTCGACTGCCATGATTATGTACATTCTGATTTTTGGGTGGTGGGTTCACTATTCTAAGCTTTGCACTCATACAATTATGCTTTAGGGTTTGGGGCTTAGGGCTTGAGGTTCCGGTGCTCTCGCCCTTGTTTTCGGGTTTGGGGTTAAGGGCCGTTTAGGGTTTACGTTTCACGGATAGGGCTTGGGGTTTAGCAAGGGTTGATTTGGGGTCCGTGGGTTGCCGATTGGGAGGGTTTAGGGTTTAGGATTTCGGGTTTAGGCTTTAGGCTTTAGGCTTTAGGCCTCAGGGTTTAGCAGCACAGCTGAGGATCATGTTCCTGGACGCACATGCCGCTTGCTGGAAAGATATTGCCAAAACCGAAGAGCTTTCGTACCCATTCGGCTAGACATGTTGGTTTTACATCTGTTTGGTCCACGCGAAAATCCACATAGGTCGCACGTTGTGTTGTCGTGCGGATGTTGGTGTCCCCCAAACCCTAAACCCTAAACCCTAAACCCTAAACCCTAAACCCTAAACCCTAAACCCTAAACCCTAAACCCTAAACCCTAAACCCTAAACCCTAAACGTCAAGTTTCGCATGCGCCTCGGGATGCCGATGCCTAGGTTTTTTGGGCACATGTGCCTAGGGTATATCTGGGGGTTTCCGAAATAGGGTGTCCTTTTGGAGGTTTCTCTACTACGGGCTATAGTACTGGGGGTATATTGGGGGTACCCGGTTTAGGGTTTAGGGTTGAAGGGTTTAAGGGTTTAGGGTTTAGCGTTTAGGGTTTAGGGGTATTCTGAGAAAGGCCCAGATATAATTCAGGGCTTCGGGTCCAGAGTATGAGGGTTTCGGCTTAGGGTTTGGGGTGTTCGGGATCTGGGGAGCTCAACCCCAGACCCTAAACCCTAAACCCGAAACCCGAAACCCTAAACCCTAAACCCTAAAGCCTAAACCCTAAACCCTAAACCCTTACCCTAAAAGGGAAGCACAGCCATGCCATTCATCCAATGACGCGCGAGGTCAAGCCAAGTCGAAGTGGCCTGGCGGCACCTCACTGCTTCAGCTCGGAACAGGGTTTAGGGTTTAGGGTTTAGGGTTTAGGGTTTAGGGTTTAGGGTTTAGGGTTTAGGGTTTAGGGTTTAGGGTTCAGGGTTTAGGGTTTAGGGTTTGGGGCTTCGGGTTTGGGGTTTAGGGTTTAGGGTTTGGGGTTTGGGGTGAACCCCCCTTCTTGGAGTCATTTTCATAAAGGGAATCTTACCATGTGCATCTGCGGGTCCACTCTAGGGGTTCCCTATTTTCCTACACCCCCATCTAGAGCTTCCCAAAGAGCCCAATACCCCTTAACTAAGGAAGATTCCTTAAATCATTCCAAGGATCCCTTTATCTATATCCCCTTGGGAATTATCTTCTTGCTTAGATAAACCCAAGAGAATTTAAAAATTTTATTTTGATTGAGGTTCTAAGGGGGTGTATAGTTATAGTTTTAAGGTATGTTCCTTAGTTAAGGAGTATAAAGGGCTCTCAGGGTCTCCCATGAATCCTAACTTAGAATCCCCGGATTATTTTAAGGTGTATTCAAACATTCCAAAAAAAGGGGTAGTGGGTTTCTTGGGGATGTTCCTGAAGCCGAAACATTTACAAAAAGGTTTATGGTTTTGAGTTTACAGTAGGGTTTAGGGTCTAGGGTTTAGCGCTCCTTGCTTAAGAAACACCCCCCCCCCCCAAGGAAAAAAAAGCAACATATTCCTCCTTATACGGGCAATGTCGGGGTTTTGGTTTCATTCATTTTTTTTTGGGGGGGGGGGGGGGGTGGGGGTTCTTCAGCGAATAGTAGCCTAGGAGTTTAGATTCAACTCGCCTAAACCCTCAACCCTCAACCCTCAACCCTAAACCCTAAACCCTAAACCCTAAACCCTAAACCCTAAACCCTGAGTCTGGGGGGGGGTTCAGAGTTGAGGTCTCCAAACGGTTTCTTCTTCGGTGCCGGAGCTCGATCATCCCGACCCGGACCCAAGGGCTGACCTTGGTAGCCTTTAAAAAGCTTAGCCTACGAAGCCCTGAACCCTAAACCCTAAACCCTAAACCCTAAACCCTGAACCCTAAACCCTAAACCCTAAACCCTAAACCCCCCCAAAAGCTAAGCAAGTCGCTGCACTTAGACTGGTATCATCCGATTCTTCGTCCTGGCCTCAGTCGGTGGGTTGGACACCCCAACCTACCCTTGCTGGGTTTAGGGTTTAGGGTTTAGGGTTTAGGGGATAGGACATGGCAAGGCCTTGGACATTTTATGCTTCGCCCTGAGTGGGTGCAAAGGCTCAGATTTCGCAATCTTTTTTCAGAGGGTTCATGTGGCCGACTCAGCATTTGATGGTTTCTAGGGCCCATCACTGCAGGTACTTAGCGAATCATAGAGCGTTCTTAAAGGATGCAAGCCGGGGTCCGTATATGTACCTTGTAGTCCCTATATACCGAAGTAACCCCTTCATTACCCAGGTACCTTCTCAGGGTCCCTCCTTTTGTCCCTTGAGTACTTTATTTATTTATCTATTTTTATTTTTTTGGGGGGGGAAAGGGGTAAATTTGAGGACCAGAGCTCAGGGAACCGCCCACCCCGCCTTGAGACTTTAAACATGACGGACGGTACCTTAAATCACATGAGGGATCGCGAATGCCACAGTCTAAGGAACACTCTTGAAAGCACGTCCAGGAACCCTACATAATTTCAGACGTTCTATATATATATATATGTGTAGTTGAGAAATTGCTTGCATAGGTTATATTCAGAAGTGTCAGTTGTGAGGCACAAGCAAAAAATCAAACTAGCACGATTTCCGGAAGCGTGCAGGAAGTGAACACAGCTTTTCGGCGATTGGTTTGGAGGTAGGGAGCCCTAAACCTAAGACTAGGGTTCAGGAGGTTTTTGGGGGTTTAAGGTTTAGATCCCGATGGCTTAACCAAGCCATGCGAAGGGCACGTCAACATCAACTACAAGAGAGTGGTTGCACCAAGGCTGCAAGAGGACCTTCCTTCCCTAAACCCTCAACCCTCAACCCTGAACCCTAAACCCTAAACCCTAAACCCTAAACCCTAAACCCTAAACCCTAAACCCCTAAACCCTAAACCCTAAACCCTAACCCCTAAGCCTTTCCACAAGCAGGTCTCCAAGCAATGCAGCATGATCTTCGAAGCTACGAATCAAGCAATGCACGCACCACAGCTGAGCGAAGAAAGGTACCCATCATCCCCATCCTGGATGGTCTCTTGGTCGCATACCGTGGGTTTTGTTTCGGGCTCGATGTGATCTCAGAACAAGTTGGGCGGGGGGGCGGGGGGGCTTTCCGGAAATCGGGGTACCCAGATTGGGGGTTCCCATAGTAGGGACTTAGGTGTTTTTGGGGATATTGTAGGGCTGCCCCGAAATTATTCCTGAAATTCCCAACCCTAAACCCCAACATTTGCTAGGCCGGTCTCCCGCTTGATGTATTTGCCATCCTCGACCCCCCCCCCCCACCCCCCTACCGAAATCGAACCCGAAATCCTAAAGTCTAAACCCTAAACCCTAAACCCTAAACCCTAAACCCTAAGCCTCAGCCCTACTCCCCCTGGGTAGCCCATTGGTACCCTTTACATTTTTTGGTTCTGGGTTCCCTTATCAAGTATTTTCCAAGCCCCCCAAAAGGGTGCCTTTAGCATGTTAATATGGTTCCTGGGCTACCTAGACCCAGAAACATCCACTCTAGTCGGCCATGCGACGTTTGTGAGATCGGTTGTATCCGAAGGCCGTAGACGCGCAGCTTTGCTCCGAACTTGTCGCAGTCTTAGCACTCAACCCTGAATCTAAGGGTAGTTACATGGGCCCTGAATTACAAGTTGGGGGGTCCCCGTTTAAGGGCCCATATTCAGGGACCATGTAATTAACCTTAGATCAAAGGAAGATTTCGGAGCCTATAAAAAGCGTGCCCCTATCATATAAGAGGTTGCGGTTGGGTCGGTGAGTGGCTGGTGAGTGGCATGTGAGGCACATGTGAGGGGATGTCTCGGGGAAGAGCAAATGAGAAGCTTGTAAGGTCAAAAAGGGCTGAGGCTTGGCTATCCTGTGTAAGCATGTTTTTGCGTCGACCCTGTCTTTGAGTAAGCTCTCGTGAGAATTCAACCCGATCCAGGGTTAGTCAGGGCCCCGTTTTTTTGTCAGTCGAACGGGCGCAGCATTCGTCACGCAAGCTCTCGTCGCTCGAACTCCAAGACCAGGCCCGCAGAAGGCTCGAAGCAGCCAGAGGCCCGTAAGTGGCTCGCGAATGGCTCTATATAGGCTTGTAAGTGGCGCGAAGGCCCATGAGGGGCCCGTAAGTTCGCAAGGGGCCTGAGCGGCACGTAAGCGGCATGTAAGTGGCATGTAAGCGGCACGTAAGTGGCCGTAAGTGGCGCGTAAGTGGTAAGTGGCACGTAAGTGGCACGTAAGCAGCCCGCAAGTTGCCAAGGGTCCCCGTAGGAGGCCCGTGTTGAAGCCAGCACAAACCTGTGCAGGAGACCCATGCAGCATCTGCCAAAAAACACCAGAACTTAGAAGTCAGGCAGCCTGCTCTTAGCCTCTCCCTGAAAAACACCAAAGGTTACGTACTCTCCTTACCCACACGACCTGCTCTTACATAGCCTCTCCTTGAAAAAACACCTAAACTTACATACTCTCCTTACCCAAGGGACCCGATCTTATGTGATAGGGGCACGCTTTTTATAGGCTCCGGAAGCTTCCTTTGATTAGACTACATTGCATTTGCGTTTTGCGTTTTGCGTTGTGCGTTTTGTGTTTTGCGTTTTGCGTTGTGCGTTTTGCGTTTTGCGTTTTGCGTTTTGCGTTTTGCGTTTGTGTTTGTCCCCGTTTGGCCTTCAACCTTCCTTTCACCATCCCTTCTATGGCACCCCAGTACAGCCACAACCACTGTTCTGCCCGTTTAGGATCAAGGGTTTAGGGTTTAGGGTTATAGAGTTTAACGGTTAGGGCAGGGTTTGGGGTTCTCGAATGGGCTGAGTCAGGAGAGAAGTGGACGATCAACAGCCGCGCAGCGGGCGCAGCGTCGTTGCATGGAGGGCTGAGAAGTGAAGACTCATACAGGGTTTAGGGTTTAGGGTTTAGGGTTTAGGGTTTAGGGTCTTTACAAAATTAGCGGTATGTGTTTGGGGGGGGGGGGGGGGGGGGGGGGGGGGGTCCGAGTCATCTGGGGTGCATACGGGATGACCCTAAACCCTAAACCCTAACCCCTGGGAGGATCCCAACAAAGTAGAACCCCCAACAGTACCCTATACTACTATCGGGTCATTCTTAGGAACCCTTACAGGGATCTACTTTTTTGGGATCCTCCCAGGGGTCTGGGCCTTGTTCAAGGTCTTTGAGGGCTCGACACTGGCAAAGGGGTTCAAATGGCACATCCCTCGGTGCTTGAGGTTCAGAAACCCACAGGACTCGCATGTGCAAACATTGAGTTGAACCCCTGAATGCTGTAGCGGCGCCCCAAGATAGTATTTTTTTGAAGTTAAAAGAAAACGAATGGGCACTCTCCCAAGTAGGGGTACCCTTAATATACCCCCAAAGTAGTATAAGTCTGATTCTGGGAACCCCCCAACAGGATACCCCCCCCCCCCATTCTCGGAACGCCCCTAAAAATCAAGAGGTCAAGCTGATGTTCGACTACCCTAAACCCTCAACCCTGAAACCCTATGCGAGGTCAAGATGATGTTCGACTGGAAGCTGCACTTCAAGTGGTTTGACGACGGAAACGATCTGGTGCCCTGTATGAGCGGCGGGCTCTTTGGCATCACGTGCCTTGGCAATCCTCTAGCATCGCGTCTTCCTTATGAGGGCAATATGGGGATTTTTGTTGTCTACTTTTGGGGGGGGTTACGGTTTAGGGTTCAGGATTTAGACCCAAAGAGCCCGATACCCCTTAATGAAGGAATAGACCTCAAAAAGATCTACAGATCCTTGGGTTCCTCCTTATGAGGGCAATATAGGGATGATTATTATTCTACGGCTTTGGGTTTTTAAGCAAATAGTCGTCTAGTTCGGGGTCCTATAGCAGAATGGCAATGCAGGGACTCTTATGTTCTACTCTTTTCAGTTTTTTAAGCAGATAGTCGTCTAGTTGGGGTCCTATAGCACAATAGACCCAAAGAGCCCAATACCCCATAATTATGGAGTATGCCTTAAACTGTTCTAGGGATTTAAGGCGTATTCCCTTTCAAGGTGCGTTTGGCTCTTTGGGAAGTCTAGTTGGGGGTGGGGGGGGAGGTCCAAGTATCTGAGTATCTGCTAGTTTTGGCATAAGGTGCCTTTTCTCAAAATTTGGCAGGGTGCAGATGTGTTATCAGGGCCCGTGGACCTGAGCAGGAGAATCTTCCTACATTTGTCACTAGGACGCTCAGCTTTACCTTTATTCCAAAGAAAATGAAGGTGGCGGCCTAGTACATTCACAAGATCGCAGGCCAGCGTTCCGTGATAAAGGGGCTCATATTGCAGCGTCGTGCCTTGCCCATTCCAAGGAAGCAGTGGTGGCACGAGTCGGGTGAGCAGCTCATCTTGCACCAGATGTTAGGCTCTCAGCTGAGCCCCTCAGAGGGGCCCCTGACCTCTAAAACCTTCCACCCCAGACCCTAAGCCCTAAAACCCTAAAACCCTAAACCCAAAACCCTAAACCCCAAACTCTCAACTCCTTGAGAAATCGCCTTGTGAAGAGTTTTCCAGACGTCCTTCATGCCTAAGTCGTCAGGATTAGGCCTCAGGGCTTGAGGCTTAGGGCTTAGGGCTTGGGGGCTTAGGGGCTTAGGGGCTTAGGGTTTTAGGGTTTTAGGGGCTTAGGGTTTTAGGGGCTTAGGGTTTTAGGGTTTTAGGGGCTTAGGGGCTCAGGGGCTCAGGGGCTTAGGGGCTTAGGGGCTTAGGGGCTAGGCTTTATGGCTTGCAATGGCATGCACCCAGGTACGACTATGGTATGAACATGTGGGGCGGAGAGAACATCGAGCAATCGATCCGAGTGTGGCTCTGCGGTGGGGAGATCTTCGTTGCCAGAGCCACGGCAGATACTTGGAGGTTCGGTACTTATAACCCCGAATTCTAAGTAGGTGTTATTTTACTTAGAGGACTTAGGGTTGCTTAGAAGAACCTCAATTATAAGAAAGTCAGAACCTACTTAGAGGACTTAGGGGGGGCTTAGAAGCAGCGTTATCATTGGGGGCCATAAGCACTCCTAGCTTTCCCTTTAGAGCTCCTGAGAGCAGGGGTCTTTAGAGTTGAAGATCAGGAAAACGGTGGCTTTTGACTTAGGCGGAAAGTGATGGTAAGGGAATTCCCGTGCACCTGCTCCTTTGGCAGGGTTTAGGGTTTAGGGTTTAGGGATTAGGGATTAGGGTTTAGGGTGTACCTTGTTAAGGCCCTTACATGAGCAGCTGTTCACAAGACTTTTCTCCAAGGTCCGCGCGGTGCCTAAACCCTAAACCCTAAACCCTAAACCCTACACCCTACACCCTACACCCTAACTCACCTCCAGGGCCTTCCCCCGAGGAAGGCAATTTGCAAGGATAGTGTATTTTGCATACGTATGGGATTTCCGAAAATCGGGTTTAGGGTTTAGGGGTTAGGGGCTGGGGTTAGGGTTTAGGGTTTAGGGTTTAGGGTTTAGGGTTTAGGGTTTAGGGTTTAGGGTTTAGGGTTTAGGGTTTAGGGTTTAGGGTTTAGGGTTTAGGGTTTCCCTTTTTGAGCCTCACCAAAGACTTTTGGAGTTTGGGTTTTCGGGGCTCAGTGATCCCCAGGTTGGAATTGGGGGGGGGGGGGGGGGGGTTGGGGGTTAGGGTTGAGACCTGATGATTGTCGCGATTCATCACCAAGGAAATTCCCAGATAGGCCATGTCTTTCGCTCCGAGTTCCCGTACCAGATCAATGGCACTGAAACCCGGCAGAAGAACAGGTTTGGGTTTGGGGGAAGGTTGATTCAGGATCTAGGTTTAGGGTTTACAAGTTTTTTGGCGTCCTAAGTAGGGTTGTGTGATACTCCAGATTTCGCCTATTTTGGGCTTGCAGAACAGGATCTTTTGTAGGCTTTTTTCCTGAGGGAGCCTGAGGAAAGCCCAACCCGAAACCCTAAGCCGCCATGTGTTGCTGCCACTATTGGCCTGGCAACCCTTGGGGTACATGCGCCTATACAGTAATCACCCTAAACCCTACACTCTAAACCTGACATTTATGCAAGAATAGAGGGGCTTCCGCACACGGGAATGCCCTTCTTGGGTTCCCACAAGAATATCCCACTTTTTTTCCGGTGGGGGGGGGGCCGGGGGGGGGGGGGGGGGCGGAGGGGGAGAAACAGGTACATGGAGCTTTTTCGGGCAGGCTACCAGGATGCCAAATTTGTCTCAGCTCAGGCTGGGCATTAACTTCCACTTGCTAAACCCTGAACCACCTCCCCCCCCCCCCCGAAAAAATATGAACAAACATTCTTCCTTGTAAGAGCAATGTAGGGATTGATTTTATGTTTCTCATATTTTGGGGGGAGAGTCTAAGGCAAACCGTAGTAAACTTAGTCAACTCTAAACCCCCTAAAGACTCTGAACCTAGTGTGGGTGGGTTTAGGGTAAACCCTAAACCCTAAACCCTAAACCCTAAACCCTAAACCCTAAACCCTAAACCCTAAACCCTAAACCTTAAACCCTAAACCCTAAACCCTAAACCCTACACCCTAAACCCTAAACCCTAAACCCTAAACCCTAGGATGGCAGGGTGCTCCCTCTTATTCTATCGGTCCTCAAGAGGGTTTAGGGTTTAGGGTTTACGGTTTAGGGTTTAGGGTTTAGGGTGTAGGGTTTAGGGATTGTAGTACCCCTATTCTAATCCCTCTTCAGGATTGTTAGTATGAGGGGGAACATCCCAACCTAGAATGTAAACCATACGAAAGCCCGAACCCGGGCGCATCTGCCAGGAGATTGAGATCAACAAGGCGGATGCAGGGAAGTGAGCAGCCCTAAACCCTAAACCCGAAACCCTAAACCCTAAACCCTAAACCGCAGCTTCGTAGCCCAGCTGGCAGCTGCACAGTTCCTCAGACGTTAACTTCGATTTCCCTGACGGAATGCCACGAAGCTGCACCAAAACCTCTTGGGTCTACCCAAAGAGCCCAATGCCCCTTACTTAAGGAATATTCCTTAAATCATACTAAGGGTCCCTTTATAATTTAAGGTATATTCCTTAATTAAGGGGTATTGGGCTCCCTGGGTACCCAAAGGCTCCTATGTAGTGCCTTTTTTGGGTAGTATACTAGAATCCCCTGTAACTAGCCCAAAAAGGAACTACATTGGAGCCTTTGGGAGAAGTGGGAATCCCTTCCCCCTAATTAAGCACTTTTCGAGCTTCTATTGGGGGAGAGGGGGCGGGGGGGGGGAGTGGAGGATTTTTGAGAACCCTCTAAAGCCTTAAAAACTATGCTCCAGAGCTTGCTGGCAGATTCGTGCTGTCGAAACCTGGTTCGACGAGTACAAGGACCCGCTTCCAGACACGCATTGGGTTTGGGGTGCTTTCAAGCTGAACCCCGCAACCCTAAACCTCAAGCCTACCTAAAGGCTCCAATGTAGTTCCCTTTAGGGTTAGTTATGGGGGATTCTAGTATACTACCCCAAAAAGGTACTACATAGGAGCCTTTGGTTAAATTCTAAGCCTCTTGGGTTTAGGGTTTAGGGCCTCAACCCCACACCCTCCATTTGAGGTGGGAAGTTTGGAACTGAGCTTCGGGTTCCGGAGCGCTGCCTCAGAGGGCACCTGAACCCACGAGGGCCTCAGCATGTTCCGGATTCTTTAAACTCTGAGGCCCTCAACCCTGAACCCTAAACCCTAAACTATGCACCCCAGGACTACTACTATCATGCAGATCCTTTGGCCGTGAAGCTGCTGGGTTGCATCAGAACCCTAAAACTCTGACACCCTAAAAACCCCCAAAGCCCTAAACCCCTACAGGATTTAGGGTTTAGGGTTTAGGGCTAGGGTTTAGGAGTTCAGGACTCCAAAACCCAGACAACCTTCGACATCCTTGCTGAATCTGCTCCGAAACATGTTCGATAGCCAAAGGAGGCTTCTGAAGAGTGATCCTGCTGACCTTTCGGGTTTAGGGTTTAAAGATTCAGGGTTTAGGGTTTAGGGTGAAGGGTGAAGGGTGAAGGGGTCATGTCGCCTTGTGTAGTCACATTTGTTTATACACATTGTGTTCAAGTGTGTTCAGCTTTTTCCTGGCGGGCAATGACCTTTTAGGTTGCTGTAGTTTGTGTGTTTGTTTTTTGTTGTCCTTGCGTTCCTTGCTTTGCCTGTTCTCGTGGTTGTTACTGTTGTTGCTGTTGTTGCTGTTGTTGCTGCTGTTGCTGTTGCTAAGCACTACCAGCTCAAGCCGCCCGCGCATGGTAGCTGTCGAACCGGCCAAGGCCCCGAACTTCATCTCTTTAACAGCTTTCGGGGCCCACCTAACATCTCAAGGCTTTCTAGCTCTTGCCAGCTGATGGTCACTTTGAGGCATTAGCCTCTATCATTTGAGATTCTGCCGCAGACAGCATATCCACGAGCTGGCCCGGTCCCAATTCCGGGGGGAGAACTTAGATCGTCTCAGACTGCATCTTTTGCTCCTAAGTGTGAGGGTTCTCGTCTTTCCGCAGGACGAGGGGAGTCTGATCGTGTTTCGGCACTTCAGGCAAAACAAGCGGATGGCAGAGGGTAGAATTCGTAAACATTCCTATCGTCGGGCCTGTCACCGAGCCTTAAGGGACGGTTGCGCAGTTCCATATCGCGAGATTAATTTGCCTTTAAGCCAGGCACGGGCAAGCGCAGGCATAACTGCACCCAGTGTAATCCATGAGACACAAGAAAACATGCATGTTCCGTTTCCACCGCAGCTCCCTATCAGGAAGCCGAGACGGCGCCACCCTAGAGGAGGTCGTGAAGCCAAACCACTGCGAGTTTTCTCGTGGAACGCAGGTGGCCTAAGCCAACAATTGTGGGCAGAGTTCAAAGAGTGGCTGCAACAACAGCAGGACCTAGATGTTATCTTTATCCAGGAAACCCACTGGACCACCTCCTCCCAATTTAAAGTGCATGGCTGGACAGCCGTTTCAGGCGGGCTCCCGGATGAAGAGCTCGTGAGGTCCCCTGCCGCTCAAACATCCCAGTTGCCCGGACAGCCTAAGCACCGGCGCTCAGCGGGAGTTCTCACTCTACTATCGCCTAGCATAGACTCTGCAACACTGCGCTGGCAGGATCTACACCCAGGCCGTGCTCACGAGGTTCACTGCGAAGTCCGAGGTCACCCAGTGCTCCTGCTCAACTGCTATCAGTACACTAAGCAGCGGGGCATGACGGAGCAAGACCACTATGCCACCCAGAGCAAAGTTCTCTCCTCTCTAGGCAAGTCCCTTTCCAACCTATCACAGCGCACTGTTCCGGTACTGGCGGGCGACTTCAACTCGTCCCTAAAACCTAATCCCCCCTATGTAGGGGGAGTGGTACCGGCAGGGTCTTCTAAGCACAAACCGGTTCAGAAGCAGTTCCAGAAGTTTCTTCAGCGAAATTCTCTAGCTGCGCTTAACACATGGCAGGGGCGTAAGGCAAACACCTTCACCTCGCCACAGGGCAGCTCTCAGATAGATTTCATCTTGACATCCAAATTCTATGCTGCTCAGCTAGCCCGCAAAGTGTGTGTCCTCAAGGACTTTAAGCTGGGAGCATGGCGTAAAGGCGGCAAACACACGCCACTCCGGACGGCAGTACCGCTCAAGAAGGTCTGGAGACAACCGTTCTCGACCAAAACTCAGCCAGTAGTCCCTTCTAAACAAAAGTCCCTACTGGCTCAACATGTTAGACAAAACACTCCTCTGGCTAAAACCCTGCGAGACCAAGTTGCACAGGACGTCGACAAACTCCGAGCGCAGAAGAATGGAGAGCCTCTTCACCCTGATGAGGTCAACGAGCTTCTTCTCGAACATGCCAAGACCTTCCAGCCGAGGGACCCAGAAGCAGGCACCTCAGACGCAGCTCCGACAGCACAACCTCTGTGGCGGCTTCATAACAATCGGCAGACTGCACTAAGGAACCTAAGACGTGAGGATGACGTCATAAATAAGATGGCTCGCACCGAGCACCTCAAACAGGCTCAGCGCTCACTAGACGAGGCAGCCAAGGCACATGCCCTCCAGATAAAAAATCAGGCCCGAGAAAGGACTCATCGCACTCTGACAGAGATTTCTGAGAAAGTCAAACGAGATCCACATGCGGCATATCGCTCTTTAAAGCATGTAGCTCCCTGGTCTCCTGCACCTAGAGTCTGCCTCAGATCGCCATGCGGCCGCATCCTAACTGAGTCCGAGGGGCTAGCAGAGCTAAAGAGACATAGTCTTTCAATCTTCTCATCGCATCCCCCCCTAGCCAGTGGCGTAGGCCAAGCCTTGCCCAAGCTGGACAAAAGCAGTCTGACAAAAGGCATAGCCTCTATAAAGCCGGAAAAGGCAGTACCGCAAGGATCTGCCCCAGCATCCATGTACCGCCTTTGTGCCTCAACAGTGGCCGATAATTACTGCGACTATCTTGAAGCGGTGCCTCCGCCTCCCGCTCTGACCCATCCGGCGTGCGAGGTCACCTCCTGCCAAGGGAAGAGCGAACCTCAGCATAACACAGCACCACTGAATCCAGCCGAGCCACCCTCGCTGCCTACTACGGCCAAATCCGCAGACCTTAGCTTCATACCCAAGCCTTCTAAACCTGCCTCTAAGCCGGAAAACTTGCGACCGCTAGGCATCATTAGGCCAGATGGCAAAGGCATAGCCTCTGAGGCTAGGAGAAGGCTCGACCCCCTCTTTAAGAAGGCCCACTTTGCCTCCCCTCAATTTGCCTACATTCCAGGCCGCGGTATCGCCGACGCCCAACTCCGGGTAATTGGCCACGCAAGGCGCGTCCGAGCCATGCTTCGATCCCGAGCACCAGACAGGTTCTGCACTCCCAAGCGCAAGAAGGGCAAGCCAGATCTGATTGGGGGCTTTACCTTCTCACTAGACCTCTCTCAAGCTTTTGACAAAACAAGCAGAGAGGCTCTCTTGCGCTCACTAATTACTTACGGGGCCTCACCCGAAGACGTTGAGCTGGTTGCGTCCCTTCATAGGGAAGCCCAGTATAACTTGCGCTATGGAAGAAGCCAGGACACAGTAACCTCAACAAGAGGTATAAAGCAAGGCTGCAAACTAGCCCCCTCTCTCTTCTCCCTGGTCATCACGGAGGCGTTCCGGCTTATGGCCACCCACATAGGGTTCCCTCCCACACAGCAGTTCCTCACAGGCTTTGCGGATGACCTCGTCATTCACCGAGACATCCACAACTGGTCCGATCTCTACGCGGCTCATGACATGGTCAGATTGTTACTGCATTACCTGCAAGAAGCCGGACTAGAAGTAAATTATGCCAAGTGCAACATCATGGTCAAACTAGCAGGTCGCCACGCACGGCAGGCCAAGAAGCTCTTCAAGTCACAGGAGCTCCGCTCAGGCCGGAAGGTTACGGTCTGGAACATAGATGCCCCAGAGCAACCAAGACGGCCAATTCTGCTCTCGACTTCCTCTGTTCTTCCCCCTCTCCCCTCCCTTCCTTCCTTCGAGCTGGTAGACTCCTTCAAGTATCTAGGGGTTATGGTCAGCTACTCAAACCCGGAAGATCTTACTTATTCCTTAAGACAAGAGAGAGCGGCGAAGAAAAAACAGACTGTGCGCAAATTCATTCACAATAAGCGCAGGACAAAAACCGCATCTAGGCTGCTTGTCTGGAGAGCCACCGTCTGGTCTACGGCCACTTTTGGACTGGAATCCGTTGGTCTCTCAGGAAGGCGGGCGCGGGCACTCCGTTCATGGCATGCCAGACAGGTGCGAGCTGTAACACACAACCCTGTGCATAAGACTCGTGAAACTACAGCAGCGCTCTTTGCACGTCTTAAACTCGTCTCTCCCATTCAGCAGCTTCATGATCGCTCAGCCCAGCGCCTAGACTCCCTTCGCAAGCGCCGGCATGCAGCACCAGCGAGTGAGGTCACCTCCTGCTCAACATCCACGCCGGCCAACACGAGTTCCTCGCTCCTCACCCAGTCCGGCGCCTGGCCAAGTGAGGATATCCTAACCATTCCCTCCACCCTGCAAACGGCGGAGGAGATTGTAGCCTCTTACAGCAAGCTGCTCATGGAGGTCGACAATGACCCTTCTCCGGACGTGCCCATGCATACATGTTGTGGCAAGGTATTTCGCACTGCGGCGGGCATGAGAACACACCGGACAGTCAAGCACCCGGCTCCTGTTCCGCCACCCCTTGAATTCTCACGCCTAAAGCACTCCGTGGGAGGCCTGCCTCAATGCTCAAACTGCCAGGCGAAATTTAAAAACTGGCATAATCTGCAACAACACGTTGAGCGCAGAGTCTGCAGACAGGCTGGCTTCAAGCTTTCTAGACCTGAGGCGGCCACTCAGGCTGACGAAGCTCCTCCCAAGGCGAGTGAGGTCTCCTCCAGCCAGGAGCTTGTGCCCTCGTCAGACTGCCGTGCTACTGCCGCACCCTCGGTCCAACTTACCTTGCAGATAGACACAGTGCCGCTCATCTCGCGCATGCGCACCGAACTGCTGCAACAGGCCGGAACCCAGACCTTCCTCGAGCTCCTCACCGGCCACCTTGGCCAGCAGCTCACCAGGACCTGTCTGCTCTGTGACTCGTGGATAGCCTCCACGACAAAAATAGCCTTCCACCTCACAAAAAAACACGGGGCAGAATGGGACTCTTATAAGGCTTCTGCGGGGAATAACACCTCTAAGATGTATGTGCTGACCCGCCTGTCCCCCTGTCCTGCCTGTGGCGTGAAAGTGGAGAGCGCCCCCCGACACACGAAGCAGTGCCCGGTCATTCAGCAATTACAACTCTTCTTCTTTCTGCACCCTGACGCCCCTCTTTCCAGAATGCACTCGTCTCTCCAACACACTCAACTCTCACATCTCTCACCCACCACCTCTGGGGCTGGCGCATCTCCTTCTGCGGTCCCTACCCCCAGGCTGAACACGGCAACATCAAACCAACACGAATCTTCCACACAGGCTACCCCCCAACCAACGACGTTCCAACAGCGGACCCTGCAGGCTCCCAATCCCAGGTCCAAGCAAAGCCAGCTTCAGAGATGGTTTCGCCCAGGGAGTGCCTCCCAGGCTGCACAGCCGGGCGCAGGACCTCCTCAGCCAGCACCGACAGACCTGGATGCCTCTCCTCCGCCACCGCCTCCTGCAGCTCAGCCTATGCCACAGTTGATTAATCCTCATAACTTGTGCTACGCCATTTCAGTCTTGCAGATGATTAGCGCTCTGAGGGAAGAACCCTCAGTGGACTGGTCGAATCTTCAAGCCTCTCCAGAGGGAACTTCGAGCAAGGGCCTCGCGCCCAGTCTCTATTCTTGCACTAGAATCGCTCCCGCATTGTCATCCTGACTGGAGGCTTGCTAATAGGCAAAGCGATGCACTCGAGTACTTGACGTTTTTGTTGGCTAATCACCATGGCTCCTTACAAAGCACCCCCTGGAAGAGAGTCTACGATGCTGACATACCCGACTCAACAGGCTTCTCCCCCCTTCTACTAACCTTCCCGGGAGGCACAGACCCGACCAGGCTGTCCCAGCCTGACTCCCAGGCAGTGCCTATCTTAGCCTATTCACTGTCCATTTTTGTGCACGAGTGGCACTCTCCACATGACTCGAAGGCGGCACTGCTGTATACACCTCCTTATATCTTTGTGTCTCTGCCAAGATTCACGAATGCCGGAGAGAAGCAACACTGGAGACTCACGGGCTTGCAGGACGAAATACAGCTGCCTGCATGGACCGGGCCTCACTCCCAATCTTTTGTTCGCTACAAATCCGTCTCGGGACTCTTTCACATAGGGCAGGAAGCCACCTCAGGTCATTACAGATCCTTCACCTTGCTTCCTTCCCTGCAGGTAGGGGATGACTCCAGCCCAGGCTTCTCGCCTACGAGCGAGGAACGCGCACAGATCGGGTCAGGAGCTTACCTTCTGCTTCTCCAACGCTTAAGTTGAAGTCCCATCCACCTTCGTGTGAGGTCCCCTCCTGAAGGTGAGCGGGCAGCGTTTACTTGTGCTCCCATGCGTGTCATCCCTAAGCGCTATGGAGCAAGCCCAGCAGGAGCTGCTGAACAACCCCGCACTATGCCAAGTGCTCTTTAAGAACCTCCCCCACCTTGCCGCTTCATCCATGGCTGCCCGGGCATTTGGCCCTGACGAACGTTCAACGTCCAGAGAACTGGTTCCTGCTCACGACAGGGACAGGCCTCCCAAACAGCGCCGTCAGCAGAAGGAGCTGGAGCAGGACGAGGAAATGCCGCCGACTCGATTGCCCTCACCATCCAGGAGTGTGGTTCCCTCCTTGGCACAGATCCAGCAACAGTGGAAATCGGACAAGCCCCAGGACTCCCCTGGCACGCCTGTTCGCCACGCCCTGTTCATCGGTCTCCTTCACGAGCTGCACACTCGGGCCCAGGGCTTCGATCACGTCGCCTATGACAGCACGAACCAGGACAAGGAATCAGCACTTATCTCTCTACCAGGAGCACTTGCCTCCCGAGGCCGACACCACACGGACGAGAACCCTGCCTTCTACTGGAACTACATGAGATGGGACGCCAAACAGCGGAAGGTAGTCATCGATGCCCAACGCCCTCCTCTCTCGCCCAAGGTTGTCTCCACTCACCTGGCAGCTATGCTCAAGCTAGATCAGGAACAGCTCACCAAGTTCAGGCCGTCCAGACCGCTGAGGACCAACCTGACGGAAGAAAGGCCGGTCATAGCCTTCCTCCTGGAACTGGCCCTGACTATCGGAGACGACCACGAGGCAATGCACGCCTTTCGACTTCTAGCGAACAACTCAATCTGGAACTTAGTTGGGGTCACCATGCGCAGGGAGGGCCTAAGACGGTCTCCACAGATGCAGACCCTCCGCGATCAGCTAGAAGCGCTGCGCACAGGAGGCAACGAGGGCTAAAGTTTTCCAGGACATCCGAGTCAAGGTCTCCTCCTGAGCTGTCCAAAGCCCCTTCACCTTCTTAGGGGATTTAGCCCGTCACTTAGCCTCAGACAACCCTCTCACTCTCGTGTAGAGGTCCCCTCCTGAGAGATCGAGGGCGCTGATGAGTCAGCCCATTTCTCCCTTCTCTGGAGCCTCGCGTGCACAGTGCCTGCCAGGAAAAGTTTTCTGCACCACACGTCAAGCTTCACTAATGCATCGAGCTGCCTCTTTCTCCCATTACAACTGAGGCCGAGCTTCATTTACGCCAGCCGTCGACCAGAGCGAGCCACACCACAGGCTCTCGCATGACTTACAAGCCAAGAGACCGATTTCCCGCTATGCGTCTGACCGAAGCCCTAACTTAGCTCAGCATCAGCCGTTCTGCTCATATTGATCAGTACTGACAGTCCCTCCACTATCATCACGCCATGGCAACCAACCCGGAGGGCACGATTCTCGCCATTGAAAACACCCCTGGCACTCACACTCAGACGACGACAAGCCAGGCCAGTGCAGCCCAAGCTCTGGTCAAGGCAACGGCACCTCCGCCACCACAGTCATCATGCGGAGCAGGCTGTGACCAATGCCACAGTGCTCCATGTATTCGACACAAGCCGGGACATCTGTGGCACTGCTGTTTTGGGTGCAGGGACTCCTGGGCGGTGCAACAAGCCCGCTCCAGGTACTGGTAGCTTTGAGCAGGATAGAGCTCGACATTTTGCGACCAGCAAGTGAGGTCTCCTCCTGCAGGTAAAACGCAGCCATGCTCTCACAGCTGCGCGCCGTCGACCGAGCCAACAGTCTCAACTAAAACAGTCTGCCCTAAATGCACGCCAGCACTAAGCTCATCCAATGTCTCTCCGTTCCTATATTGTTGCACAGGCCCCACTGTCGAGCCCAGCACTCAGCCAGTCCTTGTGCATTGCTGAGACAAATGTCTGACCTTACGCTCTGGCTAGACTCTGTGCTCAAAGAACGTCCACTAGGTTTACAGCGCAGGGCACCTAGGACCATGCCCCCGCGGAAAAGACAATCGAAGACTTCGACCCTGCCTTCGTTCGACCTTGCCTCCAACATCTGCACAGAAGCTGATAGGCTGCTGCCTTCGAACTATGTCCCCATCTCGCACAAGAGAATGGACGAGATCAGAAATTACCGCTGGGAGAAAGGTCTCCGTGCTATATCAAGAAGCATGATGGCCCGCCAATCGACAAGGCCGGTCTCGAGCCAGAGACAAGCGGATAAAGAAAGCAAGAGACTAGAAGAGCTGGGAATAAAAAAGCCTGGACTCACTGCAGAGGACTTAGCGGCCCTTCCTACCTCGGACGTGTACAAGAATCTCTCTTCGCTCTCCTTGATCTCGGTCGACACCTCCCGACCGGCAAGCTCCAGCGTGAGGTCGCCTCCGAGGAGCGGACACAGGGAAGCGAAAACAGAACCATCCTCCTCATCTATGCTCCAGGCAGAGGAGGCGAAGACCTTCACGGCAGAGCCAACACGAGAGCATGCACCGCAACCCTATGCGGGCCAAGGCGTGGGCAGGAAAGAAACCTGCAAGGAAGAGTCGGACTCAGACATACCACCCTGGGCGGACTCGAAGAAGTCGCGCTCATCTCAGTACACCGGTGCAGGAGTTGGACAAAAGCAGGCCTTCGTCAGGCAGCCGCCCCCACCTCCATCTCCTCCTGCAAGACAATCAGCTCCCGACCCAGGCCACCTTGAAGGCATCGCGCGCCTCACTTCCACAGAGGAGCTCCAGGTGGTCAATCTCACGCAAGCAGCTCCTCCTCCGCGCGAGTTCTTGAACTACCCGGTGCATCAAGGAGTGATAGTTCTTCCAGCAGCCACAGTTCAAGCTCGCGTGGCAAGCAAAAAGGAACAAGACAAGGGCAAGGCGGTCATTCACTCCTTCCCCTACTCCTACCCGCAGGAATTCCCTTTGGAATTGGACGTTCATGTGCAAATTTCGGAAATCGCAGGACGAGCAGGTCAGCATGATTCTGAAGCTGAACCGCACAGCATCCATGAAGGGCGTCACCCGAGCTGTATACAACTTCAAAGGCGGGGAATTCTACTCGGTCTTCAAACTCTCTGTTGTTGCTCCCCAAGAAGAACAGGCCCAAGACGGACTTCAGGCTCATGAAGCGGAACTCGACTTGGCACACGTTTTTCCAGAGATGGTCCCGACGGTGGCAAACGTCTTTGCTATCCAGCTTAGAGTGGCTTCCGCGGTCAATCCCCTGGATTTTCCCAAGTCTCCCACGCCGAGTGAGGTCTCCTCCTGGCGGGGAGACTCGGGCCCGCCGAAGTACCTCCTCATTCAGCAGGCCTACGGCATCATGGTGGAAAAGGTCCAGCCGCTGGATAACCTCCCACCGCATCTACGCCCAAGCATGGACGAGTGCTACTTGCTGATTCTCCTAGTACTCAAATCGGCACTTCTGGGATACTATGTACGAGACTGTGGATGGTCCAACCTGGGCAGACGAATCTCGCCAGACTCCAGCACGGATCTGCCCTTCTTTCTTGCTCTTGACACGTCGGCCTGGCACAAACGAACACCTCCTGCTCCTCAACAAGCCACAACTTCAACCGCAGATCACGTCCGAGGACTCTTCTCGACCCTAGAGTACCTGGCGGAGGACAGGCCGGCAATCCAGGCAGCAAAACAAGCCTTTACGCATCATCAGCGACAGGTCCCTCCTCTTGTACAGCATTTCTTCTCCCTGCTCCGAACTCCAGTGGGGAAAGAAAAGGCAGAGAGAATCTTTAGAGACACGTCTCTGGCGCTCTCTGCTGATGTATGGGACGCCTTCAGCTAATCTGCACTATGTAGCCCTTTCGTGTGAGGTCCCCTCCTGAAACGGCATGCCGGGATAAGCGCCCGGCACAAGCACCCAGGCCATCTTTTTTGACCCTCGCTACGGCACAAAACACAAGCTGACTGGTTTTCTAGGCCGGCTCACTGCACATTCAGCGGAGCACGATGCCTGCGTGCTGCAAGACTTGCGCAGCTCAGGTCACGAGTTCACAGGCTCGGGGCTCAGCCACTTACTCTGCTTCTAGCTCACAAACGCAAGGCTGAAGCAACACACCTGTGCATGTGACTCCAGTCAATTCCATCCAATGTCGCGTGAGGTCTCCTCCTGACAGCCATTCCAGATAGGCAAATAGCCCTCTGTCCCCCCTGCGCCATGGATCTGGCTGCTCCTTACATCAGGCTTCGAGGCCCGGAACACAGCGTTTGCCTTGAACGCAATGGCCTCTTCAGGATGCAAGACCCGGAACCACGGTGCAACTTCGAGCCATCAATCACAGACAACAAAGCCATGGACGATATCCACGCGCAGACCCAGGCCGCCTTCTACAATCGAGTACAATGGACGACGCAAGATCACAGACTGGCGTCGGAATGGAGCGCCCTGATGGCCGATCACCCAGATCATTCCTTCCCAAATTCAGTTGCCTACTGGCCAAAATGGGACTCCACGGTGGTGTTCCGGGATGACTACTGCACGCTGATGCTTGGCACCCAGCGCACGGCTCTAGACATACCTGAACTCAAAGCGCACCAGGTTGATATCATCGTGACTCTCAACGCATCATCGCGCTTCAGGGAGAGCTATGACACAGATGCCGATTGGCAGTTCATGTACCAAATGGAGGGCATCTCCAACTTACGCTACCATCTCTCGGACGTGCGCATCTCTCGGAACGATCAAGGCTTCCATGATGTGGTGTCAAATCTTGCCAGGACCTGGATCAGGATGATCGACGAAATTGAGGGCCAGGAGTGCAGCCGCACCAAACCGATGGTCATCCTGTTCCATTGTCTTGCGGGCATCAATCGCTCAACTTCTGCCCTCTGTGCCTACCTGATTGTCCGCTATCACCTCACTGCTCAACAAGCGATAGCGATTCTACTTTCGGCTAGGCCTGGCCAACGCTACTGGCAGGAAAGAGATCAATTCCCTCTCGCGCTTCACTGGCTCTCCAGAGAATGCAAGAAGTCTGTTCTGGGGTACCTATGCATGGCCTGTGGCGACGCATTCAGACCCACACCAGACGATGACCCTCAGGACATGGATGACTTCGACGAGTGAGGTCCCCTCCTGTCGAACCCCTCTTTTCTTTACTTTCTTTAGAAACGACTGTACTGACAACGCGGACCTGTGCAGAAAATGAGTGTTACCCCTGATCATTTTACTACATCACGCATTAATGGAGCTTGCACCTGCCCTCTCCCGGCTCCTGCTCAGGTCTCTCAATGCTCCACCTCACATCGAGGATTTTGCCCCAGCCTCAACCAGCTGACGTCATCATACAAAAAGACACATCCAGAGCAGCTCTTCTCTCTCTATCTCAGAGCTCACAGCTCAAGCCATTAGCGGCCCTGAACGAGTGAGGTTCCCTCCTGTTCTACTGCTAACTAGCCATGTCGGCGCCGGAGGACGGCAAGCCACATCGAGAAACCCGACACAGAGAAGACAAACCCTCCAAAAGACGACATCCTCATGGCAAAAGGCATCAGGCGGACGCAGACTCCCGTCCGATCACGGAGGCTGACCTGGACTCCGAGGCTTCTTCCCTTCAGGATGATGACGAGCTAGTGGAATCCCTGTCAAGGAGCTCCTCGAGACGGACAGCCTCTTCCCGGAACCAGCCCGCCCAGCTGACCCCAGGAGGCCCGCCTCCGCCTACCCCCATAACAACCAAGGCACTCTCGCCGGCGAACCAGGCTCAGACCGCACCCAAAGCCACCCAGCAGGCCTACCAGCCGTCGGGCCCCCCTGCCCCGACTCCGGTTCACCAGCCTTTCCCTGCGCAGGACCACTCAGGTCATAGTCGCCCTCCCACGACGGCGTACAGTGCTCCCAGAACCACGGCACGTCCCTCCTCGACAAGTGGCACTTCAACGTCGGGGGCCTCAATGTCTCCCCCAACCGCAGCTCATCCTCATCCTGCGCAAGAAGCAGCAACGCTAGTGGGCACCTGGATCATCACTCCTGGACCGATTGTCTCCCTTGCTCCTAACCCGTTCAGCCCGTGGTCCCCTCCAGCGCGCACCTCGGTACTGTCGGCCACAGGAAGCCCACTGCCTCCGGGCACAGTCCAGACCTGGACAATAACCGAAGGCCCACTTGTCCCACGACGAGATCCACAGGAGTGAGGCATGCACAGAGCTCAATTTTGGCACTCCCTGCGAGTGAGGTCACCTCCTGCCAGGGAGTGCATGCGCCACTGCTTTCACCTTCTCAACCCAGCACTGTCTTAGAGACAAAATCCAGCCGCGCCTTACCCTGCTACCGCTGCCTAGACTTAGCCCTCAATGTGCCACACCGAAGTCAAGCTCTATGCTCCGACAAGCCAAGGTGGGATGCTCTACCACAGACAAAGCCGGCTCCTCACTCTTAGACTTCCTCTGCAGCACATACTGCCGAAGCAAAATACAGCTGATACGAGTTGCCAAGAACTGACAGCTTTTCACCAACCCTCTCCCTCCAGGCTCAAAGGCAGAAAAGAGAGGTCACCTCCTGCTGCCTAGCCCCCCTCTTGAACCCCGCGTCATGTTGCATACATGCCCATTGCTGCCGCTACGACCAGACTCATCGACGATGCCAATGAAGTCCAAGCTCGCTGCGCTAAACCTCTTCTGCAAGGCAATGCTGTACACAGGCAAGAGAACCAGTGATCCGGATGCAAACCTCTACCTCTCGGATGAGGCCAAAGGTCTCGCTCGACGAGAGAACTGTACGCTCGCACCAACCCTGAGACTGGCAGCGCGCAGCTACAACTGGATTCGAATCCTCTCTCAATCAGCTCAGCCTAATCTTCCCTTGCTGGCCGAAGCTGAGATGGCATCCCTATTATCACCCATGGAGCCTCCCCCTCATCTCAAGCACTATGAGGCGGAACGGAGCTCACTCACCTTGCAGATGATACTCGAAACGGTGCATATCTACACTGAAGAGGAAACCATGGAGCCGGACGACTTCAAGTTAGCCGCCCTTATCATTTCTCAGACTTTGTACAATCTGGGAATGGGCGGGCAAACGGTCAGGGACATCGTCAATGGCGCTGCCCAGCATCTGCGCTGGATCCTTCCCAGTGACTCTACAAGAGTTCTGAACGGAATTCACCTTTGTCTCTTCCCTTCGGATGCCTCGCCGTGGCCGCGAGAGGCAGACACCAATCCACATACTCAAAGTGACGAACATGCATTGGGCATCCTCGACGCGGAAATTCACATGCTACAGCGAGCGTCCACGATCTACCGGACCATGGCCATGGTCGACTTTATGGTCGCCCAGGCAAGAGGAGCACGAGTGCCAGACGACGTCTACCCCAGCGAACCCTGGGACGTCCTGCGACAAGACCAAGCCATGGCACTTCTTTCCTATGCGGAGCACTTGACGGAACTCCATGATCTTTTGCCCACTGAAGCATACCAAAAGATGCGTACAGACCTCCACCTGGGCAGAACCTGGTTGTCGCGACCCATCACAGCATCTGAGCTGACTTCGCTTGAAGCAATATGGCACAATACCACGATACCGGAGAGCTTTGCCAAACTACATCTAACCCTCCAGCTCAAAGGGCAAATTGCTGCACACCTTCCGGAAGACACCAGAGCACAGGACAGACTACTTACCATACTCTCTCCTCTGGAGAATGATGTCCTCGACCAGCCCTTCCCCTGGATTCTGGCCTTCAAGATGCTCACGCCTGAGCGCAGGATGATATTCCGATATGCTCTTCTTACGGCAGCGGGCCCTCGGCTACAGCGCCAGTTTCACAGACCGAGCGAGGTCCCCTCCTGGTCGGTCACTTCAGATTCACTAACCTAATCATCTTCTTCCTCACAAGAAGACCGACGATGTCTTTAACCAGAAAGAGGGAAACATGCACCAGTGTCTTCCTGCAGATAGAGTTGGAGCTTGATGCCGTGTTGAAGACCAATCTCGCAGAGACTTGTACATTGGCGCAACCCACCTAGCTCGTAGAGGCTCTGCCATCGGAATAGCTCAGGTCCCGACGAATAGGCTACCCATTTTTTCACCCTCGATGCCCGCCAAGGTGTGGGACATGACCCGCACATGCGTCCGAAATGAAATGAAATGAAAATGTTGCTGTTGCTGCTGTTGTTGCTGTTGTTGCTGTTGTTGCTGTTGTTGCTGCTGTTGCTGCTGTTGCTGCTACTGCTGCTATTGCTGCTAGGAAAGGACTGACAACCATTGGCAGACAACCCGCGAAAACACAGCCGATGCACAAGTAGCAAAGCAACACCTGAAGCAAAGAGTATGCAACGATTTAGAAACATTGGCAGACATCCTGCATCAATAAGGACATCAGAAGAAACAGCAGCAACAACAACAACAACAACAGCAACAGCAACAACAACAGCAGCAACAACAACACCACCAGCAGCGGCGGCGGCGGCGGCGGCAGCAGCAGCAGCAGCAGCAGCCGCCGCCGCCGCGGCCGCCGCCGCCGCCGCAGCCGCAACCGCAACCGCAACCAGGACAACAAGCAAAACAAGGAAACCAAAAATCATTCACAACAAATTCGGCATACAATATTTATTTTTAATGCCAACACATTTCAGGATTCGGCTTTGAAAGCGCGCGTTTAGTATTTAAAGTTTGGTGGAAAGCAAACTAGGTTCTTACTAGCGAATATCTATATATATATATATATATATGCTTTTCGGAACGGTGCTAAGCTAAATGGACCCTAAAGGTCCCAGCCAATTGCCTTCCGGTGAGCTTCGCAGTTTTGCAGGTGCTGCTGGAAATGTATCCTTTCGCTGCATCCGTCCAACCATATCAGGTTGTGACGACAAGCACCAAACACAGAGAGAATGAACCCATGACAAACCCTACACCCTAAACCCGCTGTACTGCCCGTGCTTCTTTGGACCCGGATGGCTAAAGTGCTGTACTGCCCTACGAAACCATATTTTCCCGGCAGTCTGGGTGACCAACAACGGGTCAGGACCACTGCCGCATCATAGCAAAAAATCGTATGGCTCCAAAATAGGGACGAGAGTTGATGCTGCAATGCTCATGGTTCGTTTTGTCGGGCCAAACCGTAAGCACTAAGACCCAACCCTAAAACCCGAACTGAACCCAAAACCCTTTGTGCAGCCAAGTTTGGTTCCTGCGATGGGTGCCATGCCAGATTTCGGATGCAGTGTAACAGAGGTTCGAGATTCAGGGCCCAAGGGCGTAGGGTTTATGGCTTTAGGGCTTAAACCCTCCCCCCCCCTTTCCCTAAATACTCGCCATATACTATATGAAGTAGGGTTTGTATTACTGTTATTGGTGAGTTTATATAAGGTTCCTTTTTAATTTTGGTGAGTGTACATATTGGGTGTCCTTTCGGGGGTACAAGAAATATATACCCTATGTCATATGATGTAACCATAGTGGGAGGAGGGGACGAAGGTTTGGGGTTCTTAGCACACCTTGTCGTCCCATTGGCGCCATGGCCTATGATGACTGTGGGTTTTGGGTTTAGGGTTGAGGGTTTAGGGTTTAGGGTTTGTAATGACTGTGGTTTTGGTCAATCAGTGCGTGCCAGGCATACCCTAGGCCCTCAAGGTTCCACTGCAAAGGATTGGGTTTCGGGTTTCGGGTTTCGGGTTTCGGGTTTCGGGTTTAGTGTGTAGTGTTTAGGGTTTAGGGTTTAGGGTTTATGGAGGCCCTCATGCACAGCAAAATCCTGCACAGCCTGCCTCCCATGTTCTCGTAAGTGGCAAGGCTCGCCCGTGCACCCCAAGCCACCGGGTTTAGGGCTTAGGGTTTACGGTTTAGGGTTTAGGGCCTAGGGTTTAGGGTTTAGGGTTTAGGGCCTCGGGTTTAGGGTCTTTGTTTGATAGCCTTTGCAGATATCTCCGGTCCTTTAGAAGCCAGTGTTTTCAATGTTTTGCACGTGCTGCCATTCTTCCCCGCACGTGAAGTGCAACAAACAAAAGTGCCATGTCTGTGTTCAGGGTCCTTGTCCCTAACCCTCAACCCTAAACCCTAAACCAAGGTGACATCTCGCGGCGGAAAGACTTGAGAGCGGAACTCCAGTGCCAGCGGCCCAGCCATCCGTGGTAAGGGACGGTTTAGGGTTTAGGGTTTAGGGTTTAAAGGTTTAAAGGGTTTAGGGTTTATAGGGTTTAGGGTTTAGGGTTTAGGGTTTAGGGTTTAGGGTTTAGGGTTTAGGGTTTAGGGTTTAGGGTTTAGGGTTTAGGGTTTAGGGTTTAGGGGCCCCCAAGAAAGACCCCCAAATAGTAGGTAGATCTTTACACTCAGGACCCCAACAGGGTACCCCTATTTTCGGAAACCCCCAGCTTCGCTTGGGGCTTGAGGGCCCTACGGGTTTCGCGGTCGTGAGCCGATGCCCTTAGCCCTAAACCCGAAAAGCCTAAATCCTTAAAACCCTCAAGCCCTAAAACCCTAAAAATCTATAACCCTATAACGCAATAACCCAATAACCCTATAACCCTATAACCCTATAACCCTATAACCCTATAACCCTATAACCCTATAACCCTATAACCCTATAACCCTAAACCCTAAACCGTTCTTGGGTGTTGGCATTCAAGTCCTCGGAATCCCTTCGCTGCTGCTGACATCGCAGGGAGGGGGGTTTAGCGAGGGTTTAGGCCCCAGGGTGCAGTTTACCCGAATGGTCCCTCTGCCTGCGTGGTATACTTCGGGTTTAGGGTTTAGGGTTTAGGGTTTGGGGCTTAGGGTTCAGGGTTCAGGGCTTAGGGTTTAGGGTTTAGGGTGTAGGGTTCAGGGTATACCTCCAGTTGGCTACAACGAGGGGGAACCTCCAGTAATGTGCGGTTCGTTTCTGGGAGTGTAGAGCCACTAACCCCAAACCCTCTGAACCTGAGCGCTGCAAGACGGCTCTGCCAAACTACAACTCCTGAAACCCTAAATAACCCAAGCAAAAGCCCTTGAGCCCTAAACCCTAAACAACAGCTCCTAAGTCCTAAGGCCCTAAGCAACTCCTAAACCCTACTAAACAAAGAAGCTCCTAAACCCCTAAACCCTAAACCCCAAACCCTAAACCCTAAAACCCTCAGGGAGAGGGATGGTTGAGGGGGGGGCTTTTGTGCCTGATCTTGTGAAGGCAGAGATTTCGACTGGTACGTGAAGAAGTTCTGGAAGGTAGGGTTTAGGGTTTAGGGTTTAGGGTTTAGGGTTTAGGGCTTAGGGTTTAGGGTTTAGGGTTTAGGGTTTAGGGTTTAGGGTTTAGGGTTTAGGGTTTAGGGTTTAGGGTTTAGGGTTTAGGCCTGGAGAGTTACGGGTATTGAGGACGCAGAAGTCTTGTCGGGTATTGAAGACATTGATATTTAGGGATCTTGGGGTATTTGGGGAATCTAAGGTTGCGGGCGTAGGGACTCATGAGTCTAGTACCGGTTGTGTAGGGCATCATCGAACGGGGTACCCCAAACCCTAAACCCTAAACCCTAAACCCTAAACCCTCAAGAACTACTGCTGCCGTGGGTCTTAGATTCTTCAGAGTACTCCTTTGGGTGGGCGCTTGGGCTTCAGCACCGGCAGCCTGCAACTCGAGCTCCCCGAGGTGCATCCCTAAACCCTAAACCCTAAACCCTAAACCCTAAACCCTAAACCCTAAACCCTAAACCCTAAACCCTAAACCCTAAACCCTAAACCCTAAACCCTAAACCTCAACTATGTGATACGATGCTTAGTTTGGGTCTCCGAAGTATGGGCCCATAGTTTGGGCCAGATAACCCGAATACCCTTGTTTTATAACCCTAAACCCTAAACCCTAAACCCTAACCCTAAACCATAAGGCCCCATACTTCGGATCCCTTCAATCCCCTTCAAACAAGGGTAAGGGGCCATACTAAGGGCTCATGGTTCCAACCTATGATTAGTAGCTGAGTGAGTACACTTTACACTTATTGGGATGCTATACGCCCCTATAGAACTGAAAGTGTACACTTTTTGGGGCTTATGAACTCAGCAACTAAGGGTTAGTAGCTATACAATCTTACCACAATTGAAAGATTAACCCTTTCAGGGCCAAGGGTATTCAGCAACTAGGAATAAGCAGGTTAAGAATAGTACAAGAATGTCAACCCTACTGCAGAGTGAAGGGGTTGGGGTTGTAGGGTCGAGCGGTGTAGGGTTTACAGGTCAACCCTCAAAACCCCAAAAGAACCCCTAAACCCTAAACCCTAAACCCTAAACCCTAAACCCTTAGAAAAAAAAAAAAAAAAAAAAAAAAAAAAAAAAAACCTCTATCCGTTCAAGGTGTTCAAGATGAAAAACATGCTCCCCCGGGAAAGCTTCACACTCCGCGACTCGCATACAGGCGCGCTTGGACCCCTTCCTTAGGGTTTAGGGGTTTAGGGTTTAGGGTTTAGGGTTTAGGGTTTAGGGTTTAGGGCTTAGGGCTTAGGGCTTAGGGCTTAGGGCTTAGGGCTTAGGGTTTAGGGTTGAGGGTTGAGGGTTGAGGGTTGAGGGCTTTAGGGGTCCTGAAATAGGGCTTATAACAGGGGTACTACCCCTATGAAGGACTGTTAGCTTCGGGATACTTGGAGGATTGGGGGGACTTCGGAATTGCAAGTGGCTATGTGGTGGGTCGAAATATGGAGTAAGAGAACCCCACTCAGGCCTTTTAGGGATCCCTTTTTGTGTGAGAGTTCGTGGTTGCTGCAGGCGCCCAGACTGGATCAGAGAAGAGAACCCTGAGCCTGAATTCCCCACAAGTCCACAAAGCCCCCCAAAAATACACAACCCTAAACCCTAAACCCTAAACCCTAAACCCTAAACACATATTCGTCCTTGTAAGTGTAATATTGTAGCGACTATCATCTGTTGTTTTTCTGGGGCTCTTAAGCCCTGACCCCTGAGCCCTAACCCCTAACCCCTAACGCCTAACCCCTTTAACCCGTAAACCCTAAACCCTAAACCCGAAACCCTAAACCCTAAACCCTGCTTTTCTTCTCGAAGAGGCCAGTGCCTGGAGGTCACTGAGTCGGGGATCCACATCCAGGAGGTCGCTCGGCCGAAAAACAACCGACCCTAGAAACTCGGGTTTAGGGTTTAGGGCTGAGGGCTGAGGGTTTAGGGTTTAGGGTTTAGGGTGTACGGTTTAGGGCTTAGGGTTTAGGGTTTAGGAGCAGGTGTGGAATGTTGTGTATGTACTGGAAACCCGAAACCGAAAGCCCTACACCGTGCGCCTTGGCCTACAGGCATTCCCGAAACGATCAGCCTTGTGATGTAGGGGTTCCCTCCCCTCCCTGCGCCCGCTTCCTTGCTTCCCAGACGCGACGCCTAAAAAATCTTGTCCACGACCAGGTCGAGTTGAGTCACGGCAGTTGCCATCTCGAGAGGAGGGACCAACGTCCTGTCTACCAGTGCATGGTTGTACTCAGACCGCGTGCTGTCAATGCAAACTTCCCTTCGCGACCTAGACATGAAACCCACACAGGCCCTTGCAACACGACTGCTCAAAGATGTGAGCCCAGTCATGTCTCTGTGCCTAGAGCCTCCTCCTGGCCGTGAACTTCAATCCCCTATGTAGGGTTTAGGGTTTAGGGTTCAGGGCTTTTGGGCCACGGAGTTTACATGAGTTGCAGGGTTTGCATGGGTTGATAAGGTTCAGGGGCTGCAGAACCCCGACCCCCCCCTGCCCTCCCGCGCTCAACGCCAACGCCCTCTGTGTGTGCCCCTAAACCCTAAGCCCTAAACCCTAAACCCCAAACCCTAAACCCTAAACCCTAAACCCCAAGCCCTAAACCCTAAACCCTAAACCCTGCCTGAACCCTGAACACTAAACCCTAAACCCTAAACCCTAAGCCCTAAAGACTAAACCCTAAGAAGCCCGCGCCATGGGAATCTATTTGCTCTCCCCCCTAAACAGAAATACAAGGACCACCTGAAACTGAACCCCGCAAAAAACAAAAGGTACCTTGCCAGCACATGCACCCTAAACCCTTAAACTTTATACCCCAAAGCCCTAAACCCTAAAAACAACAAACAGAAACCTGAACAACCTCAAAGCCCTAAACCCTGAACCCTGAACCCTAAACCCTAAACCCTAAACCCTAAACCCTAAACCCTAAACCCTAAACCCTAAACCCCCCCCCCCCAAAAAAAAAAAAAAAAAGATAAGAAAATAAAATGTATATATATATATACAAAACAAAAACTAAACCCCTAAACCGCATTCCGCCCACAGGCTGCCTGCTCCGACCAGGAGCAGCAGCGCTGGACGATGCATGGAGAGACGCTCCGGAGCCTTGGCTCCATTCCTGCGGGCGTTAGGGTTTTGTAGGGTTTAGGGTTTGGGGTTTGGGGGTTGGGGGTTGGGGGTTGGGGTTTGGGGTTTGGGGTTTGAGGTTTGGGGGTGTTCAGGTCGAGGTCGTGGTCTAGGGTGTTGGGGGTGCAGGGTGTTTCAGGCTTGAGGGTTTCGGGTTTCGGGTTTAGGGTTACGGTTAGGGTGTTAGGGCCACATTGTGTGAGGGTTCAGCGTCATGACCTGAGGTCCTGAGAGCATCAGGGTAAACCATAAAACCGCAATTTGCTTGTTGACCTCTGAAATCCGGATGCATCATCCAGGGTTTATCTGGGACTCCATTTTGCTGCAGCGTTTAAGTAAACACCCAACCACTAGAAAGTCACTGCAGACAGGGCGCGTTAAACCCTTAAACCTCAACCACCCCCAAACAATCTCAAAACACTGAGCACAAACTCCCAAACAACCCTAAACAACCCCTCCCAAGTAACCCTAAAATTCCCAAACGACCCTTAAGCCCTCAACCTTAAACCCTACAGTAAATCCTAAGCAACCCTTTTGCCCTAAACCCTAAACCCTAAACCCTAAACCCTACACCCTACACCCTACACCCTAAACCCTAAACCCCCAGGAACCTGGCATCAGACCACTGCCTGGATGGTGACTCAGAGCCCTCGGAGTCTGGTCAGGCCCAAGCACCAGCATTGCTGCGGTATTGGGTTAGGGTTTAGGGTTTAGGGTTTAGGGTTTAGGGCTTAGGGCTTAGGGTTTAGGGTTTAGGGTTTAGGGTTCAGGGTTCAGGGTTCAGGGTTCAGGGTTCAGGGTTTGGGGTTTGGGGTTTGGGGCTAAGGCAAGCCCGGAGGAGGGCGGCGTGTCAGACTCCTTCAACCTCAGCACGCACTGCGACCCCGCGCACGCCAGGCTGCGAAGTTGGCAACGCTCCGGCCTTGCGACAAGAGGACTTCAAGAAACTTTTTTTACTATTTGCTTAAGAACCCCCAAAGAAGAAAAAACGAATACTCCCTTATTACCCTTATTGGGAAGAACATGTGTTTTGATTTTTTTGAGGGTTCTTAAGCAAACAGTAGTTTAGAGGCGTTGGGGTCAGAAGTTCAGGGCTTGGGATCCATGAAACACGTAACCCTTAAAGCCTTCAAATCCAAAACTCTGTACAACGCGAATCTTAGAACAAACTCCTAAGCCCCAAACCCCAAACCCTAAACCCTAAACGGTTTTGGGTTTAGGGTTTAGGGTTTAGGGTGTTGGTCAGGATATTTTGGGCTTAGGGTTGTAAAGTGGGTTGGGGTCTTGCGGCCCCTTTTTTGACACATTTTTGGTTGGGTCGTGTATTCACAGCCTCCAACAAAAGCGGTTGCCTTCCTGATCTGTCCGTACTTGGAGGTTCATGGTACTTTTAACCCTAACTATTATTCATAAGCCCCCCGAGTCCCTTAAGTAGGTTATAAGTAGACTGAGAACTCTGGTTATAGGTACCCATGAACCTCAAAGTAGGGCCGGGTTGTGCAATGAGCGCCGACCGGGCTGAATTCCTATAGACCCTTAGACGCGGGCACGCCCCATCAGGGATCGGCAGAGTGTGCCGTTTGCCCGAAACTTTCAGCCCCCTCGCAACCGCCCGCCTCGGCTGCATTCTTCAGCCGGGGCATACCTGGGCTGCACTTCTGTTGCTCATCCGACCTTCTGCACTTGTAGCTTTCGAAAACTAGGACCAAGAGAGCAGTAGGGCCTTCGTCCCTTTTTCCTTTTGGCTTAGGGTCCCTTCTAAGGCCCTTTAAAACAAAAAGGGCACCCCTTTTTGATTTCCTAGGTTACTCTTGGCACTAGAAGGGTGGATTCTGGAGGGGATGGAGCCGATTTCGCGTCTTCTTTCAGGACTCCAAGTAGCTGCGCCGAACCTGCCGAACCAGACAAGCAGACCCCAAGTCCTAAACCCTAAACCCAGCGACCCAGCCTTGACCGCCAAATCCCGAAAACTTCCCCCCCCCCCCCCCCCCCCCCCCCAAAAAAAAAAAATGGCCCGATAAGACACTCAATAAAACGATGTTTTTTAGGATTTAGGGTTTAGGGTTTAGGGTTTGGGGTTTAGGGTTTAGGGTTTAGGGTCCCCCACTTTTCCAGGAGCCCGACGCAGAAGCTGAGGAGCCTTGCCCAAAAGCCCAAGAAGCCCAATACCCCTCCCTAAACCCTAAACCCTAAACCCTAAACCCTAAACCCTAAACCCTAAACCCTAAACCCTAAACCCTAAACCCTAAACCCTAAACCCTAAACCCTAAACCCTAAACCCTAAACCCTAACCTAAACCCTAAACCCTAAACCCTAAACCCTAAACCCTAAACCCTAAACCCTAAACCCTAAACCCTAAACCCTAAACCCAAACCCTAAACCCTAAACCCTAAACCCTAAACCCTAAACCCTAAACCCTAAACCCTAAACCCTAAACCCTAACCCCCCTTAATCAAGGAGTACGCCTTAAAACTATACAGGGATCCGTATTCGGCTCGACATCTCGCATCGACCCCCTTAAAGGTGACCTTTGCTGGTTTGAACAATATGTTTTCGGGTTTAAGATATTTCCGGGTTGCCCTTAGTAATCCTGAGGGGTTTAGGGTTTAGGGTTGAGGGATGAGGGTTTAAGTGCTTACCTTACTTGAGATACCGCCCCCCCCCCCCCTCTCAAAAACAAGGAAGCAGTAGCATGAACAATACGAAGCAGTTCCCATAATGGCAAGAGCAAACCAGGGATGTTAGGGATTCTAGTACCCCCCGATTATAATCCCTTTTAAGGGCTGTTAGTATTTAGTATATGGGTGAACATCCTAACCCTGAACCCTGAACCCTAAAGACTGTTTAACAGTCCTCAATAGGGATTACAGTACCTCCAACCTATGAGCAGAGGATGGAGTACAGAAGCCTCTCCGTTGAGCCTGCAGGGCTTCGCATTTAGGAGCCCCAGGCACCTTGAACAGCCCGATTTTGACTTTGGGGGTTTAGGGTTTAGGGTTTCGGGTTTGGGGTTTGGGGTTTAGGGTTTAGGTCCGGCAGTGTTCGAAGAGGCGTGGATGCTAAAAGGGTTTGGGGCTAATCCCTCGACACCCTGGCAGGTTTGAGCACGGAAAAATTCACTTCCACAAGCACTGCCTCGAGAGCAAAAGGGATGGAGAGCTGCGCATGGTCAACTGCATGCAGTTCCGCGGAGGCGGCCTTTGTCAGGGTTTAGGGTTCGGGGACCTTTAGGGTTTTGGGTGTAGGCGTAGGGGAGCAGTAGTAGGGTTAAGATGAGGGCACCTTTAGTGTTTAGGGTCTAGGGTTAGGGAACCACCCCACGATTCTTAGTAGTTATTAGACACGGATGGAGGAGGGGGGGTTGGGGGGGGTGGGTTGGGATCGGGCAGGGCTTCGGGACTTCGTGGAGGTTTGTTTTATTTGGACAGATTTAGGACTACAGCAGCGGGGTGCGCAAGGTTTAGGGTTTTAGGGTTGCCGCACAGATCCTCGAAGAACTTAAAATGAAAAGATGATCAACGGCTCAGCCCCTTCTGGCAACCAGAGCTGATGAAATTACTTGTCCTTGGATTGTTCTCAGGGTAGTTTCAAGCCTGAATATGTTCCCTCACCTCCTCTAAAGGGTTCTGATATATGGGCCCTTGTTTTGTCTGGGGTGGAAAAAACGGGGTACCCTCTTAAGGACCCGTACCAAGGGATCATGTAGCTGCCCTTAGAGATGAGCTTTAGATCTTGAAGCCAAAGAGCCTTCAACCCTCTTCTTGGAGATGATATGTACTAGCCAACTATACCTGCACTTCCTACCCCAATTATAACCATGTTGGGGCAGTTACAGCTGGGTTTTAAATATGACGAACCTCCAAGTGCCCTTGCACAGAGGACCCTAGAGAGAGCCCTAAGCCCTAAACCCTAAACCCTAAACCCTATAAACCCTATAAACCCTATAAACCCTATAAACCCTAAAAACCCTATAAACCCTATAAACCCTATAAACCGTATAAACTCAATAAACCCTAAACCCTAGTGAAGCTGCAGCTGCGGAGGCCTCGGGCCTATGTTTACGCACGCAGACTTCAAGGCCCATCGGGGCTTAGGGTTTAGGGTTTAGGGTTTAGGGTTTCGGGTTTAGGGTTTAGGGTTTAGGGTTTAGGGTTTAGGGTTTAGGTCTTTGGGTTCAGTGGTAAGGAGACCTACTGTAAAAAAGAAAGGGTTTGGGGTTTAGGGGATAGGTGGGGTGGGATTTGCGGGTCCCACAAGCAACCTGGCGAAACTACAGTGTCAACCCAACCCTAAAGCATTAACCCCTCAACCCCAAACCCTAAACCCCAACCTCAGGACCTCACTTCTGTAGGTTCTGCCACACCTAAACTACAAGGACAAGATTGGGCCCCATAGTGTAGATCAACCCCCCACATGTGTATCAGCTCATCTTGCATGTGGCAAAGGGGTCTGCTGTAGCTCGCTTTGGGGTGCTCTTGCGGCTTACGGTGTTGTCTCTGTTACGATGCTACGAAGGCATCAGACCATTTTTGGGTGGTTGCAATCCTAAACTCCGAGGCCGAAGATCCCTAAACCCTAAAACCAGTAGGCTACCAATTTGCCCTGAGGTAAGCGGCGGCTCCATTCGGTGAAGGGGTCGAATTCCTAAACCCTTCAGCCTGACAAGACCCTCAACCCTACACCCTAAAGCCCTCTACATTCATAATTATGGCTATTTAGGGATAATTAAGCTCAGTTAAGGTTATCCAAGGGGGGAACCTAGGGGGGGGGGGGTAGTATAGAGGGGGATAGTAGGGGAGCCCAAGATACATATACACCCGAGGTGATGCCACCTGGTGACGACTACTGAAAGTGACCCTGGCAAGGGGGCTCCGAGTGTCGAGGAGTGCGGGTTAGGGGCTTAACAGTTGATCTTAGAGTTTCGGACAGTGTACATGGGGTTCCTTATACATATTGGTGAATGTGTATATATGTATAATTATAATTATATATATATATATATATATATATATATATATATATTGAGTGAACTTTTGGTGATACTAGCAATGAACGCCCTGCTTCACCGTGGTGATGGTTGCGGGCTTCTGGGGCTTGAGGGTTGAATTCTTTAAGCGGCTTAGGGTTTTCGGGTTTGGTTTCAGGGTTTTGGGAAGCCCTAAACGCTAAACCCAAAGGAGACGACACCTGAAACCCCAAACACCCCAAGCCCCAAAGCCTAAACCCTAGACTCTAAACCCTATAATCCTTAGACCCGAAACCCCTAGACCCTAAACCCTTGCCAAGGCCGTGTAGGCGACAACCCTAAACCCTAAACCCTAAACCCTAAACCCTAAACCCTAAACCCTAAACGTCAAACCTTCGGCTGCCTTCAGCCGATTGTTTGCAGAGTCTGCGTGAGCTGCACATCGGTCCACAAAAGGCCCGGGCTGCAGAGTTTGCAGAGCGGGGCCTTAAAGGTTTAGGGTTTAGGGTTTAGGGTTTAGGGTTTAGGGTTTAGGGTTTAGGGTTTAGGGCTTCTATTTGCCTAGAAGCCCCCAAAGCTAGTAAAGAAACAATCCCTACATTGCCCTTGCAAGGAAGAAGATACCTTTCTGGGGGGTTCTTCAGCAGCTAGTAGTTTCGGGTTGATGGGCTGACCTTGAATCTCAACTATGGCCTTCTTGTTGGTACCCAAAACCGGAAGGGATGTACCAGAATGCCGTGTATCGGTTTTCAGGGTTCAGGGCAGTACCCCCCAAACCTACAACCTTCGAACCACATTGAGCCAATGCTCTACGTCCTTCGACGCGAAGCATTGCAGCGGCTGAGGGCTTTGCGGTGAGGGGAGCTTTAGGGCCTAAGCTGAGGGTGCTTAGCTTTGGGGTCGGGGTTTCGGCCCTACACACCCTAAACCCTAAACCCTCCACCCTCCAAACCCCAAGCCCTAAATCCCGCGTTCCAGACACGATGCGCAAGAATTGTAGGGCCGGTACAGCTCTGTCAACTTCACCATAAGCAGCTGGAGTTACGGGTTTCCTTGTTCGTGTAGCTTAATTCCATTTTGAGTTCCTTAAACCCTAAACCCTAAACCCTAAACCCTAAACCCTGTTCCAGAACCCTGGTAGTCAAGTAATTTTCCGAATGGCGAGCCCAGATCCGAAACCCTTACCTAGGGAGGCCCTTGGGACATTTTAATAAATTCCCTTATTGGGTTTCAGAGGGTCATATTCAGGAATATTTTTCAGAGGTGTTTAAGGGCCATCCTAGTTACAAACCTCTGTTCCCGGCTGACCGGCTGAGGCTTGGGAGGCGGAGGGCCTGCCAGTGAAGAGGCCTCAGATTGGGGCCCCCAAACCCTAGGGTTTAGGGTTTAGGGTTTAGGGTTTAGCGTTGAGGGTTTAGGGTTTAGGGTTTAGCGTTGAGGGTTTAGGGTTTAGGGTTTAGGGCTAGACCCTAGACCCTAAACTCTAAACCCCAAGATGGGGGAGATTTGGGCTTAAGCCGTAGGCTTAGGGTTTAGGATCCCTTTTTTTGGGGATGGCCCTAAACCCTAAACCCTGAATCCTAAACCCTAAACCCTAAACCCTAAACCCGGTTTACCAGGCTTGCGATGTATGGGCTTCCCAAATCCGGAAACCATAGATGCGCCGGGGCGGGGAGGCGGAGGGGGTCGAGATCACATATCCAAATATTGGATAAGGGTTTAGGGTTTAGGGTTTAGGGTTTATTAGGGTTTAGGGTTCAGGGTTGAGGGTTTAGGGTTTAGGGTAATACTACACATACACAGGACAGGCAGACAGCCAGACAACGTAAAACACCGACAACACAACAACACAGACCACACAGACAACACCGACAACACAGAGGCGGGCGAGGCAGGCAGGGCGAGGCAGGCAAGGCAGGCAGGCAAGGCAGGCAGGCAGGCAGGCAGGTACCCACACACACACACACACACACACACACACACACACACACACACACACACACACACACACACACACACACACACACACACACACACACACACACATACAAATGCTTCAATATGTGTGTATATATATATATATTCATATACATAAATAAATAAATATTTTTCTGTATATTGATCTACATATTTATTGCTACCAAAAACGTACATACATACATACATGCATGCATGCATGCATGCATGCACGCATGCACTTGTATACATATGCACAAATGCATATGTGTGTTTTATTTGTGGGTGTATTCAGTTACCTGCAACCATATCTAGTATTGACATGAAGGATGACGTGTATGCCGAATCACGTTCCCTTTCTTAGCGCTTTGTCATGGTTTACTTGCCTGCGGCTGCTCTGGAAACCCTAAACCCTGAACCCTGAAGGGTTATGCACCCAGGTGTATGTTTTGGGGTCTGGCCTTCAGAGGTTCAGCTTTCCTCTTTTTTTGTTGTTCTCTCTCTCTCTCTACCTTTCTCTCACTCGCCCTCTCTTGCGCACTCCAGTTTGGTTTTTTTTTGGGTCTGGAAAACGCTGAGCCCGAAATCTTACGTCCCTGACGTCCTGTAGGGTTGTGAGGCCGAAAGGGGCTTAGGGTTTGGCTCTAGGGTTTTAGGGTCAGAACCCTAAACCCCAAAACCCTGAATAGTAAACTTTTTTGGACAGGTTGGGCAGTGCGGAGGCCGCAGTGGCGTTGAGACGGCGCTGGCAAGGGTTGGATGGCCTCGGCGTAGAGGACATGCTAGCTGTTGACAGAGAACGTGCAGTGGTTGAGGGTTTGGGGTTCAGGGTTTAGGGTTTTAAGGGTTTTTCGGGTTCAGGGTGCAGGGTTTGGGACCAGAAAGGGCTTTGTGTTGATTTCATGTCAAGCCACTCTTGCTGTCACTTGCTGCCTTTGAGGGCCCTACCATGGTACGTATATATATATATATACCTATATATATATATAACCCACTTATAAGCCCCTGAAGTGCCCTAACATGGTTAGAATCCTGTTCGAAGTACAGCTGTAATTGGGCTAGTATCCAAGTAAGCCCCAATTCGTTTCATCTGTGGAGCAGCCACCGCTTTCAAGCCTCCTTAGCGCGCCCTTGCGAGCGGCAATGGCGCTACTTCCCGAGGTGGCAGCTCCGGGCTGTCAATACAGGGGTCGGAATAGTAGGGTTTAGGGTTTAGGGTTTCGGGTTTAGGGTTTCAGCTCTTATAAATTATACTATAATAAGCCCCCAAAAGCCTGTTCTACTTATTACGGCCCCTAAAAGGAGTGGGAATCAGGACCGCCTACCCCTTTCAGCGGAACTAGTATCTTTTGTAGCGTGTACTGCGTTTCGGAATCAGATTGCAACATCTGCCTGTAAGGAACCCTATCCCTGACCCTGTAGAAAGACAAACCGCATGACACTTAAACCTCAAAGCCCGAACCCTAATTCGGAAGTGGCGGTGCATGGGTCGCCCCGGAACATTCTTTCGCGTTGTAGGGTTTAGGGTTTAGGGTTTAGGGTTTAGGGTTTAGGGTTTAGGGTTTAGGGTTTAGGGTTTGGTGAAGGTTGGGATGTCGAGTAGCATCGAAAGCCGCGTAACTTGCGAAAGGCAGTTTTGGCCCGATTGCCGGGGGGCCATCAGTTCGGCGCGTGATGTCGCCCGTTGATGTTGCTGTTGTCCCCTGAGCCCCAAACCCGAATGGTTTAGGGTTTAGGGTTTAGGGTTTAGGGTTTAGGGTTTAGGGTTTAGGGTTTAGGGTTTAGGGTCCCGTGTGTGGGGAGCCTTGCAAGCTCGCATGCTTTGCTTTGGTCACTTCCCTGACATCTTCAGTCTGACTGTATAGAACCCAAAGAGCCCAATACCCCTTAAACAAGGAATAGTCCTTAAAACATATTAAGGATCCCTTTATGATTTAAGGTATATTCCTTAATTAAGGGGTATTGGGCTCTGTGGGAACCTTAAAACCCTAATTGAACCCTAGAAGCCAAAACCCTAAGGCCTAGCGCCAACTCGAACTTGATAAGAGGTCGGAAGCCTTGACAGAAACCAGGAGGCCCGTCAAGATTTTCCACTTTCAACGACCCTTAAACCCTAAACAAGCCAAACCTTAACCCCAAAACCCGTAACAAATCGGATACTCTCAACCCCGAAATCCCAAAAACCCTTCAAGCACTACCTCCGAAACTCTAAGCCTTAAAGGCTTCCCCCCAACCCAAAACCCTTAAAACACCACATCCGAAACTCTGAGCCTTCCAAGTCCTCTAGGGGCTTCAGTCGAAGCCCTTGGCAGTCCCCTAAACCCTCAACCCTAAACCCTAAACCCTGAACCCTAAACCCTAAACCCCTAAAACCTGGTTGGGGAAGGCCTTTACCCTCGGGCCGGCGCGGCCCGCAGTGCCGGTTTCCAGGTGCAGCTGCTCTGTTCTTGAGGGGAAAATAGGGGTACCGACGCCCTAAACACCCCGAACCCTACGGGGTTTAGGGTTTAGGGCTAGGGTTTAGGGTTTAGGGTTTAGGATTTAGGGCTTCGGGTTTAGGGTTTAGGGTTTCGGGTTCCTAAACCCAAACCCCAGTTTTTTTTTGGATTTAGGCGTTTGAGGTTTTTGGATCCGAAGGGGCTTCAGGGGTCTTAGGCAAGTCAGGGTTCGGTGGTCTTAAGTAAAGGGAGTCGAGCTTGGACCCCTGAGGATGTGAAACAGGGTTTATATTACTGTTGTTGGTGAGTGTATACAAGGTTCCTTTGTAATATTGGTGAGTGTATGTATTGTGTATCTTTTTGGGGATTGCAACGAATATAAACCCTACTTCTGAGAGGTTTCCTGAATATGCTCCGGACCTGGCCCTTCTATTCCCTTTTGAGGATTTTTAAAGAGGGTCCCCAAACCCAAGGGTACAACCTAGCTTAGGCGTCCAAGGTGGAGTCCATGATGAAGGGGCTTTAGGGGTCTTTCGGCTGCTTCCCCCAGCGACGAAACTCCCAAGCCCAAACCCTAAAACCCGAAAGCAATATCACCCTAAGCCACAAGGTCTGGGGTTTGGTAATTTAGGGTATAGGTTCAGGGTTACCCTGGTTACAGCCCTGAAAGCCTAACGCCCAAAACCTATTTCAAGGTTCATGGTACTTATTGACCAATTATAGCTGTACTTATAACTGTACATATAACCACATTAGGGCACGTAGGGGGCTTACAAGTGGGTTATAAGTACAGTTACAAGTACAGGGATAAGTACCATGAACCTGCAAGTAAACTCTGATCAGCTGCCAGAAAAAGAGCACCCTGCCAGGCTCACAAAGCCTGGGCCAACCACACGCGAGGCTCCGGAACGAGGTGCGGGCACGTTGCCTCTCCCTTTTTTCTGGCAGGACGGCGTCAGCCCTAAACCCTAACCCCTAACCCCCCTAACCCCCTAAACCCTAAACCCTGCACCGAAGGTGCACCGTCGGCCCTGATCGTGGCGTCCGCAGCCACGGCTTTGGCGGCAGGCGTCGCGACGCAAAGGCACCGGGAGGGCTTTGGGTGCAGGGCGAGTTAGGGGCTTGTGGGTGTACTATCAATTTGTTTCTAGAACCACCAAAGAGTTGAAGATAATTGTCCCTATACTGCGCTTATGAGGAAGAATCTGTTTTTTTGTTGGGGGGAGGGGAGAGTTCTTAAGCAAATAGTAGTTTCGGGGTTTCAGCGCGTAGGTGGGCTGCGTCCTGGGGGGTTTGTTTTGCGTTTTGGTCTCCTTGCTTTTGCCATTCTGGGATTGGGAGTCGTGGGCTAAGAGCAAGAAGAGTTCTCGCATCATCTCATGCACCCCATCCCTCCCCAAACCTCCAAGTCTCAAAGCCAGCCCGAAGACTTCCACCGGCACAGCTAATGTTTTGCCACAGCCGTGAAATGACTTCCAGAGACC
>CAJNDS010000924.1:843708-878844 GCA_905221605.1 Symbiodinium natans
CCTTATGATAGGGACCCCAATAAGGTACCCCCAATATCGTGAACCCCCAATTCTAGGGGTTTTAGAGTTTGAGGGTTTGAGGTTTAGGGTTGATGGCCAGGGTTGGTGGACGCGCTTTTTCGTGTCCAGGGCTTCGAGGTTAGTAGAGCTTGTGGCTGTCAAGGCGTAACCTGCAATGAACCGGCATGAGGCATGATGTCCCTGAGGTGACCCAGAGAGCCCAATACCCCTCAATTAAAGAATATGCCTTAAATCATAAAGGGATACTTAACATGATGTAAGGTATGTTCCTTCTTGAAGGTGTATAAAGGGTTCTTTGAAGCCCAGTGTTAGTAACTTACTACTTCTTAACCGTGACTTTGAGAATTCGGTACCGCAGCCCCTCCGCTATATCAGCCTTGCGAAAGAGGGTACCCAAAGAGCCCAACAACCCTTATTGAGGATTATTCCTTACATCATAATCAGGATCCCTTTATAATTTAAGGTATATTTCTTAATTAAGGGGCATTGGGCTCTTTGGGTACCCAATGCCCGAATTTCCAGCACAGGCTGGCGCAGTGGTGGTGGGCACCGCAACATCCGACTCTGGCGCAGAGGCTTACCCCTAATTTCGGAAACCCCCCAGTTCTCTTCGGCGTTGAGTTCAAGCAGGTCAGGTTTTCGAATGGGGCTCACAGGGTTTAGGGTTTAGGGTTTGGGGTTAAATTTGTTTGTTGCTTTTGGGTTTGCTGGACTCCCGTTAGAAGGTACTTTAGTTCAGTAACCGAGGTAGGATTATGGCAACTGGAAACAGGGGGGGAGGAGGAGGAGGTTGTGAGGCTATGGGGTTCATAAAGATGGCCAGGCCCAAGTCCTAGGGTTTAGGGTTTAGGGTTTAAGCCCCCTTATATCCTAATTATGCCCTAAGCTATCAGCCCTAAGCCCTCAACCCCATGTTTCCTTTTTGTCAGGACCTGGGCTCTCTGAGTAACGTATGAGACCCCGGTCAGCAAGCGGGGGCACCCTAAACCCTAAACCCTAAACCCTAAACCCTAAACCCTAAACCCTAAACCCTAAACCCTAAACCCTAAACCCTAAACCCTAAACCCTAAACCGTTCTTGGGCTGCTTTCCTCGTTTCAGGGTGGGCTCGTGCTTGTCTATTGGGTTCAAAATCGGCAAACAACCTTGCAGAGTTTAGTATAGACCCCCCTAAAGGGTTTAAGGTTTGGGGTTTAGGGTTTAGGGTTTAGGGTTTCGGGTTTAGGAACAGTAGGATTCCCTTACAAAAAAGGACCCTAATAAGGAACCCTAATATGGTAAACCCCCGTATGGTCTTTTCTGCCCAAGAGTTTAGGGTTTAGGCTTATGGCCCTTTGATCCGTTTGCTTCATGTTGCTTGCCCGCATGGCTGCACGTTTATGACCTGGCCCAGGGCCTCCCTCTACAGAACAGCATCGAAACCAAAACCCCAAACTCTAAGCCCTACGACCTAGTTAATCCCTCTACACCCCAAAGCTATACCCCGCCTTGGGAATTAGTTGTCATTTTTGTTTATATAAAACCAAAGAGGGTATTCAAAAAACACTTGAAGTGAGGTTCTAAGGGGAGTATAGGTTAATAATCGCTCGCCCCCCCCCCATGATCCACACATTTGGCCTCGGGAAGGGGGTTTTGGGAGGGGGGGGGACTCCAGACTCCAGATTTCCAGAAAAAATCTGGAGTACCGCCGGACTCCAGACTCCAGATTTCCAGAAAAAATCTGGAGTACCTGGGCCCCGGATTCCAGACTCCAGATTTCCAGAAAAAATCTGGAGTACCGGGGCCCGGACTCCAGACTCCAGATTTCCAGAAAAAATCTGGAGTACCCGGGCCCCGGACTCCAGACTCCAGATTTCCAGAGAAAATCTGGAGTACCTCCAGACTCCAGACTCCAGATTTCCAGAAAAAATCTGGAGTACCGGGACCCTGGACTCCAGATTCTGGAGTCTGTAATCTGGAGTCTGGGGCCGCGGGTACTCCAGATTTTTTCTGGAAATCTGGAGTCTGGAGTCTGGGGCCCCGGGTACTCCAGATTTTTTCTGGAAATCTGGAGTCTGGAGTCCGGGGCCCCGGTACTCCAGATTTTTTCTGGAAATCTGGAGTCTGGAGTCCGGGCCCGGGTACTCCAGATTTTTTCTGGAAATCTGGAGTCTGGAGTCCGGGGCCCGGGTACTCCAGATTTTTTCTGGAAATCTGGAGTCTGGAGTCCGGGGCCCCGGTACTCCAGAATTTTTCTGGAAATCTGGAGTCTGGAGTCCGGGGCCCGGGTACTCCAGATTTTTTCTGGAAATCTGGAGTCTGGAGTCCGGGGCTGGGTTCTCCAGATTTTTTCTGGAAGTCTAGTGTCTAGGGTTTAGTGTGTAGGTTTCAGGGTTTAGTGTTTTGTGTTTAGGGTTAAGTGTTAAGTTTAGGGTTTAGGGGTTAGGGTCAAGCGGCTCGGGTAAAACCCCAAAAAACCCCTAAACTCTGAAATCCAAACAGTAAGCATCTGAAACCCCGACGGGTTTTTGGTTTCAGGTTTAGATTTAGTAGGGCTCGAGGTTCCGGCTTTGGGGTTTACTGTTTAGGGTTTAGGGATTAGTGTTCAGGGTTTAGTGTCTACTGTTTAGGGCTTAGTTTGAAATGTTTAAGGTTTCTGGGTTAAGTGCTTAAGTGTTTAGGGTTTCGTGCTAAGTGTTTGGGGTTTGTGCTAAGGGCTTAGTGTTAAGTTTTTAGGGTTAGTGTTTAGGGTTTAGTGTTAAGGGTTTCGGGTTTGGTTTTTTAGGGTTAAGGGTTTTAAGGGTTTTTACAAATTTAAATGATCTGGGGAAGCTGGGGCTTCCCCAGACCATTGACAACTTGAAAATCCTTCTGTTTAGGGTTTAGGGTTTAGTTGTCAGGGTTTAGTGTGTAGGGTTTGGTGTGTAATGTTTAGGGTTTAGTTTTTAGGGTGTAGTGTTTAAGTGTTTAGGGTTTAGTGTTTAGCAAGGGATTAGTGCTTAAGTGTTTAGGGTTTCGTGTTCAGTGTTTGGGGTTCGTGCTAAGGGCTTGGTGTTAAGTTTTTAGGCTTAGTGTTAAGGGTCTAGTGCTGAGTGTTTAGGGTTCAGTGCTAAGGGTTTCGGTGTCTTTTTTGGGTTACGGGTCTTAAGGATGTTTACTAGTGTTCAGGGTTTAGTGTGTAGGGTTTAGTGTGTAATGTTTAGGGTTCAGTTTTTAGGGTGTAGTGTTTAAGTGTTTAGGGTTTAGTGTTTAGGGTCTAGTGCTTAAGTGTTTAGGGTTTCCTGTTAAGTGTTTGGGGTTTGTGCTAAGGGCTTAGTGTTAAGTTTTTAGGGTTAGTGTTTGGGGTCTGGTGCTGAGTTTTTAGGGTTTAGTAGTGTTAAGGGTTTCGGGTTTGTTTTTTTGGATTCAGGGTGTTAAGATTTTTACTAGTGTTCAGGGTTTAGTGTGTAGGGTTAGTGTGTAGGGTTTAGTGTGTACTGTTTAGGGTTTAGGTTTTAGGGTTTAGTTTTTAGGGTGTAGTGTTTAAGTGTTTAGGGTTTAGTGTTTAGGGTCTAGTGCTTAATTAAGTGTTTAGGGTTTCATGTTAAGTGTTTGGGGTTTGTGCTAAGGGCTTAGTGTTAAGTTTGTAGGGTTAGTGTTGAGGGTTTCTACGGGCTTAGTGTTAAGTTTTTAGGGTTAAGGGTTTAAGGGTTTTTGCAAGTTTACATGATCTGGGGAAGGCACTGGGGCTTCCCCAGACCATCTAAACCTTGAAAATCCTTAAAATCTTATAAAAATCTTTAAGCTTCTGTTTAAACATTCTCAGGATTATGAAGGTTTTAAGCCTTTTAAGCCTTTTAAAGACCTTAAATTGCTTACGTATTTAAGTGGCTGCTCTTTGCGGGTTTTAGAGATTTTTGAAGTTGCCAATGGTCTGGAGAAGCCCCGGTGCCTTCCCCAGACCATATAAATTTTTACAAATCCGTAAAACCCTGAAATTCTTGCAGTTGTAAATGGCTGTCCTTTTGAAGTTTAAAGTTTTTAGGATGTTCAATTCCAAAATCCGTAACTTCCCTAATTTTAATCGGCTGCCCGTTTTTGTTTTTTTCCTTTTAAGGAAGTTTAGACTTTTAAGGGATAAACGTTTCGAGGTTTTTTAGGGCTTTAAAGCCTTTTAAGATCCTTTAAATCTTGAAAATTTTGAAAGGCTTTAAATACCTTAAAGCCCTTCAAATTTGAAAAGGGCTGCCCCTTTTAAGGATTGCAAATGGTCTGGGGAAGCCCCGGCGCCTTCCACAGATCATCTAGGTTTTATAAACCCCTAAAACCCTGAAAAGCCTTAAACTTCTAAATGGCTGCCCTTCTAAAATTTTATGGGGCCGCAAGACACAAGTTTCAGAAGCAAAATGCACATAAAAACACTAGTGTTTTTCTAGAGGATAATATAATAGAGCTTTTGTATTCCAGTGCAGTTTTTACTGCATTTTTCCGAGGAAAAAGCAGAAAATCAGACAAAGACGAAGACAAGAAAACCATAGGTGTGGATCATGGGGGGGGGGCTGACCTAATCCCTCTACACCCCAAAAAACCCTGAGCTCAGCAGTTTGACCGCTATGAGGCTATCTCCGCGCGCTTCGAAGGCGACCTCAAGGGTGAGGCCGTTTGCGGGCTCGGTTTTTAGGGTTTTGGGTTTAGGGCTTAGGGCGTAGGGCTCAGGATTTAGAGTTCGGGGGTCCATGTTTTAGAGTTTTGTGGGGTGGGAGTTAGACGGTGTCTCACTAATTCTCAGTAAGTCGCCTAGATATCCCAAAAGGACAGGGTCATACATTTCCTTAACCATTGGATACCATGAAGAACTCGTAAGATTCGGCGTGTTTAGGGCTTTTTAGCCCTAAGCCCTTAAGCCCCAAACCCTAAACCCTAAACCCTAAACCCTCCTAAACCCCAAACCCTAATTGTGTGCAAAATGGTTTCGGGCATTTGGAGCGGCTTCGGAAGCTTGTTTTAGCGCCCTTGGTGGTGCATAACCCCCCAAGCCCCCAGAGAGCCCAATACCCCTAAGTTGAGGAATAGAGGGGTTTGGGGTTTAGGGTTTAGGGTTTGATTAGGGTTTAGGGTTTAGGGTTTAGGGTTTAGGGGAATATACCTTGAATTTACAGATCCTTCGTATTGATTAGGGTTTAGGGTTTAAACCGTTGCGGCAACTGCAGGGAATGAAGTTGGATGTTACCGATTCGGACGAAGTGGCTGCAGTGGTCAAGGCTGGGCGTGCTGAGCGTGGAGCCATGACCCAGAGTAGGCGCTTATTCCCCTTTCTTGGGCTATTTAATGTAGGTTCCCTTACAAGCCCCTTTAAACCAAAAAGATGTACTTCCTTAGCAAGGCACCAAAGCAGTACTTCCGCCTCTACATGTTATTTGAAAAAGGGCAGCCTTGTTGCTCCTAGGTTGCTCTTGATTCTAGGAAGACAAAGAACTGGACACACATCAACTTAGGGCTGCGGGTGTTGATCGAAATTTGCCGATATGTACATACATATATATATATATGAGAAGAAGAATTATCAAAATAATGGAATATGATATAATATGATATCATCTATACAAATAAAGAATGCGTAATAGGTAGTATATCGTATATAATGCATAAAATAGCATCATATATGTGTATATCTCGACAGAGTCCGGAGTTTAGGAGCCCGGAACCCAAAAACCTGCTTGGTCCTAAGCCCTAAGCTCTTAGGGCTTGTGGGGCTCAGGGTGCCAGGTAGCTCTAAGGGTTTAGGGTTTAGGGTTTAGGGTTTAGGTTTCCTGGTCCCCCAATATGGCCCCTTACCTTCTTCAAAAGGGTTCTGAAGTAGTGGCCCTTGCTTGTGTTTTACAGGGTATATATCTGGCATACGTGAGATCCCCGTTCAAGGGCCCATACTAAGGGACCATGTACGTGCCCCCAACCCCAAACCCGAAACCCTAAACCCTAAACCCTAAACCCTCTACCCTCTAGCCCTAAACCATAAACCCTAACAACCCTAGGATTTTAGGGGCTCAGCGTGCCATGTGGCGTTCTGTTGCATCTCAGGCCGTCACGGAAAAGTATGGAACCCCGGACATCCTTGTGAACAATGCGGGCATCACCAAGGAGCCCCGCCACCCCGTCTAGGGTTCAGGGTTTAGGGTTTAGGGTTTAGGGTTTAGGGTTTAGGGTTTAGGGTTTAGGGTTTAGGGTTTAGGGTTTAGGGTTTAGGGTTTAGGGTTTAGGGATTGGCGCTTAGGGTTTGGGGTTTGGGGTTTGGGGTTTAGGGTTTCGAGTTCTTGGAGTCTACAGGGCCATGAGTAGCTGGTATTGCGGGAAGGGCAGAGGGTAGTTAGGGGAGTTCTGGTGGGGCGTGCTGGTTGGTTTTGGGAGTTCATTTTGGGCTTATAGCTTTGTAGTTTAAGGGTGTACGGCTTTGTGATTATTATTGGTTGGGACAGGGTTTAGTCCAGAGGGCGGGGCGTTCTTCTCGCTGCTATCTGCGTGAGTTTTTGTACAGGGGCCCCAAAACCACATTAACCAGTAGGATCCTACTATTCGGGTAGAAGGGTCCCCCAGAAGGAGGACAATCTTTTGGATGTTCCCCCGAATACCAGTCCTTCATAGAGGTGAAAATCGGGGGTATTATAATCCCTATCCCTGTGCGTCAACCGCCCCACTAGACAGGGAGGCCTGGAATAGAAAACAACCGCCCAGTATAGAAATCAACCGCCTTGTTTGGGAAACCACCTTCCACGGCATCACTGGCGGTTGGCGAGGACGATCGGAGGAACTTTGAGTGAACTTGTGCGTTAAACATGGAAAATTTGCTTTCCAAAATGCGCTTTTGCGAGAATTCTGGGGGCAACGGAGGGCGTGATGCTGGCGTGACTCCAGCGTGATGCTGGCAAAGGCTCTAGTCGATAGATAGTACTGCGCCACATGCAACCGCCCAGTTTAAGCGTGATGCGGGCGTGATGTAGGCGTGATGCTGCAGACTTAATGCGTTTGCACTGATGCACGTGTAGGATTTTTGCTGGAAAAACGGTTTTGCGCACCGAGATCCCGTGCCTTCCGGACAAAAATCGAAAGTCCCTGAAAGTATCCCAAAACTACCGTTCTGAAACACACCCAAACTGGGCTGTTGTACTAACCGCCCTCCGAAACTAGGAGGTTCGTGAACCGCCTCGTTTGGCAGGGAGGTTGGACTTACAGGGTATTAAGGAGTGGTAGGAAAAGGGGGAGCATCCCAAGGGATTCTGGAAACCCATGTGTGTCGAATCGGGTTTAGGGTTTAGGGTTTAGGGTTTTGGGTTTTGGGTTTAGGGTTTAGGGTTTAGGGCCTTTGGGTTTGGGGTTTGGGGTTTAGGGTTTATGTTTATGTGGGGTTTTGTTGGCCCCTATGCTTGCAGGATACCTTGATGATGAGATGCCGAGCTGCACCATGAGTCTAAACTTGAACCTGAAGAGCCCTTTCTACACCTTAAAGAAAAAATGGTACCTCAAATCATCTTAAGGATCCCTAAACCCTTAAACCCTAAACCCTAAACCCTAAACCTTAAGGTACATACAGGGTATACCGGGCCCTCTGGGAAGCTACCTGGGGAGGGGGGGAGGCACGAACCGAGTGCGTCTTTCCCAAAGGTGTCCGCATCTTCGATTCGGAGTGGGCTGGGATTTCCGGGCTTCCATGTAGACCGTAAACCGCAAACCCTAAACCCTAAACCCGGTTTGGGGCATCGGGATCCACGAAGAGGTGGCCAGTGTAGGATGCTGGGTCCAGGGGCTATCCTAACATAAGTGCACATTTGCAGTAGCGCAAAGGCACTACTTTCGCAGAAAGACTCCCCAACGAATGATGTGGTCAGTTTTACAACCCGCGCCCCAAAAAAGGACCCCATTTGAGAATCTGCACTAGTTCTTGAGGCATTGAGGATAAGACACCTTGTATCCCCACACATAATCCGTTCAAGTGGTTATATCGGGATCGCCGAATTCCCCCTAGATACGTGCTCCTCCAGCATGGTCCCGTACCTGCTTTAAATCGGCCCTTGGGTTTATGGAGTATATCGGGGTATTTTAGGGGTCCCCGTTTAAGGCTTCATAGTAAGGGAGCATGTAACCACTCTTAGATAGAGCAGCTGTGGTTACAAAGTAACATCACCGTCAACCCTAAAGCCAAACCCCAAACCCGAAACCCTAAACCCAAAACCGTCCTCCGAACAAACCCAGCTAACGCCTCCCGAAGCTTGTTGTTTTCAGCAAGTGGTTGCAAGGAATGAAAGAGGAGGCATGGCTCGACGCCCCAGTCTCAGTTTCAGTCTTGAGACGCGTTGGGTCACAGGGATCCATAATAATCAGAAGCGTTGCTGCAATTCGGAGCCCTGCATAATGGACCCGATATAACCCGATATATAACAAACATGTGCATAATGAACCCCAAAAAACATGTGTAGTATGAATATGTGGACATACAACAATAGTAATAACCAGAGACCCAAATCTCCGGAGCTTAGGGTTTAGGAATTTGTGGCTACTAGCGCGTCAGCTGTGCTTGCAGGGCATCGTTCTATTCGCTGCCCGAGATGTAGGCATTCGAGGTCTATAGGGCTACAGCTTCAAGTTCGGCACAGCACTCGTATTCCCAACCCCCAGACCCCTGAACCCCTGAGCCCTATTTCCTGAACCCTAAACCCCGAAACCCCGAAACGTAAACCCTAAACCCCAAACCCTAAACCCTAATCCCTAAACCCACAAGAGTGCAAGCCCAAGGTGATCAACACGAACTTGAACTCCGTCTTCCGGATGACGAAAGCAGCGACCAAGGCTTACGAGGGAGTAGGATAGGTTAGGGTTTAGGCTTCGGACTTAGGGCTTAGGGCTTCGGGCTTAGGGCCTAGGGCTGAGGGCTGAGGGTTTAGAGGGCTTAGGGCTTGTGTAGGGCTCGGGCTTACGGCTTAGGGCATAGGGCTTAGGGCATAGGGCATAGGTTAGGGTTCCGTTTAAAAGCCCTACGGCCCCTGGCCGTACTGCTGGAGGGAACTTGCTCTGTGACAACAAAGAAATATGTTTCTTAGACAGTGCGTAGGATGTGGGGTTCACCTTAAACCCGAAGCCCTAAACTCTAAACCCAAGGTTTCTTTTTCCTTAGGTTTTTTAAGAGCCAAGCTAGGGTATGGCCCACTCCGAAAGTAGAAGAATCCAAACCCCAAACGCGCCGGAATGCTCGAACCCAATTTCAACCCTAACCCCCAAAAGCCTCAACCTACTAATAAGTCTCCTGTACACCCCCAGCTCTAAACCCTAAGCCCTACTACACCCTACTTGGAGGTTCCTGGTACTTATTAACCAATTATAACTGTACTTAGAGCCCACTTATAGGCCCCTCAAGTGGCCTAACATGGTCATAAGTACAGTTAAGCCTAAACCCTAAACCCTAAACCCTATAAGTACAGTTATCATTGGTTAATACGTACCATGAATCCATGAACCTCCAAGAAAGCCCTAAGCGCACCCCATGCCAGGGCATGACGAAGAAGCGGTGGGGCCGCATCATTAGCATCTCGCCCGGGGCACTCAGACTTTTGTCTTTCAGGGTTTGGAGTTTAGGGTTTAGGGTTTAGGGTTTCGGCTTAGGACACGCATGGTAACAGGAATAGGCAAAACAGGGGTCCCCTTACTGCATTACACACCCAACACACGTTAATCTGCATTCGAGGAACCCCCCAAACAGGGAACGGGAAGCCCCCTTGCATCTTTGCTAGTTCAAACATTTGCGGTCTCATTTTACTACAAGGCTTTGTTAGGGGACTGCTCCTATCCGAAAGGGTCCATGTGCCTAGTTTCACCTTAAAGGGCCTCCTCTGCAGTACCTTTGGGACCCAAGTATTGGGTTTAGGGTTTGGAGTTTAGGGCCCCTAAACCCCTAAACCCCTAAACCCCGAAACCCCTAAACCCCTAAACCCCCAAACCCCCAAACCCTAGGGGTTGAGGCTTTAGGGTTTAGGGTGTGTGCAGACTGTAGGGTATACAATCATTGAGACCTTAAACCCTAAACCGCTTCTTAGGGCTTGGGGTTTAGGGTTTAGGGCTTAGGATTTAGGATTCACCCCTCAACCCGGAACCTCAAGCCCTAAAGGAGCTAGGCTCGAACTGGCGGTGTTCTTCCTCATCTTGTTGGTTTTTGTTTGAAACCCACCCTAAACCCTAAACCCCCAAGCTGGAACCAAAATGGCAAGCTCTCTAACTTGTTTGTTCCCTTTCTGGAGCCAGGCTAGATACAAGGCTCCATATTTTGATAGGGTACCCGAAACCTCACCTCTCGAAGGTCCGTCGTCGGCTCCATGGGCAACGTGGGTCAGTCTAACTATGCGGCTGCCAAGGCTCCACCTCGCTGATTTGGCTTTTCTTATTAATTGTGGCCCGTGTGTTCCCTTACGTGTCTTACGTATATGTATGTATATATATATATGTATGTATATGTATATTATGTATATGTGTATATATATATATATATATTCATAGGTATTTCTACGTACGAATCTAGGTATCCGGATTCCTATACTCCCCTGTGTGTATATGTGTATACGTAAATTACAAAAGAGAAGCTATATAGGCACACATAGTAAAGGGTTAAGGCCTTTCAGGTCCCGTATACTTCGCCTACGACACCCGACAAGGTCATTGGGTCTCTTGGGTTTCGGGTTTTGGGAATGTAGGGTCGAGAGGCCTTACTTGGAGGTTCATGGTACTTATCACCCGGATATAGCCGCACTTATAACCCCCTTGAAAGCCCTGTTAAGTGCCTCAACATGGTTGTAAGTTGGCTAGAAGTACAGATATAATTGGGCTAATAAGTACCATGAACCTCCAAGTATAGGGTTTCTGGATTTAGGGATGTAGGGTCTAGAGGCCTTCAGGCTTGGTTGCCGGCTTTTGGGTTTGGAGGGGCCATTTAGCTGGCCGGATCCCGAATCCCCCACACTGATTTGAGGTTTGGGGGGTTCGAGTTTTGGGTTTAGGAGAAGAATTGTCATGGGTTCCATACTGCCCCCCTCTTTACTACTACCCTACCCCCCAAAGTTTCCCCTGAGTTTAGAGGGGGGTAGTAGGGGAACCCATGAAATTCGGGCCTTTAGAAGAGTTTTTGGTGTTGGAACGTAGAAGGCCCCATTGCGCCAACTACTTTGTGCCGTTTGCTCATGGCCCGCGTTCTCGGCAGGGCCTGTAGCCGTGAAACTTTTGGGATGTTCCCCCTCAAACAAACAGTCCTTCATAGGGATCATAGTAATTACCCCCTATTCCAAATCCCCATTAGGGACTGTTAGTACAGAGGGGAACATCCCAAGCTGAATCCTGAAGCCCCTTTGAACCTAAACACGAAACCTGAACCGGTCAGGCGGGCATGGACGGCTGGACTCGGGCCATGGCGCGTGAAATCGGCAGCCGTGGGCCGGGGGCCCCAGTTAGGGTTCAGGGCTTAGGGCTTAGGGCTTGGGGTTTCAGAGCGTCTCATGGCTGCTACATCACAACAAACCTGTTTTTTCTTTACTATTAAGGGGAGGTATGAAGGTTTTAGGGTTCAGGCGGGTCTAGAAACGAGGGCAAGAAGGGCTCTCGAGCCCGGGCTAGGTCCTGCAGGCCTTCAATGGGCTGTGAGGCGTTGATGCCTGGGTAGCTTGCTTCGCCAAAAGTTGAAAAAAAGTTGAAAGCTTTGGGGACTTTCGGGGCTAGATATTAGAGGTCTAGGAACAAGTAAAACCTTGTTTGGGGCTTTTCTTTTCCTGTGAGGAAGGGGCTGACCAGCCTTCAGAAACTCCCTGTCTCTTCGAAACGCATGATCCTAATCTCCCGGTACATCAGACTTGAGAGGCCCCTAAAAACCCTAAAAACCCTAACAACCCTGAAAACCCTAAACCCTAAAAGCCCCAAAAAACCCTAAACCTTAAACCCTAAACACCCTAAACCCTAAACCTTGACGGTGTGCAGCGTTTGGCTTCGAGCGCCCCCCCCCCCCCCCCTAAACCCTAAACCCTAAACCCTAAACCCTAAACCCTAAACCCTAAACCCTAAACCCCTAAACCCTAAACCCTAAACCCTAAACCCCTAAACCCTCGATCCCCAAGCCCGGGCTCCAGAGCCCAAAACTCTAAACGCATAAGCCCCTAAATCCTAAACTCCAAAGTCCTAAACCCCCAACCCTAGGATTTAGGGTTAGGGTTTAGGGTTTAGGGTTTAGGGTTTTAGGGTTTAGGGTTTAGGTTTTAGGGTTTAGGGTTTAGGGTTTAGAGTTTAGGGTTTAGGGTTTAGGCCGGGTTTAGGGTTTAGGATCTACAAGCCTTGTTCCAGGATCACCGTGAATTCTGTGGCCCCAGGGTTCATTGACACCGCCGCAGCCTCAAACATGCGCTCAACTGTTGAGTGGGTACCCTAGCCAAAGGCTCCAATATGTAGCTCCTTTTGGGTTAGTTATAGGGGATTCTAGTATACTACCCCAAAAAGGTACTACATAGGAGCCTTTGCGTACACCCTAAATGCTATAAACCCTAAACACTCAACCCTTAGCCTTCAACCTTCTGAGACCCTTTGGGGAAGGAGGGTGTCGGCTTCACGGTGCCGTGTTGCGTAGTTAGCGTGTGTCCCCACTTCAGGTTTGACCTAGATCTTTCTGCGCTCCTTGTGAAACGGTAACTTGTCTGACTTTCAGATGACATGCTCAAGGCCCTAAGCACCAACCCGCCCCCTTCCCCTTACCCCAATCCGAACTGAACCAAAAGCCCCCAAACCCTAATTCATACCTAAACCTAAACCCTCAACCTCTAAACCCTAGCCCCCAACCCCCTAACCCCCTAAACGCTAAACCCCTAACCTCCTAAACCCGAAGCCCCTAAACCCGACTGGGAGGTTCAGGTACTTGTAGCCCGGTTTAAATTGTACTTCTAACCTACTTATAAGCCCCTTAAGGGCCCTAACATCCTCCAAGCAAACCGTCAACCCTAAACCCCTAGACCCCCAATGACCTAAACCCTAATCCCTATAACCCCTAAGCCCCTAATGATTTAATGACCGTTTGCCCTACCCCTAAACCCTAAACCCTAAACCCTAAACCCTAAACCCCTCAGCTCCCATTGACTTCGGACGGATGTTTTGCGCAGCCGGGAGTCGAAGCTCCTTTTGGCCGTGTGAGATGACTACAGCCCTAACTAAATGCCCAAGAAGCCAAACTTGGGGTTCGCGGTTTGGATTTGGGTTTAGGGGTGGGGTGTAGGGCTGAGGGCTGAGGGCTGAGGGCTTAGGGCTTAGGGCTTAGGGTTTAGGGTTAGCCCAAACACCCCAGAAAATGCGGGGTTTTGGGGGCTCGATGGAACCCAAATCCGGTGACGGTTTCTAGCCTCCGAAGCACCTTGCAAGGGCCACTGAGGTGAAACCTCAACCAGAACCTCATGGGTCCTGCTACCTCACCCCTACCCCCCCTAAACCCTAAACCCTAAACCCTAAACCCTAAACCCTAAACCCCCCCCGCGGATAATTAAGCCTAACTAAGGTTACTTAAGGGGGGAACCTAGAAAAAGGGGTAGTGTAGTAGGGGAACCCATGAGAACCCGAGACCCCAAGTAAGCAGTGAGGACATGACTGCCGACCTGCCAGCGGAGTGGAAGGACGGTGCTGTTCTGTGGAGGGAATTGAGCCCTAAACCTTAAACTTTAAACCCTAAACCCTAAACCCGAAACCCTAAACCCTATCTGATACAACGGAGGGTGTGTGTTTTTTCGTGACTTGTTTTTGCGAGTTGTTGTTTTTGTTGGCGGATTGGGCGGGGGGGCGGGGGGGGTTGGGTAGGAAACCTTTGTCCAGTATTTTAAGAGGAAACCCCTATTTTCCCTATGTTGTAACTAGAAAATCATCTGTTGTCTCCATGGGGTGGGGAGGATCGAGGCAGACGAGGACGGAAAGAAACAAAGAAAGGAAAGAAAATCAAGAAAGAAAGAAAGAAAAACAGAAAGAAAGAACAACACAAATGCATAAAGATAGCAAAAAGAGAAATCGAGGATAACCGAAACAGAGACGAAAGAGAACTCAAGAAGAAAGAACGAAATAAAACAAAAAGAAAGAAGGTAACAACAATATTACCATTCCAAACCCGTCCTGTGAGCATTGTGTTTGGGGGGGAGGGGGTCTGCGCCCCCCCCCCCCCCCCCCCCCCCCCCCCCCCCCCCCCGCTTGTTAAAACTTCCGCCCAGAAGAGAACTTGCATTAAAAACATTAGCATCCTTTCACAACCCGTCTTGCGGGCATTGTGTTTGCAACTGAAATCAGAGTGTCAGCGCAACAGTTCAAGAACTGAAACAGATGGCCGGAGTGAACGATTTCTAGTCAAGCCGATATGTTGTTTTTGGATCCCGAAGCCGCGGTGCCACCCTGAATCGTCAACCCTCTGTATAAACCCCAAGCCCAAAACTACTTTTTGCTCAAGAACCGCCCCCAAAAATGAACAAAAAATCGTCCTTACAAAGGCTATAGGACTTTTATATGTGTTTTCGCGGTTCTTAAGCAAATAGTAGTAAACCACATAAAGCAGGCTCGCTGGTGAAGGTCTTAGCTTGGAACCATGGGCCCTTAGTGGCTCCTTACCCTTGTTTACAGGGTTCTGAAGTAAAGGCCGTTTAGGGTTTAGGCTTAAGGGATTAGGGTTTAGGGTTTAGGGTTTAGGGTTTAGGGTTTAGGGTTTAGGGTTTAGGGTGTATAGTTCATATGGGTGGTAGTCAAATATAATACGGCACCTAATATTGAGGGTGTCCACAAAGGGACCCTAATTTTGACAACTACCCATATCAGGGTGATATAGCCAGGGGCACACATTAAGGGCCCATACTCGGAACCTCAACCCCAGAAGATTGGGGTCGGAATATTTACTGATAATATTCCCTTATGGTCCCTATACAATTATATTATGTTGACCCCCTCAAAAAAACATTCTAAGTATTAAGGCCCCTTTATTAATGCAGGCTCCCTAGCGAAGCCCTAAGCCCTAAGCCCCCAGCCCTAAACCCTAAACCCTAAACCCTAAACCCTAAACCCTGGACGCCTCAGGAGAAGCTGTTGGAGAATGTCCCGGCCCGGGGCCTCAAATCCTGCAAGGGTCGACTCCCCGGTCTCCGGGGCCCCCCCGATTTGATGCTGTCTTGTCAGGGTTTAGGGTTTAGGGTTTAGGGTTTAGGGTTTAGGGTGTAGAGTTTAGGGTTTTGGGTTTAGGGTTTAGGGTTTAGGGTTTAGGGTTTTGGGATGTTTTGGGTCGTTGAGTACGCTCCAGGGAGTTGAGGTTTAGAGGCTTCTAGGAAGTGCAGAGCTCTTGCTGGTCCAGAAGAGACCCACAACGCAGCCCCCTGAGAGTCGAACGTAGCAGCCTTAGGACAAACACCAAGATCATCCCATTTCCGACCCCTCTATGGTAAACCGTAATGTTCTGAACTACTGAGACTTAAGGGTTTAGGCTTTCAAGCCGTGCTTGTTCGACCGTACTTTGTTTCCTTCGCCCTAACCCTAAACCCTAAACCCTAAACCCTAAACCCTAAACCCTAAACCCTAAACCCTAAACCCTAAACCCTAAACCCTAAACCCTAAACCCTACAGGGTTTCAAGCAAGAGTCTCCAGGTGAAGCGATTGGGAGACCCCGGCGAGATCGCGGATGCAGCCGCCATCTCATGCCGGAGAATCCTTCAAAATCCAGGGTTTCGGGTTTAGGGTTTAGGGTTTAGTGTTTAGGGTTTAGGGTTTAGGGTTTAGGGGTTAGGGTTTAGGGTTTAGGGTTTAGGGTGTCAACCCAAAACCCTCAATCCTAAGCCCTATACACCCTACAGGGTAGACCCTTGGGACATATGCTTTCCCTTATTGCGTTGAAGAGGATCATCTGCTCAGGATTATTTTGTTGCAGAGGACGTTCAGGGCCATCCTAGCCTACTAGGGTTTTAGGGTTTGGGGGGTTTTTTGGGGGTTTTGGGGTAAGTCTAAGGGCAGTTAAAGGCCCTTTGTATGGTCCCTGACCTCCCTTAAAGGGGTATTTTGGGGTTTCCCCTTTCAAAGGCCCCATATGAAGGGACCATGTAACTGCCCTTAGAGTAACAAAGAGTGGCAGGGCTGGCTTCAGGTTGTGGGATTAGGGGCCTTTTGAGGCGCGTTTTAGGGTTTGCAATTCTGGGGGCTGGGGGGGCGAGGTGTGCGGGGGAGTGGGGAGGCCCTAAACCTAAACCCTAAACCCTAAGCGTGAACCCTTCGCAAGGAGCTGAAACCCCCCCCGCCCCCCCAAAAGTCAAGCTGCACTCTAAGGGCTTCGTGTTTAGGGCTAGGCCCTAAACCCTCAACTTCAGCAACCCTGCCTGGGCGAACCTTCAATATGCTTTGAGCACCAATACAGGGATACTGGGCCGTAAACCTGAAACCCTGAATAGCCCCAAAACCCTAAAGACGCTGTACAACCCTAAAACCCTGTATAGCCCTGAAACTGAGGTCCTGTTCTTGGCATCGCCCGCTGCTGGCTATGCCGGGGCGCCCGTTCAAGGGTTCAGGGTTTGGTGTTTAGGTTCCAAACTGTCTAAACCCTGAACCCTAAACCCTCAGGGTTTAGGGTTTCGGGTTTGATTGAAGATCCTGGGGTGGCAGGTTCGGCGTGCCCCAAAACATTCAGTTTCCTAAGCTATGCCGCAACCCCTGTGTAAACCCCAAACCCCAATACCCCGCTTGATCAAGGAACTCAAACTAGCAGGGATCCTGAATATGAGTTAAGGTATGTTCCTTCTTGAAGGTGTATTGTGCTCTTGGGGGTACTTAACAGGGTTCAGGCTTTTGTGGGGTGCTTCAGCGCTTTAGGGCTTCAGGGTCTCAGCTGAAATGATGTGGGGGGCACATTCGGATATGCAGCCCACGCGCGACATGTCGAGGGCTTAGGGTTGCGGAATTAGGGTTCAGGGTTGAGGATCTAGGGTTCAGGGACAAATCTGGCGTTGCATCATCCAAGCAAGCACGCAATTGGATCCTTTTGCGCCTGGCTTCCTAAACCCTAAGCCCCAAACCCCAAACCCTAAGCCCTAAACCCGAAACCCTAAACCCGAAACCCTAAACCCCTAAATGGCCCCTAAATCCCTTTAGATTAGGGTTTAGGGTTTGGGGTTTAGGGTTCAGGGTTTAGGGTTGGTCCATTCCAGAGCAAGGCCATGAGATGCAACAAACACGTCCTCCGGTTTTGTATCCCAGATTACTGGCCACACGCTGCACGTCAACGGCGGCATGCACATGGCTTGAGAGGCCCTCCGACATGGCATGGGATTACGGTTTAGGGTTTAGGGTTCAGGATTAGTTTTCTGGATTGGAGTGTTAGGGGAGGTCGAAAGAACTGGTTGGTTGGCAAGGGCAGCAGCCAGGAGACTCTTTCAGCCAAGAGCTACTATCTCTACAGGTGACGTCGCAGGGATGAGCTCGACCTGGTTGTCCCCTTTGTATTTGCAAGAATTGCCAGGGTTGGGCGTTGTTTGCAGGGTCTCCCCTAGCATGCTGATCTGAGTTTGGGCCTTAGGCTGTGGGTTCCCCAGCCATGAGGATCCAGGCGAGCTAGAACACCAGATAACTACCAGCATGATCTCCTACATACTAGGATGCCCAGTAGTACCCTTATTCCCTTTTTGGGGGGTTTAGGTTCCCTTATAAACCCCTTTAAGCAAAAAAGGGCACCCTTCTTAAGCCTAGGTTTCTGGGCAACCTAGCATAAGACGATGATAAAACCACATGTCATTTTAACAGGCGTATTACACTGCTGAACGACATTGTCCTCTCAAGGCTTCGTGAAAGACAGCCGGGGACGCAACAATGGGTTTCATGTACGTGAGAGCTGGCATATGGCATATGGGGTCTTTCCGACATCTGGGTACCTTATTGGGGTTGTTATAAGAAGGGAATCCTGTTCTTTTAGGGTCTATTTTAGGTCCTGAAGTGCTCGTTTTTATTTGGCCCTGTATCAGCACGGTACCCAAGCAGGGCCATCTCGAGCGGGATGCAAGTTCCCTAGACCCTAAACCCTCGAACCCTCAACCTTGTCAGCCATGCGGCGACCACTTTTAGCCCGAAAAATACCCATGGCATGGCTGACAAGGTTGAGGTTTTCCGTGCTTTCCTGGCAGCTCCGTGGTACCCTTTTCCTTTGTTGTTGGGTTCCGGGTTCCCTTCTATAAAAAGAAAAGTAACCAACCCCAAAACGGGTGCCCTTATGATAATACGGTTGCGGGGCTGAAAAGCCTCAGATTTTTTAGGTCTGATTAGCAAATTCCGATCGCCCATCCTCCTCAGCTTGGCTTCGCAGGGCTTCGTCGGGGTTCCCTCGATGGTCTGAGGGCCCGACAAGTTTCGCATTCCCGGTTTCGAGTGCAGGCAGCTTTTGCCGAGAGCCTGAGCTCAGGGCTCTGAAATTACAAGCAGTTGATTCACATCTGGCGCTTCATGCGGGGACTTTTGGTTTAGGTAACCTGAAAGTCTACAGCCTCAAACCCTATAAGCGGCTGAGGGTTCTGGGACCCTGGGCCCAAATCATCTAGGGTGTAGGGTTTCGGGTTGAGCGCATACAGCTTGGGGTTTGGTGTAGAGCGCTTTAGCTGGGACCGGGAGTAGGCCTTTTCCCTTTTTTTATAGGGTTGGGGCTCCCTTGTAATCCCCTTAGAACCAAAATGGGTACCTTTTTTATTCCTAGGCTACTCCCCCGGGTCTAGTTAGGGTTTTTTGGTGCTTTACCTTGACAGGCTACCTTGGGGAAGTCTCATGGCTCACTTGGACTTGGGGTTCGGGTGTAGGGGGCTTAGGATTTAGGGTGGCAGGTGTAACCCTAAACCCCAAACCCCAAACCCCAAACCCTAAGCCCTAAACCCTAAACCCTAAACCCTAAACCCTAAACCCTAAACCTAGGGTTTAGGGTTTAGGGATAGGGTTTAGGGATTCAGGGATTTGGGCTCTAGGGTTTTGGGCAGAAGCCCTGAGCCCTACAAGATCCCCATAAGCCGAAGATCCCCATTCAGGCTGCCCAAAAGGATTTAGGGTTTAGGGTTTAGGGTTTCGGGCTTCGGGTTGCAGGGTTTAGGGGGATGCTCTCAGCAAGGAGCTCGTCCGAATTTCCATGCCCCAGGGCCGGGTCGCATGTGTGTGAGGAAGCTCCTGAACGTCAGGGCTTGCCTTTGCCAGTTATTACTATTTGCTTCAGAACCCCCCCCCCCAAAAAAAAAAATACATTTTCCTTATAAGGGTAATACAGGGACTATCTTTTTTTTTTTTTTTTTGGGGGGGGGGTTCTTAAGCAAATCGTAGGTTAGCAGAAGTTAGGTTATCAATTCGAGTTCAGGGTTTCGGGCTAGCTTGGCCGGTGTTTTGGCAGACTACCCCCTATACCCTAGACCCTAGACCCTATACCCTAAACCCTGACTGGCCGGTGTTTTTGCAAACTGCGGCATAGACAAAGCTAAAAAACATGTGTGACCTGCTCAAGAGTTTTCCCGCAAGTTCTCCACTTTTGTCAAATGGCATCTCTCCGGCATCCGCTGTCTACAATGAATATGCAGGCTCCCGTAACACATTCTCGTATGCCTGGAGAAGAGCGTGGTGATGCACCGGCGCGCTCAGCAGGTCTGCGTAACATGCCTGACAAACCTAAGACCCGAACTACACGACTCAACCTCTAAGCCCTAAACCTAAACCCTCAACCCTCCTGTGCACATACTCATGGAGGATTGAACATCTCACATCCATTTAGGGTTTATGGTGTAGACACGGATCTAAAGGAATGGGCAGATCTGCTGGTCTGGCTGCTAGCGGCTTTACCGCTTGGCTTGATGCAACGGTCCTGCCGCGCTCTCGCGCGCGGCGCGCACGCGATTTCTTTGGTTTAAGAAAAGATCACTTGACATCCGAGGTCCGAGAGACTACAAACTTGAAACTTCCAAGACTCTAAGGGTAGGTTGATGGGCCCATTATATGGTCCCTTACCTTCTTTCAAGGGTTCTGATGTATGGGCCCTTAATTTGCACAGGGTGTATAAGGGGTATAGAAGTGGTCCCTGTTTAAGGGCCCATATTCAGGGACCAGGTAACTGCCCTTAGAAAGACTCTCCCACTCAGATGAACTTTCGATGGATGAGTTGGACTCATGACTAGTCAAGACTCCTTCTCCTGGCCACACTCATGCCCCAGTCTACTCGAGCTCCCCATGCCCAAGGACAACGGCTATGGAGAAACCCCCAAACCTCACACCCGAAACTGAGAGGTATTCGACGTACCGTGTGGGGAATGAGGAGATGAGGAACGCCCTATGTAGTCCTTGGATCCATATATGCTCAAGGGATATGAGGTACCTTGTTCTATCAGAAGCCCTTGTGTGAATGTGTCCAGACCTTCTAACCCCAAAACCTAAAACCTGGAATCTCACCCTAATCTCGCAACGCCTAGCAAGATCCGTCACTCCAACCCCAACAGCCCTAAACCCCAAACCCTGAACCCACATCTCAAACCATCCGCAAAGCATGGAGGAGCTGCGGCGTCAGTACGCTGATCTCGGGCTCCCCACGCGCGCCCCACAACCAAAGGTGCCTCAGGGAGCTGCACTATTGTTTAGGGTTTAGAGCTAGGGTACTGCTCGAAGGCACTAATGGCAGGGCCTGGTCAAGGACAGCTAGACTCCGAAGGAGGCCAAGCCCCAACCCTCTAAGCCGAAAAACCCATAGGCCCGTAGGCTTGGTAGCCCAGTGGTAACCTTTACCCTTTTTTTGGGTTCTGGGTTCCCTTATAAAGCAACCAACCCCTCAGGGTGCCCTTATTAGGGTATGGTTACAAGGCCACCAAGTAACCCAGAACCCGAAATATGCAACCAGTTGAGACCTTTGAGAGGCGGGCCTTGTAAAAGCCGGTCCCGCAAAACCAAGAAGCCCCCGATCCAATCCAAGCCCTTGGCGTTGTGAGAGGGACTGCTGAAACCCCCTAAGCCCTAAGCCCCATCTAAACTCTAAAACCTAAACCCCAAGCCCTAAATCCTGACATCCTAAACCCTAAACCCTAAACCCTAAACCCTAAACCCTAAACCCTAAACCCTAAACCCTGCGGTTGGGCTTCTGCGGTTGGGCTTCTTCAAAATGTGAGCCAGCGCAAGGTGTTGGACTTCCTTCCGCGACTCAGGCAGTGAATATCGGAGGGTTTTGTAGGTGGGTTTAGGGGGGTTTTTGGGGTGCTGGGTTTAGGGGAGGGTTTAGGGTTTAGGGTTTAGGGTTTAGGGTTTAGGGTTCAGGGTTCAGGGTTCAGGGTTCAGGGTTCAGGGTTCAGGGTTCAGGGTTCAGGGTTCAGGGTTCAGGGTTCAGGGTTCAGGTTTCGGGCAGAGGCTCCAATATCCCTAAACTCTAAGCTCCCCTCAAAAAAGCAATGACACGGGTGCCAGGCGTCAGGCTGTTGGGTTTAGGGTTTAGGGTTTAGGGTCTAGGGTTTAGGGTACATCTCCTGCGTTGATTGTGCAGCAGCATCTTTCCGTGTGGGAAGGGTTCAGGGATTAGGGCTTTGGGGTTAGTGTCTACGCTTAGTTCGTGTTTAGGGAAGCATTACTATTTCCCTACTAGAGTACATGTCTTATATCCCCGATGCAAAGGGGACCTCGGACCGGGAGTAGGCCCTCATTTCAAATTTTTAGGGATGGGGTTCCCTTATAATACCCTTGAAACCAAGAAAGTGCACCCTGTTATTCCTAGGTTACTCCCGGGTCTAGGGACTGTAAGGCCACCTCATGCCCCAAGAACTAGACCCTAAACCCTAAACCCTAAACCCTCAACCCTTGTAAAACTACAGTTTGCGACTCAGCAGCACAACCTAAGCCACAACTGCGAGACTTGACCGTAGCTCCCAGACCGCCCCACCCCCCAAATTTGTCCTAAACCCTAAGCCCTAAGCCCTAAACCCTAAACCCTAAACCCGAAAAAAGAACCCTAAATCCTAAACCTTCACACAGTACTCAGTTGGCTTGGTCCCAAAGTCGGCCCTGTTTCCTCTTGTTCTTGGGGCTTACTTAGAGGTTCATGGGTACTCACAACCCCAATTGTGCATCGGGGGTTTAGGGTTTAGGGTTTAGGGTGCAGGGTGCAGGCTTTAGGGAGGGTGCAGGGTTTAGGGTTCAGGGTGCAGGGTGTAGGGTTTCGGGTGTAGGCTTTAGGGTTTAGGGTTCAGGGTTTACTTCTAGCCTACCTTGGTAGCCCAGTGGTATTCTTTCGCCCTTTCTTTCGTTTCCAGGTTCCCTTATAAAGCAACCAACGCCCTTATTACGATATGGCTTCTGGGCTACCAAGCTACTTGCAGGACTTAGGGGGCTGAAATTGGGGTTATAAGTACCCTGAACCTCCAATTCCCTTATAAGCAGAATCCCTATCTGGAATACAAACTGCCCAGGATAGCTACTCTATTTCTACAGGACCCCTTTGTTTGGCAGCGAACCGCTATAGAACCTGCAGGCAGGCTGCCCTGTGGGCTGCGCTGCCCCTGGGCGAGCTTCAGCGCGAGCCATTGCACTCAGCTTGTGGGGAAAAGGGGGTCTCCGGCTAGGGAAGGAGGGGTTTAGGGTTTAGGGTTTAGGGCTTAGGGTTTAGGGTTTAGAATTAGGGTTTAGGGTTTAGGGTTTAGGGTTTAGGGTTTAGGGTTTAGGGTTGAGGGTTTAGGGCATCTTTCCAGAAGCTCTTGTTAGAAACTCTTAGTTGAATCAAAACTCCCCTAACTAAACCCAAAACCCTAAGCACCCCTGAACCCCTAAACCCTGAACCCCACATTGTCTTTTAGTACTATTCTCACGTGCATATATGGAATGAAGGAGCACCGTGAATTCACTTCATTTCGCTTGTTCATCCGGCTCACTCGTTTACTCCTTCCTTACTTTGATTTCCAACTGTGGTGCAAAAGTCCTCAATATTTTCGTACGGGCAATGTGCCCGCAGTAAGTATAAGTCATCGCTCATGCATTGCATTCGTTCGCTTCGCGAATGCATTCACTACCTTCACACCCTAATCACTAAACCCTAAACCCTAAACCCTAAACCGTAAACCCTAAACCCTAAACCCTAAACTCTCTACTTTTTCGGGACAAGGTGTCGACAGCTCGGGCTGGAGCAGGGCACGAGCAGCCGGGAGCAGGCCAGGAAGAGTTATAGGGCCTACAGGGGATGTGGGTTTTAGTTCAGGAGCTTGCAGAACTACCAGTACTCTCCCCCCATAATGCTACCCAAAACCCTGAACCCTCAACCCTAAACCCTCAACCCTCAACCCTAAACCCTAAACCCTAAACCCTAAACCCTAAACCCTAACGGGTCTAATTCTGGCGGGCCTGAGGCTTGAGGGCATGTTGGATGTTGAACATTCCGCACTCGGCAAGGCGCTGCCTTCTCACCCAGTTCTCCTCCCCTTCAAGGGTTTAGGGTTTAGGGTTTAGGGTTTAGGACCCCAAAATCCTAAACCCTGAGCCCTAAACCCTAAACTAGTGTACCAGTCTATGGGGCTGATTCACATGCTAGACTATGTGTTTGTTTGTTGTTTTTCTCCTGGTGCCCTTGTCATGACGCCTGCACTATATGTGGCACCGTAAAAAGACCCGCACCCTCGATCAACACCTCCATGACTGTACCTGCCTTGTAGGGGTTCAACGGGAACATGTAACCCAAGGTCCCCAATACTCCCCACTAAGGCTCCCTAAGCTTGCCTAAGGTTCCCTAGGTACCTACCCCCGGTGAACCTCCCTTAAACCCTAAAACAAAACCCTAAACCTCCCCTGTAGGGACCGAAAAAGTGGCAAACCAACATCAGGGCTTCGCTTGATTCCCAAAGGGTCGGCCCATGTGCCTAAAGAGTATACTTCCGCCATAAAAGCATTTCCGACATAGTAGCTTGAGGGCCCATGTGTATACCACATGCGTTCACCGAACCTTACAAACCTACAGCCTACGGAAGCCCCATGGTGCAGTCCTTAACACGGACTAAGAGGGGTACTATAATCAAGGACTGTTAGTATAAGGGGGAACATCCCAACCCATAGTTACGGTCGCATAATCTATTCGTAAGTGCATGCACACGTCGAGGCTAGTAACGATAGAAGCTCTGACACAGGCTTTGAAGGCATTGATTTGCGGCACATGGGCGCCACTTGGCAAGACGAACAGCTTAGGGTCCAGGGCTCATAGGGTTTAGGCGTTATATCAGAGGTAAAGAAAGGGTTCCCTTTAAAGGGCCCCTACGAAGGTGCCATGTAACTACCCTGAGGTTTAGGCCTCAGGGTGTGTGGAAAAGAGAGGTCTTTGCGTCTGCAAACATCCGGTTGGTGCGTGTGGACTTCTCAGTGAATCACCCAACCCCTAGGGTGCAGTTTCCCAAAGACCAGCGCCTGCAGTCGAGAGCTGTACGGATTCTGAATGGCACATCTCACTTACGTACCTTGGGGGTGTGGATCTACTGTGGCCCCCTTTGGTACTCTAAACCCTAAGGAATAGGCCAATATGGGCCCAAAGTTAAGATCACCCCAAACATGGCATGCAGGATTTAGGGTTTAGGGCTTAGGGCTTAGGGTTTAGGGTTTAGGGTTTAGGGTTTAGGGTTTAGGGTTTAGGGTTTAGGGTTTTGGGCCTAGGGCCTAGGGCCTAGGGTTTAGGGTTTAGAGTTTAGGGTTTAGGGTGCGAATCCCGAAGCTGCTTGAAGCCCAACATCTGAGGGCTTCTTCTCAATGAGCGTGCCCTGTTGCTGCCCTCTGTCTTGGAATCCCCCTGAACCCAACCCTAACCCGTGCAGCCAACTTCCATCTCATCCCCGAATCCTTGAGTCGTAGCACCGGCGTCGTGCTCAGCTGAGTCAAGTCCCAGATGACTGAAAAAGGTTCGTGTTTGAGCCCTGCAAGCAAGATGTCCTGGCTCTAAATTGTAAACCTTTAAACTCTCCTAACCCGTCAACCCCCAAACTCTAAGTCCCAACCCCCCAAACAAACCCTAAACCCTAAGCCCTAAACCCTAAACCCTAAACCCTAAACCCTAAACCCTAAACCCTAAACCCCCCAAACCCCTAAGCCGCCTGTCTGATTTTAACCATTGGCTTGGCCCAGGCCGCCCGATGACGCCAACGATGCGTCAGAGCCTCGGGTTCTTGGGTTGGGTGATAAGGCTGCTTTTGTGCAACGTGGTTTAGGGTTTAGGGTTTAGGGTTTAGGGTTTAGGGTTTAGGGTTTAGGGTTTAGGGTTTAGGGTTTAGGGTTTAGGGTTTAGGGTTTAGGGTTTAGGGTTTAGGTAAGTTTAGGGTTTAGGGTGTAGGGTTTTCCGAAATTAGGGGTACCTTATTGGGGTCCTTCTTATAAGGAATCTTACTATTTGGGGCGGAAAATTAGGGTCCGGTCTTTCTGTAAACCCCACATTGTTCTAATTTGTAGGCATTGTTGGTTGCTTAGATACTGCTGCAGATAGAAAGAGTTCTGGGTTGAGGGCTCAACACCGCTACAGTGCTGGAGCTTAGGGCTCGCAGGGGGCCACTGTAGACTGTAGGGCCAAGGCAGCATACCAGGCATTGCGCTGCTGGATCATCGCAGATATTCAAGCGCAGCTGCCGAAACGGAAACTCGACATGGCCAGATATCTAGTTTTGGCTAGCCGCCTTGCACACCCAGCAAGCAGGCGGCAGAGTCCATTGATGTTCCAGACTGCTTGGTGCAGGCGAATTCAGACAGGTGCCGCTTGGACGGAGTTTTTGGTTGATGCTGATACTCACAGTGTGGAGGAAATTGGCACAGCTCTGCAGATGCTCCAGTCTGAAGGCAAGCCATTGAAGACCACCTTTTTTGCCGAGCCTCGTCGCCAAACCAACAAGAAGTGGGCACGCTACATGAAGGAGCAGCAGGTTCGTTTCCAAGCTGTGTCACCTCTGGGCGGGAACGAAGATCCTGTCGACAAGGCGATCAAAAGCTGCATGCACACGCTGGCAACAGTATCACACGTGGACCGCATAGTCTTGCTTACCTCAGACGCTGATTTCTTAGCGGATGCTCGAAGTATAGGAAACCGTGGCAAGTCAGTGGCCATTCTCGTCCCTCAGAGGAAGCGAAGTACTGTATGGCGATATAGATCTGGTGGTGTGGAAACCTTAGAGGTACCAGGCACTGATGTTGAAGTCACGACCCAGGTTCAGGCACTTCTCCATGAAGATGGCAGTGGATACATCCAGCCCTGCGCGCCCATACCACATTGTCCCGTGGACAAGGCTGAGAAGGAAACAGAGGATGTGCGCCAGGTGCTGACGGAAGGCGGGCTGATCAAGGGAGATGCTTGCAAGCTCATCCCCTGTGTTGCTAAATGCTGGTTTTCAAACACGTTTGGAACTCTCAGCATCTTTCCAACACACTGCGCTATTTCTCAGCTTCATGCTAAACTGCCACTACTTCGACCCCTGTGGCACACTGAAGCAATGAATCTGGCTTTCTTCTTTCCCCTGAGGGGAGGCGGAGCACCATCAGCAAGACAGCGGCAAAAGTTCGGAGGGGTGACAGCTTGGAAAGTGGCGCAAAGCACTGGCCCGTTCATGTTACGCAGCTCTTCCAATTTGAGCATGAAAGCTTTGCAACAGCTCGGGTATATAGATGCAGCATCGAACACGGACATCCGTGAGGCAATGCTCGTCTTTGCAAACATGTCAAGCAACAAGAAGACACTGCGTGAGGTTTGGGAGGGGTGCATGCCAAACACGGGCAGCACTTCTCTCGAGTTGGACAGTGCGTTCCAAACAGCCTTCCTGTCCAACTTGAGCTCTGGTTTCTGGCAGCCCCCACCCGACGATTCTTTGGCGCGCGCAGCTCTGGTCAAGGCAGGTTGTTTGAATGCAACATCCGAGCCACCGCGCAAAGTGCTCGCAGCCATGCAGGACTACTGCAAGAGAAGAGCACTGCCACCAATGAAGACCTACAACGGGTACGTATGGCGCATTCTTTGTCATCTAAACGATGATGATCCCAAACGTCGCGATATGCTTGAGTTTTGATGCGCACTGCTATGTGAAGAAGCAACCTTAGGGGCGATCGAAAATCATCAGACCAGTTTCTGATGATCACCCACCCAAGGTTTAGGGCTTGGGATTTAGGGATTCAGGGTTTCGGGTTTCTCTCTCGCCCAGACTACCTTGCTGTCAGCGTCGGGGTTGCAACGGATCGAGATTCTCCCCAAAGGATCCGGAAAGGCGGGGCGCAACGTTCTCCGGCTACAGTAGCCCTAAACCCTAAACCCTAAACCCTAGACCTCATGCATCAAGCTCGTGTCAGGACTCTCTTTGTCTAAAAGCCTTGTATTCTTGCTCTTGCCAGTGCTATGTTGTTGGTCAATCCTCGCAAGGCCACCTTAAAAAAGTTGATCCCCCAGACCCTAAACCCTAAACCCTAAACCCTAAACCCTACTTGCACATTTTGGGCATTCCAAGTATCCATACACCTAGACCGAGGTCAGAAGACTTCTGGAAGTCTGCAGCCGGTAAGGCCCAGGGGTTTAGGGTTTAGGGGTTAGGGTTTAGGGTTTAGGGTTTAGGGTTTAGGGTTTAGGGTTTAGGGTTTAGGGTTTAGGGTTTAGGGTTTAGGGTTTAGGGTTTAGGGTTTAGGGTTTGGGGTCCCTGCTTCGGCGCATACACACCCTGGCAGAGTGTCAGCAGAAGCTGTCCCAAAAGATCGGTTACTGCATGTCTCAAGGAGCGCACCGAACGCGCTACAGGTCCAAGACCCAAACCCCGAAACCCGCACATCAACAGAGAGGTTATTACCACAAAAAGTCCAAACCCCAAACGCTGAAACACTAAACCCTACACCCTAAGCTCGTTTCGAGGAGGCCGCAAGCGGTAATCTTGGTGCGAAAGGCCCCTCCAGTGAGAAGCGGCGGGCCCAGGTTGTACGCTTTAGGGTTGAATGAGGGTTCAGGGTTTAGGGTTCAGGGTTTAAGGGGGCTCACGACTTGAGGCTTTGAAAGTTGGGTTTAGGGGTGTGGAGGTGTAGAGGCTCAGGCGTTCGGGGTTTAGGGTGTTAGGGCTGTAGGGCTGTAGGCTTTAGGGGTTTCGGTTCTAGGGATTCTAGGGTTTCAAGCAGAATCCCCTCAGAATCTCAAGCGAAGTCCGGCTTGCAGATACGCTCCAGATTCATGGCACGGGTGGTACAGCTTGCCGTTGAGTTCTGCCTCGTGGTAGGACATGACGTGGAGGCTGATCTGAACTACGGCCCCCTCTCTGATACCCCTGAAATTCAAAAAATTAGTGTGAAGGTACGAAAATGGACGCCCGAAACGGGCTCGTAGTATGGATGGACCACCATGCACCCGACAAGTATGGGGTTAAAATTCGGGGTTTGGCTTGTAGCATCGAAGCCTCCACTGTTGATGTCTGAGTGAAGCTCGGCCACACAGTAGCTTGGAGGTTCATGGTACTTCTTAACCAATGAGAACCGTACTTATAACCGACTTTTAATTAAGCCCCTTAATTGCCCTAAAATGGTTACAAGTACACTTATAAGTACAGTTACCCTAAAGGCCTAAACCCTGAACCCTTCTAAGTACAGTTATAATTTGTTGATAAGTACCATGAACCCCAAGTAAGGCTTCGCAAAATGGCTGTCCACTTTCAAACGCCGGGGCCCCAGTCCGTCGAGGCAGTTGTTTCCGGGATGATTGCAGTGTGCAAGTGTGTAATTATGTGTATGTGTATGTGTCAATGTGTGCGTGTGCGTGTGCGTGTGCGTGCGGGTGTGGGTGTGGGTGTGGGTGTGGGTGTGGGTGTTTGTGTTAGTGTCAGTGTCAGTGTGTACGTGCACCCAAAAAGCCCAACACCCCTTAATTATGGAATGTACCTCAAATCATAATAAGGATCCCTGTATAATTTAAAGAATTTTCCTTAATTAAGGGGTATTGGGCTCTCTGGGTATGTGTCAATGTTACTCTCCGAGCCTTTCTCGCTCTGAGGCTGGGCTTGGAGCCCAATGCGGGCCACGAGGAACTGAAGCGCGCAGAGCTTAGGACGTTTGAGGGTTTATAATACTACTGTACGTTTAGGGTTTAGGGTCTAGGGTTTACGGCTGATTCATACTCGAGTACACATGCAGAGTATATGAACGGTAGTTGGAACATATGGGCATTTTGAATCTGAAGGACTGGCAGCTGAAAGTGCAGCATGAACATCTATCTAAGTATGAGTTTGATTGAAAGCAGGTTTAAATATAGTTTTTATGTTGAACCCAAAACCCTAAACCATAGTACTGAGATGGGTGTGGTATTATGACATATATGATGCCCATCGTTTAAGTTGCTGGCAGATTTTTGTTGCAGACCATCCCAAGACCCTTATGGTTTTTGGGTTTAGGGTTTAGGGTTTAGAGTTTAGGGTTTAGGGTTTAGGGTTCTTGACCCTAAACAATGCTCCGACGCCACCCGACTACCTGCGGATCCGGAAGCCCATCCTTTCAGGAAGTCCGTTAGGCTTAGCGTCATTGGAAGTCCTTTAGGTTGTTGTGTGTTGTCGGTTTGGGGCTTAGGGCTCTGGATTCGAAAACTCCTTTTTCCGGCAGCAGCGCGCTGCAGGCAACGCAAATCGACCTCCTGCTCCATCAACCCTAAATCTCCAAACCCGAAACCCCTAAACCCCAAAGAATCCAATACCCCTTAAACGAGGAAGACCCCTTAAGTCAAACGTTAGGACCCCTAACTAATTTACGGTATTTTCCTTACATGAGGGGTATTGGGCTCTCTGGTACGCCTGCCCACCTAAACCCTAAACGCCAAACCCTAAACCCTAAACCCCAAACCCTAAACCCTAAACCCTAAACCCGAGGCCCGAAAGCCTCTAAGCCACTGTCCCCAGACTCAAAAAGATCCCACTAGCTCCAACTCACGCCACACCCGAGTGCCAAATAGGGTTTAGGGTTTAGGGTTTAGGGTTTAGGGTTTAGGGTTTAGGCAAGGATTTAGGGATCCTCCACCTGATTTAAGGTATATTTTGTCATTTACGGGCTCTGGGCTCTGGGGCATCTACGCAGCTGAACCCTGAACTGTAAGCCCTGCGTAGTCGACGGGGTGACAGCTTCTTTGGCTCGTAAGAAACTATGCACTCCCAAATGGTCAGCCATTAGGAAACTGGAGGTTTAGGGTGTAGGGTTTAGGTTTTAGGGTTTAGGGAAACTGGACAAACAAGATCCACAACCCCTCGTAAACATGAAAGCCCGCAACACGAACCGCTCAGGCTCCTATCGCAAGTTGGTCCTGCCTGGAACTCAATTACCCTACTTGGAAGCTCTTTTGACTTAGTAAGTCTACTTAGTATCCCCTGGAAACCCTCTTATAATCCCCATAGCCCATACTAACCCTACTTACTAAGTCAAAAGGGCTTCCAAGCAAGCCCTAAACCCACCAAAAAACCCCTAAAAACCCTTTAAAAAACCCCTAAAACCCTTAAAAAACACCCAAAAACCCCCTAAAAATCCCTAAAAACCCTAAACCCCTAACAACCCCTATAAAAAAAAAACCCTAAACACCCCTAAAAACACCGAAAACCCCTAAAACCCGAAAGCCCTGATCCATGCCCGACCCCCTCAAGGTACTGCCCTCGGCCCCGAAGGGGTTTAGGGTTTAGGGTTTCGGGTTTAGGGTTTAGGGTTTAGGGTTAAACCCTGAACCCTAAGTCCTAAGTCCGAAAGAAAATTTATGTTTCTTTCACCACTCTAAAATATAGATAGTCAAAGATTGAATCTTATATCCAATTCCTCCATTCGTTCAAATCAAATATCCCCTAAACTACAAACAATTCGAAAAATGAAGTCGAGATCCATGATGCAGGAGTGGTGGTATGTCAGATGGGTCAGATTAGTGTAGGGGTTAAGGGTGTAAGAATGTAAGGGTGTTAGGGTTTAGGGTTTAGGGTTTAGGGGCTCAGAGCACTCCCTGGAAGGCCAGAGCCTCAACCCCTCGATGCCTCAACCCGAGCCGCAAGCCACTAAACTTCACACGAGCGAGGCTTTGAGCCTTAAGCCCCCAAACCCTGAAGCATCCCTCAGCCCGAATTAATCCCCTGAACCCCCTAAACCCCGAAATTCTAAACCCCCAAATTCTAAACCCCCAACCCTAAACCCATAAACCCCGAACCCTTGGCCCCCCAAACCCTCAAAGCGCTATGCCCCCGTCAAAACTAAGGCTCGTGTGGTATTTGATGTTGGTGGCTTCAAGAAGGTTAGGGTTCAGGGTTTTAGTGTTTGAGGCTTCCTTTTCAGAGGGTTTGCGTCTTAAGACCTCTAAATAAACTCTAAACCCTAAAGCCTAGACCTTCAACCCGAAACCCTAAACCCTAAACCCCCAAACCCCAAACCCTAAACCCTAAACCTCAAACCGCAAGGCAGTACCACCCGGACAAGAACCCGGGCGCCGCCGCGGAGGCGGCCGCACGCCGGTTCCGGGAAGTCTCCGAGGCCAGGCCTTCTTTTTTTTTTTGGGGGGGGGGGGGGGGGGGGGTTAGGGTTTAGGGTTTGGGGTTTAGGGTTTAGGGTGTAGGGTGTAGGGTGTAGGGTGTAGGGTTCATAGAAATTGTAGAGCGTTTGGGTCCCAAAATGTTTTGAACGAAAGTTTTGACTTTTGTAACCTAGGTTCACTTCTCTTTCCTGAAGAGGGGGGCGGTGGGGCGGGGTGGCCGATTTAGGAGGGGGTGAGGGTGGGCGGATCGATCTGGGTTTAGGGTTTAAGATTAGGGTTTAGGGTTTAGAGTTTAGGGTTTAGGGTTTAGGGCGTTTAGGGTGGGGATCTGGGGAGGGGGGGGGGACTTTGGAATTTTTCTCTGGGAAGGATTTGGATTGGGTGTCTGGGGGGGTTTGAATGACTTGAAGTGAATTGAAGATTTTGCTTGCAGGAAACGATTTGGAGTTCCTTGCTTAAACTCGGCTTGTCAGAGGTTTTCACAAAGAATATGGGAAGTAGTTCAGAATGGTATCACATACAATTGCTATGTATTTTGTCTTGAGGGTTTAGGGCTTAGGGTGTAGGGTTTGGGGTTTGGGTTTCGCGTTTGGGGTTGTGGGTTTAGGGTTTGGGGGAATATACCTTGTAGTATATAGGGACCCTTAGTAGGATTTAAGGTCTCTTCCTTATTTGAGGGGCATTGGGCTCTTTGGGTCTATTTAGGGGTTTAGGGCTTTAGGATTTTTGGGGAGGTCTTGGTATTTGTTTATAGCCTTCTTGGTAGGGCTTCGAGGCTTGGGGGATTTAGGGTTTTCGGCTTTTGCTTTAAAACCCTAAACCCTAAACCCTAAACCCTAAAGAAGGGGGGGGGGGGGGGGGGGGGCTCAGGATTACGGGCCGATTCAGAGCTTGTTGGGGTGGGTAAACCCTAAACCCTAAACCCTAAACCTTAAACCCTAAACCCTAAACCCTAAACCCTCAAGACAAAATAAATAGAAATTGTATGTGGTATCATTCTGAATTTTCCAAGATATTTGTCTAAACAGCTGACAAACAGAGTTTAAATAAATTGATCTAAAGCGGGAGGCCACATGTTCAATTTACTTAAACCTCTGGGGCCTTCCCGGGGTGCCTTCCCGGGTCAAAACCACAAATTGGCTTCCAATGCCCAAAATAGGCCCTCAAAGCCCGAAATTTGCTCCCCAAGCCGAAAATTGGCTTCAGGAGCCCAAAATTGTTCCAGAGCCCAAAATTGGCTCCAAAGCCCAAAATGGCCCCCAAAGCCCAAAATTGGCTTCCGGAGCCCAAATTGGCTCCCAGAGCCCAAAATTGGCTCCACAAAAAATTGGCCCCCCAAGCCCAAAATTGGCACCAAAGACCAAAAAATTTGCCTCCCAACCCCAAAATTGGCTTCCGGAGCCCAAAATTGGCTCCCAGAGCCCAAAATTGGCCCAAATTGGCCTCCAAAGCCCAAAATTTGCCTCCCAACCGGAGCCCAAAATTGGCTCCCAGAGCCCAAAACCTAAACCTAATATCTAAAAAAAAACTTTCGCTCAAAACGTTTCGCTCAAAACTTATTGGGACCCAAACCCTATACAATTTCTATAAACCCTAACCCTATAGGGTTTAGGGCTAAGCCCGGTCTTTTCTGTGCAAGAAAGACTCAGCGTGGCCGTTGGGATATCTGGAAAAGTACATGTTTTGAAGCCCTCAACTCCTACTCGAAGCCTCTAGCAACACCAGGGCTGTCATCCACTAAACCCTGAACCCTGAATCAGGGTCTTCTGGGTACTCAAACCCCAAGGAAGCGTCTGTATCTTAAATGGCACCAACATGGTAGCTTGATATAGACCCGTGGCTGCCAGAACCCGTAAATTGGGTACTTTCAGAAAATCTTGCTTGTGGGATCCTAACCTGAAAGAACTTCCTATACCTTTATTCTCTCCCTCTCTCTCTCTATGTATATATATATATATACATACATACCTATATATATATATATATATGGGGGTTGACGATAATAGGGTACCCTCCTAAAGGTCCTGTCAGAAGGAGGTTCTACTACGTACCCCTATTATAGGAAACCCCATTCATACATACATACATACATACATACATACATACATACATACATACATATACATAGATGTATATATCTATATATAACCTCTCTCACTGCCACATGCAGAGGCTTACGAAGCCTTGACAGAGTCTGGGCCTGGGCAAGATTTCAGGTTTAGGATTTAGGGTTTGTTTTGAGGGCTTAGGATTTCGGGTGTAGTCTGTCGCCCCATCTTCGGGAGGGGGCCAAGCGTGCAGAGAGAGAGAGAGAGAGAGAGACACACAGAGGCCCTCCTCAAAACGGCTTTTGTTTAAAGGGCCGTCCTCGACCCAGATTCCCAAGCCCGATTTGAAACTCTACCCAGCCCGGGCCCCCCTCCCCCCCGCTTTGAAACTCGCCTGTAGCCCATTTCAAGCAGATTTGTTGACTTCTTAAGCCTTGTTTTCACAACGCGTTGGAACGAAAAAAACAATCGTGTTTAGAAGGCCTCGTGTTTTGCCAACTGAGAGAAGGCAAACGACTCAGACTTCACATGTCGGTTATATCCGTAAGCTGTTGCCGGATGCTGAGCAGCTGCTGCACCTGGCGATTTAGCAGAAAGTCGGCGCTGGCAAGTCAAGGTGTAGCATCTCGAATCCTAGCGTTTGGAGTTTGCTTACAATGGTTGAGATTCATGTGTAGGTTTAGGGCTTTGGGATTTGGAGTTTGCAAGGGTTTTCTGTGGTTGGCGACTGTGCCACGCAGGAGTTTAGGCCTGGCTTTCTGCCAGGTCATACGTGACATTGGCGTCGTTCGGTTTGACTGAAGATGTAAAATGCCAAGCCGTGAATTTAACCTACCCTCAAAACCTTAAGCCCTAAACCTGAGGACCTTGAGCGTTTGGGGAACTCAGGTTCATGAAAGTGAGAAGCTAGTGTGGCTGCAAATAGACATTCCTGTTAGCGGAGGCAAAATGCACCTTCTTGGTGATTTCTTGACTGTTGCAGTTGCAAGTCTGATGTCAGGACTTTTCAGGGTTGAGGATATGAGATTTGGGCCCCGATCGTTCTCATTTTTTGGGATTGGGGAATTGAGGTCATTTGATTAGAGAATTTCATTTTTTTCAAGAGAGAGAATATATATATATATACATATATAATGAAGATCTTTTTGATTTCATTTGCTAGCATCCGAATTTGAGAATTTGGAAATAAAACCATTCATTTTATTCGATAAAAATGAAATTTCATTCTTTTAATCTCTTGAATTCGATTTCTTTAGATAAAATCAAGAAAGAATTTCTTGATTTCTTGGTTGGAAGGTTCGACCATTGCCGAAAAGGACGAGCAGTGCGGTTCGTCCGGCAGACGCGGTCGACACGGCGCGCTGTCCGAGCTACCACATAGTGGAGAGCTGGGACATTGACAAGATGATCGAGGAGCCTCCGACTGACTACTACGACGATAAGTTTGCGGAGGATATGCGCGCCCGCCATCCCATTCTGGAGGTCTTGAAAATTTCGAAATTTCTGAGAAATTATTTCAGAATTTATTGATATTATATTATTGGGAATATTCCAAAAAAATAATGGTTAAATAAATTTTATGTGGTACGCTTATATTTTGTAATCTTA
>CAJNDS010000925.1:0-50948 GCA_905221605.1 Symbiodinium natans
GCAGAATTGGGCCTGCCCACCCGTGCGCACGGCGCAGGTGAAGTAGTCAGAGAAGATCTCCAAGGTACATCGAAATCAAATGTGCACAATCCCCCCCTCTGCAACGCACACAGCTCACAATGCTCACAATGCCACTGCACAGGCGGACCCCGTTGGTGATCCACTTCTTGTTGCCGTTGACGATGTAGAAATCACCCTCCCGAACTGCAGTGGTCCTGTAACACTGCCACCCAAAATCACCCAAATCTAACAAGAAAACAGGAGTGTGGGCGGAGAAAAGGCGGGGCACTTGATGGCTGCGACATCGCTGCCCGCGGATGGCTCCGTGATGTTAAGAGAGATGATCTTCCTCCTAGGAGTTTAAAAGAACGGGCATAAAACTAAGAGACTCTGCATAAAGCTGATCGGCACAAAGCCAGGTCAAGTCTGAGCGGCCCCATCAGGCAATCCGGCGCCTCGAGAAAATAATAACTTTCGGAGACTTCGATGACTTTGCTCGGCTTGAGCTTTCTGCTCTTTCTACTTTTTCTATCTTTCTTGCGGTATCTTGGGCTTCGGCCACGCGCTTCTTCATTTCCTCCGTGCCGAAGTTCAGCACAGGCGGAAGCCCGATTTGGAGGCCCTTCAAGACACGAAAGCTTCCCCAAAGCTTCGAAATCAGAGGTTCGATGCCTCAATCAAGCCCCAGAGAACACCGCCGCTGCCGCACCTGTCTCTCTGACTGGTACTCTCTGCAGTGTGCTCTCCGAGTGCTCTCCGAGTGCTCCTCTTCTTGTTTCCTCTCTCCCTCTCTCTCCTTCTCTCGTGGCCTGGCAAGCTCATCCACAAAAATGAGCTCGTGGAAGTAGTCCAGGTCCTTGGCTCGTTTGTTGTTTCGTTTGTTTCGCTTGTTTCGTCTGAGTCGTCCTGCGGCGCATCCTTGGGCACCAGATCGAAGGCGCCGGAGCGGGCGCCCACAACCACGGGCAGCAGCCCAGCCTGCCCCCAGGAAACGGATGACCAAGCCACCTCCAATGACCCAATGACCCTGGCCTCTGCACACTGGACGTAGGTCTCCGGGGGCACTGCCTTTTTTACCTGCAGGGATTCCCACGGATTCCCCCGTGTCCGCGCCAGACTTGCAGAGTCTGGGCTGCCTCCCACTCACTCACAAAAGGCATGATGTGCTCCTCCACGAAGCTCCGGCACCTATCCACTCACCCACTTTATTGCTGCTCTCCTCCCAAATTGCAAGACTCAGCCTACTTGGGCCGACTTGAAGGAACACGTTGAACACCTTCAATACCAGAGACATGGGAACTCCAAGCCTGGCGCGCCAAGCCTCCAAAAAGGGCACAGTCCCTCCATTGCCCTCCGATATTTGCTCTGTCCTAGACATTTGCTATGCTCTCCTCTCCCCACGCCCTGTTTTTCAGTAGTCCATCTAAGTCCATCTCTCTTTCCGAAAGTTCGAGCCCTTTCGCCGGTATTGCCGGCATGGGCACACGAAATTAACTCTCATTGTTCTGCACGAGCACTCGCAATTTAAGGCTGCTCTCAATATCAGCAGGTGCAGCGGTGCGGGCCCGGAATTGGTCAACCGCAAACTCCCAGAGTCCTCTCTTTCTCGCCTTGCCTGTAAGGATTCAAACATGCTCCAAAAACGCTTTCTTATGCTTTCTTATCGGCTTTGAACCCAAGAAATTATGGATGCGCCTCACCTCGTCAGTCGTCCCCAATGCTCGCTATTGCCACTACTGCTAGGCACGATCGTGGACATTCCATCGATTGATTCGATCGCAATGAAGCACAAACTGGTGAAGCTGCTAGAGGGAAGCAACCGTCGAGGAGTTGATTGAGCGGCACAGGACTATCCACAGCACTGGCTTCACACCGAACCTGTGCGAGGCAATATCTACATGAAGGACGGCGATACTAAAGTTTCTAGACAGCAACTTTAAGCTGGCCGTCGTCCGTCATGCCTTGTGCGTCTCCTTGTAGTACGGGCTGTGGTAGGCCTGCGGCGCTCCGCAAAAGCTGCCCATCATGAACTTGTGTCGAGTAGTGTCGTTGACCACGTGCTGCAGCCCAATAATGCCAACTTGCCAAAGAACATGACGAGCTTCAAATCATTTCCTTTCCCCCTGGCGCACTTCGTTGTACCAGTTGGGATCTCCATAGGGATTTCCTGCACCGAAGCTCGCCATGGACCTCAACGAGACCGAACACAGGAACAACATGACATCCGCTCGCTGCGACAGCGATGTTGCCCAATCGCTGTCCAGGTTCACTGTACGAACGTGCTACAGACACTTGCGAGAGGAATCTTGACAGCTGGGCGGCCGCCAGAAACTCAAACTACCGCATCAACTCTCCGAAACAAACAGAAAGAGCTTGGTTGGTTTGCGTGGTTGACTCTCGCAACTCTGACTCTCACAACTCTGGAACCGAGGCCGAAACTTGAAAGCCGGGGAAGCGGATTGGACGGCTTGGACGGCGTGGGCAGCAGCTTGGACAGCTTGGACTTGCGCGTAACAAGCTCGAACCCTTCACCGGCAACGGCAGCGGCAGCTCAGGGAAGATGGTGTCAGAAAGAAGCACAACTAAGCACAGCAGAGACGGGGGCTTCGTCCAGCCTTCGGACAGCGCAGCAAACCGCAAAACACAACGAGCGCTTGCCAGGTTCGCCAGAAAGCTTGACTGGCCTTCGCTAAGTTGTGACAACAGTCTCACTGCACGTGGGGATGCCTTTTTTACATTTCAGAAGCGCAAGCTGCGAGCGCACGGAGGCTCATTGCCAGGAGCGTTACCTATACACTAAAGCTGAGAGAGGGTCGCGAAAGCCTTTCAGGTTGCGCAACAAAGCCGCGTGCCCTCGATGAGTTGGTGACTCTGCGGGCACATTGGGAGCAGAGCTCGCAGCTCGGAGCAGCTGGGAGCTCTACCTCTCTACACCTCTACCTCTGACTCTACCTCTGACTCTCGATTCTCTGAGATCTCAGAAAAGAAGAGATCACAAAGATATCACAAGAGATCACAGCTCTCAGTAGGGTGCAGCGCGCTCTGAGGGAGCTCCGTCCTTGATGGGCCCCGGCTCAGAAGTCCCCGGTGTGTTCCCGGGAGCCCCCGGAGCCCCCGGAGCCCCCGGAGCCCCGGGAGCCCCGGGAGCCCCACAGCAGGGCATCCCAGGCATGCAGCCTTACGACACAACATTTTAAAAACAATGGAGAGCGAGAGGGTCTAGTCACATTCCCTAGACCCTACACTGCCTACACATGCCTACACATGCTTGCTCGCGCCTGGCATGCAGCCCATCGGCATACCGCCCATGCCTCAGAAGTTCAAACATATTCAGACTTCTCCACATGCATCCTCCAAGTGCGTGAGCTTCTGAGCTTCTCTGCCCATCATTGGGCAGCCGCCCATGCACGGCATGCCTCAAGTGCCAGAAGCCCGCGACGCGTTTGCGCTGGGCACTGGAATGCATGACAGCGTGACGCTTGACAACATAAAGCTGCCCAGATCTGCCCAGATCTGCTCTGCCCAGATCTGCCCAGATCTGCCCAGATCTGCCCAGATCTGCCCAGATCTGCCCAGGTTCCCAGGTTCCCGAGTGCGCGGCCCATCATGGGACATCCCATGCCTGCATACAAGATACCGTGTGCCAGTAAGAACTTCTAAAATGAACCCTGGCAAATTAGGGATCCATGTGGCCGTTAGAAGATGCCATGACCACCGCCCTGCTGTCAAAATGAACCAACACCCTTTGTGGTATCTGATGAGCGTGCAATTAAGCACCTTAGCCCAACGTTAGGTTCATCCCTCATCGCCAGTTCTGCTTACCAAAAACTGCCCAGTTAAAGTTTTCGCTTCTCCCAGAAGTTCAATCAAGTAACCACCGTGGATCTTACCCATTGAAAGTTTGAGAATAGGTCAAAGACAACGACTGATTGCCCAAGATCGCTCCTGCCATGGGGCAGCCGCCGGGGCAAGTGCCGGGGCAGCCGGGACAGGCACCAGGGCAGGCGCCGGGGCACCCGCCAGGGCAGGCGCCAGGAGCCCCGGCTGCCGCCTCGCTTTTGTCCTGTGCTGAACACACTGTGCACGATTCCGTCTCGGTTTCGATGTCGACCCGAGCTATCCCCACAGAAGCAACTGACAAGTGCGAGCAGCCATAAGCGGATTCGGTATGAAAATGGCAATGTCACCAAGCTCGGCCAACCTGAGACTCACCTCCCGGCCATGCGGCAAAAACATGCAAAAACCTAGTCTTGGAGTCTTTGATCATCCCTAACCTCATCACAGAACGCGATTTCACAGCGGGGCTTCCATGGAGCACAGGCTTGAGCTGATTTCGGGAAGAAATACCAAAGACTCACGTGTGCACCATTCCCTGCCACTCCAAAATATACGTAGGGACAAATTGCGCCACGCGCTCCTATCCGATTATGGGTGGCGTCGCAATAAGGACCGTCTCAACCATCAGTGAACTCTACTTCAACCCTCGGTCGGTTGCTTCTCAGCGTTTCTGCGTGCTGCGACCCCGACTGCCTCGAGCTTTGGCTGTATTGGCTTAGAATCTCAGTGACGCCTTAGTCTTCAGCTTGCACTGCTCCAGCCATGTCGGATTTTGCCAGCGTCGACCCCAAACAGTGAGAAACCATGTGAGCCCAGAAGCCCAAAAGCGATGACATGTTCGCACTTGGCTTAGCCGTGGCTTTTGGGGAACCCAAAGAAATTACAAAAGCGGCGACAGCCTCGCTTTGTTGGCGGAAGACGTACCAAAGCGACGACATGTTCGGATTTGCGACGACCGATTGGCATTTGGAAACTCAGACCAAATCGAAGACGACTTCGCATTTGCAGAACACGGACGCGACGACAGTTTCGAACTTGGGTGGTCGCAAATCGACAACATGTTCGCACTGGCGACGACCGATAATTTCGCCGTTGCGACCACAGTTTCGAACTTGAAAAACACAGGTGTCCCACAAAGCGACGACATGTTCGGATTAGGGACGACCGTTTGGCATTTGGACACACAGACGCCCAAAGCGACGACAACTTCGCATTTGCGGAACTCAGACGTTCAAAAATCGACGCCCGTTTCGAACTTGGGCCACACAGGTGTCACAAAGCAAAGACATGGGCGGCTTAGGGACGATGGTCTGGCATTTGGGAATCCGGACATCCAAAGCCACGACAACTACGCATTTGTGGGACACGGATGCGCAAAAGCGACAACAGCTTCATTTGCGGAACTCACGTACCAAAGCGACGACAGCTTCGCATAAGCAAAACTGACGACAGCTTCACATAAATTTCGTGAATCCAGAAGCGAAAAGGCGATAGTTTTGGAGGACAGCGAGCCACAGCTGCACCTAGGCGAGCTCGCGACTTTCACGAAAGCTCCTTGGAGCGTGCGCGAACGTTTACAACCTTTCTAGTATTCAGGTGCAGGCTAAGGGCTGGGGGGGGGGGGGGGGGGGGGGGGGGGGGCCACCCCACAATCTTTTGCGAAGATGCAACGCGAACCCATGCAACTCAGGCGTAGTTTTTGCTGTTTAGCCTGCCGGCGCCCTAGCCTCATCGATACAAGTGTGAAAGGTCATGAAAAAACACAAGTTCGAAAAACATAGGCAGGCAGCGCGCAAGAACAGCACCGTGAACAATTATCGTAACAACAAACCCACGAAATTCGTTCTCAGAATAGCAGTGTACGGTTTCTGGCAAAGGAAAGCAGTGATTTGCGTCCAGGATTGGCTTGGTGTACGTTTTTTCGTACGTATCCTAGATCCATGAGCAAACCACATTGTAAAACATAGGCAAGCAGCATGCAAAAAAAACACATCAACGTGGAAGCAAAAAGTAACAATGCAAATCCAAATGGAAGACAAAAAAGGACGTAGAAAATTTTGGGCATGTGCATCTTAACACCTTGATTTGACAATATACACGTTTCCACGAGCTTTTGATAGGAAGACAACAAACGCAAAGAAAAGAGACCTAAAGGTCCCGGCTATATAGTATCGTAGTGTAATATACCATTACTAGTAGCTTTAGCATTGGTGTTGGCATTAATATTGGTCTTGGTGCTGGTACCTAGTGTACTACGTGTGTGGGCCCACGTGTTTGTATAAGTGGATTCACTTGGTTGCACAACTCATTACTTTTATCGGTTGCCTAGTGACTAGATGGTTTCTCATTCTTCTAATGTGCTGTCAGCCACATAGCTCTCTGCACCATGTGCTTGCAAAAGCAAAACTACTTAGTTCTTAATGTACGGTTGCCCAGTTCTTTCACGGCTTTCTCATTGTTCCGACGTATTGTGGGTCACAACAATTCCTACACCCTGTGCTTGTATAAAAAGCTGCTTGATTCTCGCAACACTCATTGATTTCAAAAGCAGTTGCCCAGTGATTTCTTGAGGTTTATGACTCTCCCCATGTACCGTAGGCCACAACATTCCGTACACCATTTGTTTGAAAAGATGACTTTCGTTAAAACAATCTTTTAAAAAATCACATATTTCTTGCAAAAAGACGGATGGTGGCGATCCAGTTTCGGCCCAGTTTTGGTCCAGTTTCATGAAACTGGACCTACTGCCGTCAAGTCTTCAATAGAAGCTTCAGTGGCAGATGATTCGCTCTTCACGTCACCCGTCAGTTCGCCCGTCAGCGTTTCAGGAAACAACACAGCCGCAAGACACATGTTTAAGAAGCTAAATACACATAAACACACTACTGCTTTTATTGGGGATAATTTAAAACAGCCTTTTGTATTATAGAAAGAGTTGTTATTGCACTTTCCGCGGGAAAATCATAAATTCGGACAAAGACGAGGAAGACAGCAAAACCATAGGTGTGGATCATGGGGGGGAGGGGGTGACCGTATATATGTATATATGTATATATATATATATATACATATCTTCTTCTTCTGCTGGGCTTAGGGGTGCCCCCCCGCGCTCGAAGCGCGCCCGAGGGTGAGTCAGGTCCAGTGAGACCACAGCGACCGGCGCGTTCTCGGCTGGGCACAGCACATTAGCTGTAAGCGCTGTTTGCCCCCGAGGTGTGGCCTCTCACGTGAAACTTCCCTCACCCCTTGTATCTGCGACTCCTCGGGTTGACTAGGTCGCCAAGTTCAATTATGCTTGGGGTTCATGAGGGCTTTGCATTCCCGCTACTGGGCTGCTGTCCCTAGTGTGGAATTTTCCCCTCGCCTCATGAGACCCCCAACCACTAGCCAAGGAACCTATCCCCCTCCCTACTGACATTGGTGGCTCGCGGTTGCTACTTCCCTGCCTGTCCAGCCCCTCATTTGTCATTTTTCCCCTTTCAACCTCATCCCAATTCCCCCGAAGCCTGCAGCAACCTGTCCGAAACCTTCCCCCTATCCCCCCAGGAACTTACAAAGGAATCTGCCTTATTAGTTCTCTCGAAAGCGGACTGCGTCGCTAGCCAGGTTAGGCTCTTCGGAACCGAAGTTCCGGGAAGTATTAACAAAGCACTAAAGAAACTCTCGAGGTGACCTTGGCCTGCTTAACACGGCCGAACTATGTGCAGGATCACCGAGAGAAAGCATTGAGGGCTTAACCAGTTCCGCGAGAAGCTCGGCGGCCAACGGCTACTCACTGGTTTGGCACTGTACAAAGCCCTAGGCAATTGTTCTGCAGGTTGAACTGCCTGGTCTGTACTGCCTACCCTATAAGCCCTGCCTGTACAGGGGAGAAACTCACCCATTCGGCTCTCTCAGAAAAGGCAGAAGGTCTGGAACCGACACACGGGCTATGCCTGTACGAACTGCAGACAAGTGGATTGGCAAAGTCGCCAACCTCCGGGGCAGGCCTAAGCTTTCTCGCTCTTACTCACTTAGGCCCCAGAAACCCATGCCGCAGCAGCTCTGAGCTCCTGTTTGCCCCGTATGCTGACCTGGTTTTCTCGCACTTACTCACCAGGTAGGAGGAACCAGCTTTCTCGCTCTTACTCACTGGTTCGACCCCAGCGGCTCCAGATGAACCCACACCACTTGCACGCAGGGAGGGCTTGGTTGATTTGGGCATCACAGTTGGGACGGCTTTCGGGCTCCGAGCCACAGCCTTTAACCTCCGCAATCTGGTGCCACTGGCTGTCCGTCAGCCTAAGTTATGGTCCCTAACAAACAACGCCTGCCGCTAGGCATTCTCCTGGCTGGGCTTGCACCAACAGGAGAAAAACAACACACCCTGCAGGAAAAACAAAGGAAATCCTCGGCAGGCCAAACACGGGTAACCCCAAACTGATGCCGGGCAGCTTGCCCTCGGCCACAACCGGCCGGAAAGTACTAGGATCCTCGTCCGTTCCCCAACATCTCAGCGCGCACCCTCCCCTCATCAACCAGTGAGGATCTTCAGGGTCCGGTTCTAACGTTATCCTTTCGGGCGCTGTGTTTGCGAGAACCCCGTGTTGGGCCTGTGGAAGACCCGCAAGCTCCTGAGCCCGAAAACCCGGTCCAGCGGTCTGCTCAACAGACCGAACAAGGGGGCCAAACCGGTGTCAGGCTGTACTGAAGCCGCATCAAGGCGGCTTGTCCTGCAGGGTGACCAACGGAACGACTGCGAATATTCCGATGGATGGATCTGGGTATGTGCCGGGACTGAGCACTTGCTTGCTTGCATTCTTACACCTGCAACCTTATGCGATCAAGGCTTGATCCAATTCTATGCAAGATTCTCTTTGGTGCCCTGAGGCACTCACAGTTTGGGAACGGACTCGAAAGACCGTCACCTCCTTATTAGTTCTCACTCCCCCTCTTCGGTGGCTGTCAGGCTGGGTCACTATGGTTCTCCCCGCCCCTCTCAGTTCGGGATGCTGTGGAAGGTCTTGGAGGCCATGGTTGCGTCGGCGGCGTGGCATCTTCCCCCAGCTGCGCTGCATCATCTGCCGTGGTCACCCCGTTGACACCCTCTTCTTGGAGTTCCCCCGACTGCTGCTCTTGGCTCTCCTGCACTATGATGACCGTCTCGCCGAAGTGTGCGCTTGTCCATTCGTCCATGCTGCGGATGGCTTCCCTGACCAGCGTCGCAGTTTTCCCGTCCAGGAACGGCAGGATATCCACAGTCTGCTTCTGGCCCTCTGCGGCGCTGGTGTCCTTTGCCCGCCTCGCCCCCACTGCTCACTTCCCCCGCTTTCCGCTGGATGCACTAGTCGCGCATCCGTCCGTGTCGGCGAGGTCCTTCGTCCGCGCTGCCTTTCCCCCTCTGCTTCATCTTCATCTTCTTCTCCGCTCTCTTCTCGCATGCCCTGGCGGCAAACCTCTCCTTGCACCGCCAGTTGCTCGAACAGCCCGCCGAGGAACACCACGTCGGGGTGTTTCCATGCCATCATGTCATGGAGCAGCTCAATTGCCTCTTTGCTTGCACTGACTGCCTCTGTGCGTCGTTCCCCTCCACCTCGAGGACGTGTTGCTGTGGTTGCGAGCTCTCGCTGAACTCGCTGAGACAGCTGCAGCAACGTGCTGAGATCTTGCTGGAGTTCCTCCGCGGTATGGGCTGGCTGCCCTGCAATCGGGCTTGCGAGCATGTGGCAGAGGCGCACCGCCTCCTCCGCTGTGTTACTGTCGCAGCGTTGGCGCTTGCTCTTGGAGTGTGGTTGTCTTGCTTCCTGCTCCGGCTGAGCTCGGCTGTGGTTATCCGTGCTGCTGCTGTGCTGCTGCTGCTGCTGCTGCTGCTGCTGCTGCTGCTGCTGTTGTTGCTCCTCCTGTTGCTTTGCTTTGCACGTTTGCCCTCGCCGCATCCTTTCCTTTCCCCTTGCTGCCTCTCCTGCTGCTGCTCTGCTATGGCGTGTTGTTGCTTTGCTTGGGCTTCTTCTGCTTCTTTGTCTGCATAGTACCCCTCTATGACACTGTTCAACCACTCCTCCTCCAGTTGCTCTTCTTGTTCCCTCCATTGGTATTCCTGCTCCTCCCGTGTGAGTTCTTCCTCTTCTGGTTCCAGGTGGGTGTCTTTGGGCGTGTGTGATTCGGGTGGCGGGGGTTGCCCTCCGACTATTGCTGCTAGGTCTGTGGTGTTTGATTGTGGGGTGGTAGGTGATGTGGTTTGGTGGTGTGCATTCTCCTGGCTGAGGAGGGCCAGTGTGTCGTGGAGGTGTGCGGCTGCTTGCCCGTTGTCCAGTGCTGGGTTGTCCAGGATGTCTATGGCGCTGCGAATGTGCTGAGCCGCGGTTTCCAGGTGCCTGCTGCCGCTGCTGCTGGCGCGCTGTTCGCCCGCCGGACCGTCCCGCCGTGGTATTGAGCGTTGCCATAGCCCTGTGTGCTCTTCGTCCCCTGGTGGTAGGTATTGTCCATCCTCGTCACTGTCGGACGAAGATGTGGGCCGTGGTGTGGGGGGCGGGGGGGCTTTAACCGGCGGCTCTGCTTGTGTGGTCGTCCCCTGTGGTGGGGCTGTCCGGGGCCGTGTCTGGTGTTGTGTCGGCGCTGCTTGGCTAGTCCCCGTGGCAATCGGGGATGGCCTTGGAGGTGTTTTGGGGTTAGGCTGGGTTTGTGGCATCGCAGCGGTGCTGGCGGATGGTCCAGACATATAGCTGGCCTCTGGGATGTCTGGCGCTGCCGTGTCTGTGAGCGTGAACGAATGGACAAGCGCACACTTCGGCGAGACGGTCATCATAGTGCAGGAGAGCCAAGAGCAGCAGTCGGGGGAACTCCAAGAAGAGGGTGTCAACGGGGTGACCACGGCAGATGATGCAGCGCAGCTGGGGGAAGATGCCACGCCGCCGACGCAACCATGGCCTCCAAGACCATCCACAGCATCCCGAACTGAGAGGGGCGGGGAGAACCATAGCGACCCAGCCTGACAGCCACCGAAGAGGGGGAGTGAGAACGAATAGGGCAGATTCCTTTGTAAGTTCCTGGGGGGATAGGGGGAAGGTTTCGGAAAGGTTGCTGCAGGCTTCGGGGGAATTGGGATGAGGTTGTATATCTCTCTCTCTCCCCCGCCCTCCTCCTCCTCCTCCTTCCTCCTCCTTCCCTTCCAGCTAGAGCCTCCGCCTTTGAGGAAACTCGCGCTCGGTACGCAAGTTCGTTGGGCGGCTGGTAGCGCTTGGGGTTTGAGTGAGCATCTACTTGAACTAAACGAAGCAACTAAATGCTCCATCTATATATATATATATATACATATACTATAGAAATGATACTTTTGCGCAATGCCTCTGGCGACATTCGGAACCCCCCGGCTTCAATTGGCCGTGCTTCGGCCATGTGCTTTGGCCTTCAGTTGTGTTTGTGGCCTCTCTCTCTATAAAATATTCATGCCTTTCGTCTTCCTTCACTCATTATCTTCTTTCACTCACGCTATTACAAAAACTTCAAAATCCCCAATAGAATCCTTAAAGTCGCTCTTTCTTTCACTGCAGTCATTAGCGAACCAATAAGAGAAATTGAGCGACAGCAAAAAGATTATTAGAACTTGGGTGAAAAAGCCCATCCAGTAAGGTTTTACAGGGAGAAATGGGAGTTTGCGTTCTCTCCTCGTCATGTAACCCTTCATAACATTACAGGAGCACTTGGGTGAGTTATGAGTGAAGAGAACGGAGTGAACACGCCAATATGGCGGAGTGAACACGCCAATATTATTTTTAGTTCATGCATGAATATTATAGGGGTGTGAACAACGTGAACGAAACGGGCGCTAAATAGCGTGTGAACACAGTGTGACAGAAATGAGCTCGCGAATGATGTCCCTCTGTTCCTATCTTGTTGGGTATTTCTTTGTCTTTTCTTTACACATGTTTGGGCATCCTCAAGAACATCTTTTGGATTCCTCGGCCGGCTGGCTGCTCTGGGCTGGCATCGCGGCCTGAACGGAAACCACAACTCTGTGAGGATCTAGCTTGTGAGTCGATCTCGTCGCTCTCGTCGCTCTCATCGCTCGCATCGCTCGCGTCGCTCTCGTCGCCTCGCCGGCAGCGCCAGGCGCGCCCGGAGCAGGGGCGGCACCGGCGGTCCCAGCGGCACCACCCATGCCGGGCAGTCCTCGCGAGCTTCACACTCTGCATTCAAATCCCAATGCGCCCCAAAAAGACCGCGAAACGGCCCCCGAGTCTCGCGCCACAGCCCATCATGCCTTTCAGGTGATCTACAAAATCTATACTTCTCTGCAAGCATCACCACAGAGTCGTCTGCACGACCGCCGACCTGGGCAACCGCAGCCCATCATCCTGAGAGCGTACAATCATGCACAATAGATTTTGACATGCGTTGACCACAATTCACGATTGACTAGAAAGCCGAGCGGCATGGGCGGCCGCATCATCATCGGGTTCATCATGCCCATCATCCTCCAACAGTTCCAACAGTGCGCAGCAGATTCCAACAGTGTGCCAACCACAATTGTATGTACCCCTCCGTGCTTTACTAGGCCGAAGACATCGGGTTCATCATCCCCATCATCGCCATCATGGGGTTCATCATGTCCCCTCCTGTCACACAGGAGATGTTTTAAGGAGAAGCGGCGCACGCGTTTTTGTGCATTGGTTGAGCTCTTGAGATCTCTTATAAAGAGTACGCAGAGAAGCGGAGAGCTGCGCGAGCAGCTCGGGCCCAGCCTTCCTTGGCGTCTGCGTCGCCCTCATCCTCACAAGTACTTTCATCCCCACAAACGGCATCGCCCCCGAACTCCCCCACCCCCGACTCTCCCAACGACATCTCTCCGACTCATGCGGCCTTCTGCATGGAGGCGGCCTGCTGCAAGTAGCGCTCAGACCACTTCTCCTCGTAGTCCTCTGTGGATATTTGGTGATACCAATGCTGATACCTCAGAGTTTAGGGGGTCCCCGGAGTCCCTCACATTTTGCGTGGCCTCCTGTTGGAGGTCATCCTCGTGCTTCTCCTTCTTGCGGATCTCCTCCGCCTGTCACTGAAAGCTTGCATGGTTGCACAGTATGGCCAAAACGTCGCATGGATGAGGCCCAAGTGGTGCCTGCTTACTTCTTTCTGCGTTTTGTGCCTTGGTAGAAGCACAGCCTACGTTCGACAGCACCGCATGGACCCCATCATTCTGACACGTGAGGATGGCACAGCTGCAAAAGCAGAGCCTCCGTGCGGTCTAACGGCAACCTGATGATCGCCGAACACAACAGCTCAGATCGGACTTACATGGACCACTTGAGTCTCTTGAGTGGACTTGAGAAGTGACTTTCAAACGTGTCAGTTACTCCCATTTGTTGTCGATCATATGGCTCGACTTGGCTTCTATCACCTGCGCGCTGAGGCGTTGACGACCCTTGACGACCCGGGGGGAATGTGATATAACGTGATGACTGGGAATTTGTCATGTGAATGAGGAGGGGCCTTGTCAACGGATTCCCTGTCTACAAACTTCACGAAGGCGAACCCTCGCGAAGTTCCATCGGGAAGCCGCTTGATGTCTACGTTGTCCACCTGCGCTGCAAATGGGCAAAAGGGATGTTAGGCGATTGCTAGGATATGATCCGCAAGGTTGCAGTGCCTGTCCGAACTTGGAGAAGTGGCCGATGACTTTGTCTTCGGTTGTGCTCTTACGAAGGCCTCCCACGAAGACTGTAGTGACCTGGGCAGAGTGCGTTCAATACTTCAATGCAATGCTGTTCCATACTCTCCATGCTGGCAAGTTCTTTGTAGGACAACGAATCCTCATGCAAATCGTGGCCTTGTCGTCCTTATGCCCCGGCGGCTTTTTTCTCTGCGCCTAGAACCGCAGTGCAATCAACGCGCAGGCTACACACTAACGATGGGCAATATCTGGGCTTTAAAAAGGTTCATTGTCGACCTGACTGCCTACCCCTGCCTCCTTGAGTTTGTCGTCTGCCGGCCTGGGCGCAACCGCTCCCAGATTTGACCCCAACGTCGATTTGCCTGTGCCTCGTGTTCCTCCTCCGGGTGCTACCAGTGCTAGCGCTGCTGTCACAGGATGCACGATGTCTTTCTGTCACCGTCCTACGCTTGGGTACCCGGCATGGGCATACCCACCATCGGCCTGCAGAGACGCAGAAGAGACGCTGCAGAGACGCTGCAGAGACGCTGCAGAGAGGCTGCGAGGTCCGGGTCCGCTTAGCTATTTACCCTGTGCTCTTGGGCCGCGGCATCGGCATCATGGCCTTGACATGAAAGACGGGGTCCCAAAAATGAAAGGTTGCTCAGGTGTGGGCTTCGTATGTCGCGCCTTGGCTGCTCACCGCAGCCTGGCCCAGAAGGCCTCCCGTAGACGCCTCAAAACCCTCAAAACGGGGCCCTTTCGCGACTTGTTTGCGACTTTTGCGACTTTGCGCCTCTTCTCCGACCCCCCTTTACTCTCTCGAGCCAGCGCTGGCCAAAGTCAAGGAATCCGCAAGCAGCTAGACAGCACATGCGAACAGATGCATGGAAAACCTAGACGCCTGAGAAAAAAGCAGCGCGAGCTAAAGTTGCGTTTTTTAGGTTGTAGGCGCTGGTTTTAAGACTGTGCCGGATTTAGGTGTTTGGCGGTGTCAATCTTTTCCTCCACCAATGAGGCTCAAGGCTGCTCAAACACTGTACACATGTAGTTAAAGCTGTACACCTCAAAGTTTCGACCACCTTTCGCTTCTTTTAAATGCCCCATGCATTATAAATTAGAACCCCTAGATTCTGGCCCTCCCTAAATTCAACCCCAGTTGCAATTTAGACACTGAAGAGTAACACACCGGGCCCTGAAGCCTGAGCCTTCCTTGGCCGGTACAGCCTAAACCCCTAGAAACCTTAAACGCTAGACAACCTATCCAGCTGCGAGAGCCGAAACTGTTTGCAACATCGACCTTTAGATCGATCACTTATGGGGGGAGAGCCGCGCTGGCTCTCCCGCAGACTCCCAGATTCTTCCCTTCCTCCATCTTCTCTCCTCTCCTCTTCCTGTTTTCATTCTCTTTTCGGCCTTTTCACTTCTTGGCCTTCTTGCTTTGTGCCTTCAGGAAGGCGTCCAGGGCGGTGCACAGCTTCCTGCGGCACATTCACGACCCTACGCAGCCTACGCAGCCCACGCAGCCTATTAATGTTGTATCCTGATTAGTGTGCCGCCCCGGAATTGTGAAAAATATACAAAACTCATTCAGGGGGTCTATTATTGTGAAAAAAAATCGGGCGATGCAAAATTTCGGCGAGGCTGTTGAATGGCCTAGAAATCGCTTCTGAACTGAGCCTGAGAGACCAACGATCAAAACTAAGATTTCCTTATTAAATTCTTTTGTACCGAGGCCGGGCAATCAAATTTCAAAGGGGGTAGTCCAGCAGCTGCCCGAATGCCGTATAATATAAAAAGTTTGCTCCCCCGGAATTATATTTCATTTGCGGGCTTGTTGGGTTTGGATCCCTTTTTCAATTCATATAAACTCATCCCTTATGAAATCATATAAAGCCAGACCCCCCCCCCCCCCAAATTGCCCCCCTCCCACGCCACACTAAAGAGCGGAGTCCATTTGTTGAGGGGGAGGGGGGGGGGGGGGGCCACACTCATCAGCAGACAACATTACAGCAAAGGTGAAGATAGGAAGACAAAGAGAGACAGAAAACACAATCTCCAGAACAAACTAATATGACAATATTAATATTGTATCAAAAACATAGGAAAAAGCTCGAGTTGGAGGTCGAGCCGCTTGAAAGCCGCATCTTTGGGCAGCAGCACCAACGGAGCCAACGCCGCCTTCGCACGGTCCTCTCGGCCGAGCGAAGTCTCCGCAGCAACCTACAGAAACAACCTCTAAGACTCTAAAACAGTTACATCAGCCCTTTCACAGCAGTTTTTGTTCGGGTCTCTCCATCTGTCTCCTGCACAGCGGGCTTGAAGGCAGAAGGGTGGAGCTCCTGCGCGAAAGCCGAAAAGATGTTCTCATTTCATTTCGAAAGGAGGCCTCTGGTGAGCTCTGCCATCTAAGCAAATCTCGACGAAGAGTTGTCCACCTTGCTGGCAAAAGCCGTCTCGACGTCTGCCAACGAGGTGTAGTCTTTGTCCTACAAACAGGACATGTGCATAGACTGCCTTCTACTTGGCCACTGAAGTAAGCTGGGGTCAGGGCACCACCGTGCTCTGCCTTCTGACGAACTTCCAGCAGAGGCTTGCCGGTATCCTGTGGCAAGCACAAAAGCACAAACAACCGTGTTCCAGGTTCCTGCGCATTTGCGCATTTGCCACATGGTGCTCACGACCCCGCCAACAACTCGCACTTCAGGAGCAGGTCGAGCAGGTCCATCAAGGGATTGTTCTCCACATCTCCTTCTAAGCAATAACTTTTCTTCATCTTGCCTCGGTGATTTTGCAGCTCCTACAACATGCGGCATCGCGCAAGCACCATTAAGCAACTCCAACAAGAACACGATCAAACGAGCGCATGCCAAGGAGCCATTCCAGATGCTCTCACCTTCGCCGAGAATCAAAGATAGGCTGGGAAGCCGTGCCTTCTCCACGTCGATGGCCGGGACGCACACCTCCAGGTCTCACGCGCACACAAGACAGAAAATTGTGCCTTGAGTTCAACAAAGTTCGGGCCACCTGCTCCGAAACAACATCATAGCACGAGCACCATGAACCCTTACGCGCATGCAGCAATAAAAGACCATGCAGGGCTTGCCAGATTCGCGGTTCGTGATAGGCGCAGTAGAGGATGCACGTTTGCAGGAAGTTTCTGCGCTCAAGAGCTCTGACGCCTTTTGTGAGCATCCTTGCAAGCTTACTGAACGTGTCGCAGCATGCTGCTCACATGAACAACTGCCCTCCACCTTGCCAGCATGCGCAGAGGAATCCCCGAAGCTCTCCTCCACATGGGAAGTATTGCAGAAGCATTTATTTCTCAAATGTTCTGAACGGCCTGCGTGGTTCCCTTTCTTTGAAGCATCTCGATTGCATGAAACAAGTTGAAACAAGCAAAACTGAGAAAGCGAGATCACACTGAATCACAGGATCCCACAGGTACCACTCGGCAAGGCCAAGGCAACAGCTCGATTGGGCAGCGGGGACGATCCGATGTGCGACAGCCAGCCAATGAGAAAGCAACAACAGAGACCTACTAAAACTTCGTCACTATCGTCACTATCGTCACTATCGTCACTATCGTCACTATCGTCACTATCGTCACTATCGTCACTAAGTAATTACTCTTCCTGTTCCTGTTGGGTACCCGCATCTCCTCGACATAGCTCTTGGCCAACTGGTGTCGCTTCTGCATGCGCTCTTCGGCATAAATGGTGGTGCTTGGCACACCACGGCAGAGTCCAACCACATCCGCCACGTGCATAAGCGTGGCCTTAGCTGCTTCTCTCTTTCTCTCTTGCTCAAGTACGGCGAGTACGGTGACTGTCGAGAAGGCGTGAAAGCCATGAAAGCATATGAGCGCGGAGTGGCGACAACTTGGCCACTCTCTGCAAGAGTTTCGCCCTCGGGAAGGTGCTCGGCCACCTTTGGAGAGGCTGAGAGGCACCCCGCCAAAAACAGAAATCCTTCCACATGCTCGAGATCACTCGATCTTCTTCCAGATGCTGGCAGAAGGTGTGCCAGCATCTGGTCCAGCATCTGGTTCAGCATCTACACACTGGCACGGCCATAGAGGCACTGCCACATACATGCTGCCACCCCTTTTGCCTCCTCGAGGCCGATCACGGGCTCCTCGCCGGAGGCTCGGACGCGCTTCCGCCGCCCAGCATCGATGACGCTGATCCTCAAGGATTGGACTGCCCACGAGGCTGCTAGGCGCTTCGCCCAAGTAGCCCGAGCACCTCTTAGCACTCTTTGTAACCATACGCTTCTGATGCTGCTGATGATGCTGTTGATGAGGATTCATTGTCGTTGTTGTAAGTGGTGTCTCATTGATACTTGCATTTCACAATTTCGGAGGCTCCAGTACATGTTCGGGTCACGGAGGATCTCTGCAGACTGCACTCTCACCTGCACAAAAGGCGCGTACGGGCAAGGAGACACGTCCGAGACGAGAGTCTTTTGGAGGCTCCCCTCACCGCGCCTCAAAGTCGATGTGCGCAGCCTTTGCTAGGGCTTTCACCGCCTCTGCCAGGATGCCATAGTAGGCGCCAATGGCCTCTGATCTGGTGACCGTCAAGGACTATTACTACATCTCCGTCTCTCTTCTTCTTCTCCTCCTTCTCCTTCTTCTTCTTCGTATTCTTCTTCTAGAGGGATCTAGATTGAGGACGACTCTCACTCTCTCTCCCTCTTTTCTGTTCTCCACCTTGAGGTCGCCATTCATCTGATCCAAAGCGATCGCAGACCAGTCCTCGCACCAGAGCACCAGCTTGTCGTGCCTGGCAGGGGGTGAAAGAGGCGCAGAAGAACACATTGGCATGACGCGAGAGCCCTTCGTATGGGGAAGAGAGGAAAGAAAAATGAGTGATAAGAAAGAAGAGAGCTAGAAGAAAGAGAGAGAGCCTCTCTTTTTGGAATGCCCGTGTCCTCGCGTTCTTGGCGCGCACCAAACTCCGGACAGCCGCCAGCGCCGCCTCCGCTGTGACGACGAAGTCTGGCCCCGGCCGTGGGGCAAAGACCACGCCCAGGGAGCGGCACATCCCTTCCTCTCTGAGAGGTCTCGCGTTTTTGCTCTTTTGCTCTCTCTTTTGCTCTTTGCCACGTGTTCAGAGTCGATGCCCTTTCAAAACATGCCATGGCTGTGCCACTGTCATGGCGTGCCAAAAATATTTGGAACACTTTGCGCGCTAGGGACGGAAAGGTGACATGGCCTGACCTGGAGGACGCGCAAGCTGCGGAGGGGTGTCGGCCGCACCTCAAGAAAACACCAAGGGGGGGACCACGAGAAGCGATGAAACCACGGCAGCCACATGCAATTGCACATGTTTGTCATTCTGTGGTTCGGGTAGGCGGGTCGAGTAAACATCACGTTAAGACTCGAGTCTGCATCATCGGGGGTTCTAAAAAGTTCTCTGTCCCATCTGCACCCTGGGATGTTGAGCTTACCCTCCAGACTGTTCGCTGTGCATTTCGGGCCTGCTTCCGATCAATTTTATTTTCAATTGATTGTTTACATAGAAGACAACCGTAAATTGAAATTTTACAGGGGAAGTAGAAGTCTTAATAGAACAGTTGAACGAAAAGGCCAAGGAGGAGTGCTGAAGGGAATTTTGACATTCACCAGCCGACCTCCGAGGGCACACCAAAGGTTCAAGCGCGAGAGGTCATGACAGCTTTCGCATAAACCATGACCATAGAAGCAGCATGACTTCAGAAGTTCACAGCTTTCGGTGAAAAGAAATTCGGGATAGCCTGCGCCTTCGACTCCATGGCAACTTCTCCATCTGCATCCCAGCACCTCCTTACGGGTTGGGATATCCTCAATGGTGGACAGGAAACGCCCAATGAGGTGTAGAATGCCAAAGCGGCACAAAGAGCTGGATGACGTTAAACCATAATTTGCAAGCCAATGGCTACGGTCCGTCCGTCGGACGTGAAACGAAGTATGGCTGCTGCTAAAAAGCAGTTTTTGGCCAAACTAGTTCATCTCCAAACGGTGTCCCAGAAAAGTCTGGGACAGGGGGAGTGCGGAGATGTTGTTGGTATTTCAAGTTGTAGTGAATAGGTGGTTAAGCAATGTCCCGCATTAATTTTGGCTCAAGGATGGCGAGAAATAGCAAGCTAAGGCCTCAAAAAGTTGAACCTGGGTGTGTGGGGTTTGTCCCTAAGGTGTGGATCCTGTTCCCCCTGATTCCCCTCCTTGGTTCCTCTTGTCCGTGTTCTTTGGTTCTGGTCGGTCTGGGGAATATAATTTCAGGGCAATTGCTGGGGTTGATTTCCTTATATTATACGGTTTAGGGTTTAGGGTTTAGGGTTTCGGGTTTAGGGTTTAGGGTTTCGGGTTTCGGGTTTGGGGTTTAGGGTTTAGGGTTTAGGGTGAGCTTCGCGCTGGGTTTACTCTGGCACGTCGTGTTGGCGCTATCTGTAGGTGCTGGGCTCGGCATGGATTAGCCGTAAGGAAGTGTGCACTGACAGGTCTGCTTACATTGTAGGCATAGCAATTAGCATCGATGGTGATGTTGGTGCTTCAGAGGATGGCAGGGGGGGGAGGGGGGTGTACTATGCATTACTTGCAATTTTGGAATATACATGTGTATATATATATATGTATGTATTAGTGCTGCCGTTGCTTGTCCCGGTAAATCCAAATTTGCTTCGGTTGTGGCGGAAGGACTCTGTATGTTCAAGGCCTAGTTTTTCGTAGATGTTTTCTGTTTTTCTTCGACAAAGGAATATCTGTGAAGGACGGGCGTTGTGTTGTGATGGGTTTTGCAGGGCAAAAACATCAAGGGGTCAGTCAGTGAGACATGATCTGCCTGTGAAGCATTGCCCGGACGTCTTTGCCTTCTTCCACGTCACTGTATATTGCGGCAGGTGCGGTGTTCAGACAGCTTTGTGCATGCAGGAGAGTTTGCTCATGTTCTAGGTAGATTCATTTTGCTTGTGGTTAGCGGGCAGGAGCGGGTTCTAAAGCAGTCTGCAGTATGGTGTTATGTGTGGCGAAGATTTGGATAGCTGTTGTCGAAGGCAAAAGAAAGATTCGTGCTGAATCACGACGCCTCTGACCTGTTCCTGATCTTCCCTTGATGTTCTATCCGTTTGTGTTCTTTCCGTCTGTGCTCTTCCCTTCAAGCCTCGGGTCTGACACCTTGTCAGTATGAGTTCCTTAGTTTTTTGTTCAAAAACATGAATTTGTCAAAGGGGTTCGGTTTTTGGAGGCTATTTAGGGGCTTGGAGTTTAATGCTGTTTAGACAGTTGCTCGTACTCCTTAGGGCTCTAAAAAAACAATAAACATTAATCACATCATAGACCCCGCGATAATTTTTTTCGCTTAAAACTTTGAAGTTGCCCTCTATGTAAACAATCAATTGAAATTTCAATTAGCGTATTCGTTTTTACAACTGTTCTATTAAGACTTCTACTTCTCCTGAAAATTTCAATTTACAGTTGTCTGCTATGTAAACAATCAATTGAAAATTCAATTGATCGGAAACACTACTGTTGATACGTCCTTTTTAAGGCTTTTCTTCCCGTAACAGTTCGGGCAGCGCCCGATGCATTTTACGGCGTCTGGAAAATGCACGACAAACCTCCGGAGGTGGCACTGCCTTACGTCCGGCGACGACAAACCTCTGGAGGTGGCACTGCCTTACGTCTGGCGTCCCCGGGGCGGTCCCGTGCATTTTGCAGCGGCTGGAAAATGCATCGCGGGCAGCCCCCGCCCCAGGTAGAAAGCATCACACACTCGACGCGCTTTGCGAGGGCCCTACAAACACAGCAAATGCATTTTGCGGGCGCCCCGAAATGCACAGCGAACAGTCTGGAGGGTAAGCTCAACTGGGGATGGATGCGCACTCAAGTCTTCACGTGATGTTTGCTCGACGCTTAACGTGATGTTTTCTTGACCCTGCCCGTTCCCTTGTGGACCGGAATGCCTGCGCTTTCAAGTGCGCGCCTACTTTCTTCTTGAGAATCCCGAATGCGCAGCAGAAGGTGCCCATGTTAAGAGGTGAGGTTCCAGGGGTTGGTCCGGGCATCGCGCCCACAAAGCGCTCGAAAGGCTTCGAAAGCGTCCCAAGGCGTCCGAAAGGATTTCGCTGCGGAGTTCAGCGTTTATGGCATGCTCGCGACTATCGTCACTTTTAGTGCCTCGTTTGTTGTTCGCGTCTCAAAAGTGCTGACGGTCACGAGGATGAGTGAGGCACGTGGGGTGCACCATCCTCGGAATGAGAGAGAGAGAGAGAGACAGAAAGAGAGAGAGAGAAAGAGAAAGAGAGAGAGAGCGAGAGAGAGAGCGAGCGAGAGAATGGGAGAGAGGGACACGCACACGCACACACACACACACACACACACACCTCGTTTCGGATCTCGTGTCGTGCGCCACCCGCCGTCTCTTTTGGTTGTACGCAGGTGCATTCGAAGCCTCCTTGTCCTCTTTGAAAACTTCTCAAACGCTCTTTACATAAGGGAACACCTTGCAAAAACACCTTGCAAGAACAACTTGCAACAACAACTTGCACACCGGCGTAGGCAATCCTGAGCAAAATGCTGCCGGCATCCTTCCATGATGGCGTTCCTCAGCTTTTTCGCAGATTGGGGCAAGGCAAGGCGTAGCTGCGCTCCAAAGCCAAGAAGTTGTGTTCTGATCCTGTGGTGGTGCCCTGCTGGGGGATTGGCTAACGCAGCAAAGGCACAGCTTTTCAATGCAGGCTTCTTTGAGGCCTTTTTCCGAGATCTGCCCTGCGACAAAGTCACTCTCCAAGCTGTCGGCCTTCGAGCATCGCGGAAACATGGCAATGAACCGTCATGAGCCTTGCTCTGGAGCACCTTCGGGTGAGGGGGTTCAACACTGGTGCAGCCGCACGCCTCATCATAGGTGCGTCCGTCAACCACAATGGTTCCCCGACCTTTCGCATTCTCCTCAGGCACACTCAACCGATTGAGCGACAATAGAGAGCGCCGGCTCTTCTCAAGGCAGACGAGGAGCCAGAACCAAGTATCCTGTGCTGCTCTTCAAATGCCGATCGCGAGTGCACAGACATTGACGCATATATAGTATCATATATAGCTAATATAGCTTACAGTGCAGTCGAAGCACTTATGTAATCGATCACTGGGTTGTTCAACACCCACTCGTCCCCGACGGTCTCGCCCGAGAGCTCGTTCTGTTTGGATGTTTTCTTCTCCTTCTCACCTTTGACTCATGGCTGAGGTCGCCATAAAGGCCGCGCAAGACAACAGGCAACCCACAAGACTCACGAAAAGTAATTGCTCCAGCACTTTTCATGGTTGTGACACCAACAGGATGACAAGCAAGGCACGTGGGCAAGCTGCATTGGTGATTTTGCGGCGAACATCCTCCGGAGTGTCCTGTCAACCCTATCAAAATAAACAAAATCGCAAGATTGGCAACGCAAACGACGCTCGCCATATCTTGCAACAAATTGTTAAAACAAACGGTCGCGCATACTACTTTGCAGTCAATGGGTTGACGTGGGCTCCTCCATGAATACCGCGGAGTCGGGGTCACTCTTGGACATCTTCGCCTGCCCGGCCTTCAAACCCATCCTCAAAATCAGGTCGCCGTTCTTGGACACTATAGGAAAACGTAGGAAAACTGTTGGCAATTCAGCTCCTCACCTTCTTCTCTTATCTCAACATTGCTAGTCAAGCATGGCTTAGACCGCTGCATCATGTGGTGGGACAGAATGATGGGCTTGTGCTTGATGCCAACGGACCCACAGTATTCGCGGGCCTGCATGTTCACCTCTCCAAGCACTGCAGAGATGCTGGACTGCGGCTTCAACTTCTTGAACTGCCCTTGAACTGCACCTGAACTGCGTATAACTTGCCCACAAATCTGGACTCGAAACTCCCGCGATGCGCGTGAACCCTTCTTGTGGATTCTGCGGAGATCCCCTGCCGCCCTGTCCCTCGCGGAGTCGTACACAGGCCCGCCTCGCTTTGACGTGCCGTGCCATGCCCGCGCGCCGCTGGCCCTGCTCAACCCTAGCAGCAAAGGTCAGATGAGGGCCTCGAGATGCTTACTGGTGAGCACCGTGTGCACCACGCATCTCAGGCACATTCAACCGCCGATTTTCGCAAGGCAGCATGCTCATGGCTGTGATAATGACGCCAACTTCAAACTGTTCAGGGAATCTCGCGCCAAGTGGGCTACCCTGTAGAGAAATGCCTGCCACGCACGGTTGCGCCAATCTATTCGGGATGCCCGTCGTCTAGATTTCAAGATGCATTTCCTGGAAGAGACTTCGTTTCCTGAGGACGGCCCAGACCGATTGATGAGTCAGGCCCGGATACGCACATGGACCAGGCCCATTGAAATCATTTAACGTGGCCGCACACCTGTCCCACTCCTACTCCTGAAGGGCAGCGCAGAACGGAAAAACTCAAGTCATGTAGAGGTGTTCGCATGATGGAACATGTGAAGGCTCACTTGCCTTGTAAAAACCAATTGCAATCTCAGCTTCACAGCTTGCTGTAGACTACAGGAGTGGAAGACACAAAGAGTGTTCCGCCTTCCGCTGGTCCAAGCCCAGCTGACAGATGTCGGCACGGAGCAGGAAAATGTCCTCGGAGCTTCGGACTTTCCCAGACATAATAGCCATGAAGCTGAAGAGAGTTGCAGATATGAAGACGCAACATCTCCGAGAGTCTGTGCACTGCATCAGCGGATACAAGATCTGTGCTGCCGTGAGGTTTCCCTCCTCACGACCCATGATGGTGCAACACCTCACGCAAACGCAGTCTGGAGACATGTTCAAATTCTTTTTGCAGGGATCTTCTCTTCTAGCTGTCAGGCATCTCGCTTGGCAGAGGCAGTACTTGAAATCAAGAACAGCGATTGCATGTCATAATGTGTCGACGGTCCAAGAGGGCCTCTTGACACGGACCAGAGATGTCACCCGGCTAATGTCCAACATCTTTGTCCAGTACCTGCGGGTTTATTTTGTCAATTGCGATCTGATGAATAAGGGGTTTTGATGGGTCTTTCAATGTGCTAGTTGTTGTTCAATGAGGCCAAACGGCTCAGTGGCATTCTCCTCGATGAACTGAGAGGTCCAGATAAAGCGAACGTTCTCCATCTTCATGCCGCAGGATTTCCAGACGTGCACGAAGTACAGGCCTGTGTCCTGTCACTCTGGGACTCAAAATCGCTCATGCGGTCCAACCGATGAAGCGGCTGATAGCAACAGCAGCAATGGCCTGGATCTTCTTCAAGTCGCCACCCATCTTGTCATTCATCAGACCGAACCAATCAGCCACGTAGAACTTGAAAATTCCACCAGCTTCTGTACACTTGTTGACCTCTGGTCACGTCATGGTCGCCACTACCGCCCTTAGCAGTAGTAGTAGTAGGAGTAGCAGTAGTAGTAGTAGTAGTAGCAGTAGCAGTAGAAGTAGTAGCAGCACAAGTAGTAGTCGTCGTCGTCGTAGTAGTACGGCTGCTACTGCTAAAATTGCTGCTGCCGCTGCTGCTGCTGCTACTGCTACTGCTACTGCTACTGCTACTGCTACCAATACCACTACCACGACCGCTACCACTACTACTACTACTACTACTATTACTACTACTACTACTACTACTACTACTACTACTACTACTACTACTACTACTACTACTACTACTACTACTACTACTACGACGACTACGTGCGCGGGTGATTCTTGCCTGTGGTACGGAACAAGCATTTTTCTGAGGCTGCAGGCCGAAACCACCGGCAGGGGCGGTATTTCAAAGAAACGCCACAAAAAAGTGTCCAAAAAGTGGAGACTACCAAAATGAAGTAGTTTATGAAAGTCATCCATGTGAAATGGCAAGCCCCAATGTTCGCTGGCCATTCGCACGCAGTGGTAGGAAGGACGTTCTCATCGCGCGGGCATGAATCCTCTGGCCACTTGCACGCAGCGGTAACACGGACGGAATCATCGCGCGGGCATGGATGCTCTGGCCATTCGCACGCAGTGGTAACACGGACGTTCTCATCGTGCGGGCATGGATGCTCTGGCCATTCGCACGCAGTGGTAACACGAACGCTCTCATCGCGCGGGCATGGATGCTCTGGCCATTCGCGTGCAACGGTAACACGGACGTTCTCATCGCGCGGGCATGGATGCTCTGGCCATTCGCACGCAGTGGTAACACGGACTTCTCATCGTGCGGGCATGGATGCTCTGGCCATTCGCACGCAGTGTACTCGTCTAGCGTCTCCTCGCAAAAACGAGGTCTTCAGCTCGAAAAGCGAAGCTCCGTCTCGGGATCTTCAAGTCCCTTCGCGAGTCAACTCCGACTGACTTCCACGGCTCTTTGCACCGTCCTTGGCCACAGCGGGGCCTGCCGGGTTTGGCACGGGAGGAGGCAACACCGCTCCATAAGCAGACGCCACTTGCGCATGAGCTGAACCAAGCACGAATGGCTCCACTCGGTGATAAAGCTCAGTGGTTACAGTGACACCACGGCGCTTCAACTCCCGAAGAAAACTGCCATAGCGCGTATTGCCCTGGCTCCTCAGGAAGTGCCTGGCCTCCAGCGCCACCCGAACCTTGTCATCTGAAGCGAAGGCAGGATCACTCGGCGAGGTCTGACGCCTCGGAGGCCTTGGGCCAGCGGCGCGTAGCCTCTTGAATCGCCATTGTCGCTGCTTGGAGTGACTTCCCAGAACAGCCCCCAACTGCCCAACTAGAAGAAGGTCCAGTGGACCCCGGGGGAAACGTCCAAAGCAGGCTACTTGGGTAAAGCTTGGCTCAGCGCAGTCACTCGGTCTGCCGATTGTTTCCTTGCTCCTCACGCAAGTCCCGGAACACAGTGCAGTCGATCCCGCTTGGATCGTACTCAAGAGCTCGCTGCGCAGCTGCAGTACGTTAGCAGGCACTATGGCGGGTGTGTTGCCTTCGGCGAAACTAGCTCAGCTACACAAACTGCTTTGAGCTACGACCTACGTTCGAGGTCTACAACCTTTGAGTGTCCACAGCTGCAGTCGGGTTGACGTGAAGCTGTACAAAAGCAAGAGCAAACGACATGCAATTGCTACGTCACTGCATCACATGCTACAATGATGCTTGCTGCAAAATGCAACCTACACAACGCAAGAAGCGAGGGGACATGTCTCTATCTCACAAGCACAGCCGCTTCCACCACTGCTGCTGCTGCTGCCGCCGCCGCCGCCGCTGCTGCCGCTGCCGCTGCCGCTGCCGCCGCCGCCGCCGCTGCCGCTGCCGCTGCTCCTGCTGCTGCTCCTGCTGCTGCTCCTCCTGCTGCTGCTGCTGCTACTGCTGCTACTGCTACTACTGCTACTACTGCTACTGCTGCTACTGCTGCTGCTGCTGCTGCTACTACTACTACTACTACTACTACTACTACTACTACTACTACTACTACTACTACTACTACTAGTACTAGTACTAGTACTAGTACTACTAGTACTACTAGTACTACTAGTACTACTAGTACTACTAGTACTACTAGTACTACTAGTACTACTAGTACTACTACTACTACTACTACTACTACTACTACTACTACTACTACTACTACTACTACTACTACTACTACTACTACTACTACTACTACTACTACTACTACTACTACTACTACTACTACTACTACTACTACAACTACTACTACTACTACTACTACTACTACTACTACTACTACTACTACTAGTACTACTACTACTACTACTACTACTACTACTACTACTACTACTACTACTACTACTACTACTACTACTGCTACTACTACTACTGCTACTACTACTACTACTACTACTACTACTACTACTACGACGACGACGACGACGACGACTACCACGGAAACTAGTCCTACCACTGCTAGCTCCTGCTCCTGCTCCTGCTGCTGCTCCTGCTGCTGCTCCTGCTGCTGCTCCTGCTCCTGCTCCTGCTCCTGCTCCTGCTACGGCGCTACTGCTGCTCTTCCTGCTCCTGCTGCTCCTCCTGTTGCTCCTGCTACTGCTCCTGCTCCTGCTCCTGCTCCTGCTCCTGCTCCTGCTCCTGCTCCTGCTCCTGCTCCTGCTCCTACCACTGAAACTTGTTGCGTGTCACGTTGATGGCTTTGAAGAGGCCCTGCGCAATGTGCATGCGCCCAGAGGGTTCGAAGCCATCGTAGAGGATGAACTCCTTTTTTCTCCTCAGACGAAAAAGCAAAATACAGCTTGAGACGAGGAGTCCCAGGTATTGCCTCTCGTCTCACCTCCTCTTTCGTTCTCATCTCCTTTACTCCGAGCGGCACAAGCAGCTCCCGTAGCTCCGGCTCGGTCTGGCCTGCTTTCTGAATTCTTATAATCACTTATCTTGCACAAAGCCATCGAGGGTGAGCACGAGTGCATCTTGCATCAAATGTCTGAACCTATTCTACGAGGCAGCAGTTTTTTTGGTCATGTGCAAGTACGAGACAGCCGGGTCGGGTGCAGCTAAGCGGCACTCCTCGCCCACGCTGCGCAAGAGTTGAAACCTGCGGTCAAGGTCGCCAGTGTCGCCATCGGACGCGCCCGGGCGAACTGGGTGGCTGGAGACACGTCTCTGCACCTCAGGCAATTTTGTGGCTTCACCTTTCAGCTGAAGGTTTGTGAGAAGCCAGGGCGCTGCTGCTCCGATTTCATCGTGCACCAGCGCCATGGCGGATCCCAACTGCCTTTCTGCCCTGCAAACTCTATGAAGCTTGCGCGTCAATTTCACATGTCAAAGTATGGCTGTCCATGCATGTCCATGCTGTCCAACCTGAAGCGGGCCAAAACTGACATAGTCTATAGAGAGCTCCAAGCAAGACCCAACAAAAAGTTTCAAACTTCTGTGCGCAGTGACTGAGTGTGCTTTTTGGCTCACCTCGCGCCTCACCTCGCCTCAGCGGTGGCAGCAATTGCTCACATAAAGGGCCTCGCAGAATCAGAAATAGCAAAAATGTGGACCGGGTAGGTGAGGAGTGCGTACCTGGGCCGCCCTTCCATGGCATGCAAGAATGCCACCACGGCCTTTACACAACAGAGAAATGCAAAGAATCAGCTCTGGTCTCTCGTGCTGTTGTTGTGCCCTTTTGTGCCCCCCCCCCATAGCCCCCGAGAAACCGGTGCCTTGCGGCAGTCTTCGGGCGAGGACTCCATGACGAGGCCTTCAAGTGGCAACGTGATTTGTGCAACTTACACAGCGCTCTGTGTCAATCGAGGGTTTAGGGCTAACAAACGTCTTTTTGAGCTACATGTCTGTACGTGCAAAACGAGCGATTCTGACAGCGATTTCAATCCAAAGCATTGCCCCAAGGGCTCTGAAGCACATTGATACATTGCCCGTTGATATCCTTCGCATGTCTCATTGACAGAACCTGTGAGAATGGGCAAGTCAAAAAAAGCGAAGCCCTCCGCCTCGGTCTGATCCTCACTCATGCAACTTGCCGTAACTTGCCCACTTTGGTCTTGGGGTGATTGGAACCACCCTTCGGGGAAATTTCGAGCAAACGAGCCGAAAGAGCTCTCGCTTAGACCCCTCTCGGATCTCTGAGGCCCCCTCTTCTGCAGGGCACCGGCCTAAGCGAAGCGCACTGCGCACTTGACACGGCTGCTGGCTCTCAAAACAAAGAACCACACACACTCACTCACTCACTCACTCACTCACTCACTCACGCTCTTGCACATGCAGACAATCAGAACGAGACAGAGAGTGACAGAAAAGAGCCGCGGCAGGCATTGACAAATCGCATTGCTTGTTTCTTCGCTGGTCAGGCGCCTCAGGCAAAAATTGGAGTGCCAGAGGCGATTGCCTCTCCCTACGTTCGACTGAAGAGCTGCCGTTGAAACCGCGCTGGTTGGCCCGGCTTGAGCATCTGTTGGATTCTTTGTGAGCAGCAGCTGCCAGGGTTTAAACCCTAATAAACCCTAAACCTGACAGTTGAGTGCTTTGCATACAATCCCCTTTGACTCGAGCAAGGGCATTTACGGCGGGAAATGAGGGGAAGAGGAGAGCATGCAGGGAGGTGAAGAGGGAGGGGAGGAGGGAAAAGGGGGGTGGAAATGGGAAAGGGCGGGGGGGTGGGGGGGGGGGGTTTTGGGAGGTTTTGGGAGGTTTTGGGAGGTTTTGGGGAATGGTTGCAAGAGCAAACATGAACCAACCTGTTCAGGTGCTCTCTGGGGATGCGGACGTTTGCACCACTGTGTGCGTAGAGACCTTCGGATTCCCGAAGGGCAAATGTTCCACCTGGCACCGGCGAATGTCAAAAACCAGTGGGTACAAGTCATGCACACTTTCGATTGCTCTATGGCAACTTGCTAATGCACAATTTCTCGGCCTCTCTCTCTCCTTCCTTCTTCTTCTACCCAGCGAAGAGGCCCCCCAAAAGGGAACCCCCGGCCGCTCTGGCCCGCCGCTCTGTCTGGCGGATGAGACACTTCCCCTCTCTCTCTCCCTCTCCCTCTCTCTCAACATGTTGTTCCGAAGGGGCGCTGCTGTCACAGTGGCCGCAGCGCGTTGGTGTTCATGAGCGCGCAACTGCTACAAGGGTCTGACTAGCGTCTGTTCGATGATGGCTCGGCCTGGGCGATTCGATCCTCGGGCAGCAGGAGCTGCAGACGCCGGTGCTCCGCTCCACCTCGAACCAAGTGAGAAGGCTCTTCGCAAGCAAACCTTTTACATCTCAAAGAGAGGCTTAAGGAGCCACACCCGCAGAACTGCAGTACTGCAGGGCTGCGGCCGCCACATCCTCTGGCGGTGGCACAGCGGAAAGGCGCTATCAAAGCGAGTTTTTCCGCGGTCCTCGACCAGCCCCCAAAGCTCTAAGGTGACCTGGCACTTTGAAAAGAAAAACGGTTCGATGATGCTCGATGGGTTCCCTTGTAAACAAGAAGACCAACTGGGCAATCAGAGCAGGGGCCACAAATGGCAAAGGCCACGAGTATTTCCTGACAAGAACACCTGATCACAAGGATGCGAAAGATGGTATCTACCTGACAATCAGAAAGAAATGCTGACCTAGGTCGCTCATCAAGCTCAGGTAATGCTCGGAGTCCGCGAGGTACCTCCCACGACGTCTGTGGAGAGAAAACCGAGGCCACTCCGGAAGCAAACATGCTACGAAGGCAGCGATTGCTTTGCGAACAAACAAGTAAGTGACTGATCATTTCGATGGGCTTCGGTTTGCTTGGAGTGCAACTGAAAACCAACTCATGCCAAAAAAATGAACGATACAAGGTTGATCAGTGCTCCGGTTACCTTCCACTATACTTCTGCATCCAACAAAGGACACATCTCCCTTCAACGCGCAACATGTGAAACATGTTGGCGTTTTGCCAGAAAAGCACATCGCTTGAAAGCGCTGGTTTCTGATTAACATGCAGAGGAAACATGATGTTTTAAAGCATTGAGGAAGTAGAAGTCTGCCGATTAGACTTCAGCAGAATCTAGATTTTCCTACTCAACACGTAGCCTGTAGTTAAGTGTCGTAGCCCTACAACTTTTGCGCCTAGTCAACCCAGCATCCCATTACACCTCGAAAAATCCAGACATGCCATTTCGCACTCCGTGTGTGCGTGCAGGCTGCACCTTGATTTACACCATGCAGGAAAACGATCTACTCGGCCACATGGACTCAGAGTTCACGATGTTGGAGGAGATTGACCGATTTGGGAATCTTCAAAGCTCAGGCAGGTCGCAGGCAGGTCTCAGGGTCTCGAACCATTCCTCCCCGAGCGCCCTTCCTTCCTCTTGTTCCTTTCCTTCCTCCACCAAATGGAGATTTTCCCCTGGAAAGCCAAGCAGAAATCATGGGACCCTTTGATACGAGAAGAGAGGGAGAAGGCGCACTCAGACCGCTCCGGGCGGCCAGCCGACTCCTGCTTGAGCAGGGCCCTGGCCTGCAGTGGAGAAACGAAGAAGAGGCAAAAAAGATGCCAATTGAGAAAAGACTGAATGTCAGCTCTCCTCGGCATGGGTGAGCGTCACCCTCCTGGGCAGAGAAGGCAAGAGAGACAACACGGAGAGACAACACGGAGAAATACCACTGAGAAAGCTCAGAAACTCCGAAACTCTCGAAACTCCTCTCTGAGCTCTTTTCTTCGATTCCTCTCTGCTTCGATTCTCTCTTGTTTTAGGCGTGCTGCAGCGGCGAGAGCGCTCGCACCTCACAGCTGAGGGAGCACAAGCTGAGAGAGCACAGGAGGGCACTCTTTCTTTCCTATTTTCCTATCTCTCGCAACAAAAAAAGAAAGAGGCTTTTCTCAGAGATCTTTTTGAAGAGAAACACACACATCTTCTCTCCAGTCCCAAGGAAAAAAGACAATTTTGCGCCACCTCCTCGGCACCCAAGCCATCACCATCTGAGTAAACCTGAGAGAAGGGAGCTTAAGAGCTGAGAGTGCTCTGAGTGCTCTGGCTTTGCGCCGAAAGGCCAGAAAGTCCACAATACGTCCCGCCCGCATCCATGGGGCGCCGCCAGGAAGGGCCTCAACTGCCACGATGGCGATTGCCTTTGAAAGCCGCAGCTTAAGCACCAGACAGCCACGTCAGTCTGGCTTACGTAGATGAGGCCCCAGTGTCTGGAAGCCTGCACTGGATGCTGGGCTGTGCAGGAAATTCCCGTACATCAGGGCATGCCTGGTCATGGCTTATCTTGCAAAGCGGCGCGATCCAGCCCATGTAGCCCCGCCTTGCAGCAAAGTTCTGCTTCACGTGCTCAGCGCTCTGCTCAAAGCTTACTTCTCAAGCTCTCTCCGAGCGGCCATTCGGTGATGACTCCGGTGCAGCGATCCTCTCAACACTGGCACATACGACACATTGACCCTGGGCTTCCTCACTCTAATACGTGCTTTCATCCCGGCTGAGCCCGGCTGCCTCGTGGACGCGCTGGCGTGGCCTGCGGAGGGCGCACGTGTGGGGACTGTGAAGCGGACAGGCCTTCTGAGCGCTGGGCCCTTGAGGCCGTCCAAACTCAGGCCACACCTGCGCGACATGTGTGGCCCTTCAGAGTGCGCATTTTGTGGTGCAAAAAAAAGAGAGGAAAAAAAACACAGGGGGAGAAGAAGGGGGAGAGAGAAGGAGAAAATTGACAAAACCCCCCCTTTTTCTCCTCTCAGAGAGAGAAAGAGAGAGAGAGTGAGAGAGAGGAGACGTACGGAGGGGGCCTCCTCGGCCCCGGCCTCGCTGGCCTCGCTGGCCTCGCTGGCCTTCACCTTCCACTGCCCCGCCTCTCAGAACTGAGAGGAATGGGGAATGGATGAGGAATGAGATGAGAGGAATGAGAGGCTAATGAGAGGAATGAGAAATGAGATGAGCTGAGAGCTGGAGAGTAAGTCACTGCCTTCTTTGCAGTCCGGGCCATCTGCGGAAAGACCCCGGCTCTACCTGTTGACCATTGCTTAGCCTCGCAGAGCCTGTGGCTTCAAAAAAAACCGAAGACACCACACCCCATCCAAAGCTCTGGCCCATGCTCCCACTCTCCATCCCCTTGACCTACCCCTCATGGACCCAGCTCCCTACCCCTTACCCCTCACGCACCCTGCCCCGCCGCCCATGCCCCTCATGGACCCATGGGTTCTGGCCCCACGGCTCCCCTCCGCCCTTACCTCCACCACCCACGCACCCGCTCCCCGCCCATCCGCCCTTCCCGCTCCGCATACATTCCCCTTGCCCAAGCCCCCCACGCACCCCGCCATGCTTTTCATGGACCCATGGCTCCTGGTCCGATTCTTCATCCCTTGAGCTGCTCCACCCCCACCCGCAACCCCCACCCCCACCCCGCACGCACCCTGCCCCGCCGCCCGTGCTTGTCATGGGCCCCTTGCTCCTGGCGTCATGGCTCCACCCCCACCCCCAACCCCCACCCCCAACACCCCACCCTTTCCACACTTCCAACCCCCACCCCCACCACCCACGCACCCCGCCCCCCCACTGGACCCATGGCTCCTGGCCCCATTGGTGTTGGTCACATTCTTCATCCCTCGACCTGCATGGCTGCCAACGCTGGTCCTATTATGGCCCCTGCTCCACCCCAACCCCCAACCCCCACCCCCATACCGTACGCATCCTGCCACCCCCAACCCCCAACCCCCACCCCCACCCACCCACACTTCCAACCCCTACCCCCACCCCCCACGCACCCCGCCCCCCCACTGAACCCATGGCTCCTTTTCAGCTGACTTTAAAGGGCCCCAGTGCATGCCCGGCCCTCCGCCCGCTCCGCCCTCCGCCCTTCCAGCTCCGCCCACTCTCCTCTGGCCCATGCTCCCACTCTCCATCCCCTTGACCTACCCCTCATGGACCCAGCTCCCTAGCCCCGCCGCCCATGCCCCTCATGGACCCATGGGTTCTGGCCCCACGGCTCCCCTCCGCCCTTACCCCCACCACCCACGCACCCGCTCCCCGCCCTGCTTGTCTGGCCCCTTGCTCCTGGCGTCATGGCTCCACCCCCACCCTAAACCCCCACCCCCAACACCCCACCCTTTCCACACTTCCAACCCCCACTCCCACCACCCACGCACCCCGCCCCCCCACCGGACCCATGGCTCCTGGCCCCATTGGTGTTGGTCACATTCTTCATCCCTCCACCTGCATGGCTGCCAACGCTGGTCCGATCATGGCCCCTGCCCCCCCCCAACCCCCAACCCCCACCCCCATACCGTACGCATCCTGCCACCCCCAACCCCCAACCCCCACCCCCACCCACCCACACTTCCAACCCCTACCCCCACCCCCCACGCACCCCGCCCCCCACTGAACCCATGGCTCCTGGCCCGTGGCTTTTCAGCTGACTTTAAAGGGCCCCAGTGCATGCCCGGGCCCTCCGCCCGCTCCGCCCTCCGCCCTTCCAGCTCCGCCCACTCTCCTCTGGCCCATGCTCCCACTCTCCATCCCCTTGACCTACCCCAGCTCCCTACCCCTTACCCCTCACACCCCTCACGCACCCTGCCCCGCCGCCCATGCCCCTCATGGACCCATGGGTTCTGGCCCCACGGCTCCCCTCCGCCCTTACCCCCACCACCCACGCACCCGCTCCCCGCCCATCCGCCCTTCCCGCTCCGCATACATTCCCCCTTGCCCAAGCCCCCCATGCACCCCGCCATGCTTTTCATGGACCCATGGCTCCTGGTCCTATTCTTCATCCCTTGAGCTGCTCCACCCCCACCCGCAACTCCCACCCCCACCCCGCACGCCGCCGCCCGTGCTTGACATGGGCCCCTTGCTCCTGGCGTCATGGCTCCACCCCCACCCCCAACCCCCACCCCCAACACCCCACCCTTTCCACACTTCTAACCCCCACCCCCACCACCCACGCACCCCGCCCCCCCACTGGACCCATGGCTCCTGGCCCCATTGGTGTTGGTCACATTCTTCATCCCTCGACCTGCATGGCTGCCAACGCTGGTCCTATGGCCCCTGCTCCACCCCAACCCCCAACCCCCACCCCCATACCGTACGCATCCTGCCACCCCCAACCCCCAACCCCCACCCCCTCCTGGCCCCATGTCTCCCCTCCGCCCCTACCCCCACCACCCACGCACCCGCTCCCCGCCCATCCGCCCTTCCCGCTCCGCATACATTCCCCTTGCCCAAGCCCCCCACGCACCCCGCCATGCTCCACCCCCACCCGCAACCCCCACCCCACCCCGCGCGCACCCTGCCCCGCCGCCTGTGCTTGTCATGGGCCCGCCCCCCACTGAACCCATGGCTCCTGGCCCCATTGTCCACGGCCCATGGGTGTGGCTTCTCAGCTGACTTTCAAGGGCCCCAGTGCAAGCCCGGGCCCTCCGCCCGCTCCGCCCTCCGCCCTTCCAGCTCCGCCTACCCCCCTCTGGCCCATGCTCCCACTCTCATCCCTCGACCTGCATGGCTGCCAATGCTGGTCCAAAAAAAAATGGCCCCTGCTCCACCCCACCACCCCCATACCGTACGCACCCTGCCACGCCCAACCCCCTGCCCCGCCGCCTGTGCTTGTCATGGGCCCGCCCCCCACTGAACCCATGGCTCCTGGCCCCATTGGCTCATGGTCCACGGCCCATGGGCGTGGCTTCTCAGCTGACTTTAAAGGGCCCCAGCGCAAGCCCGGGCCCTCCGCCCGCTCCGCCCTCCGCCCTTCCAGCTCCGCCTACCCCCCTCTGGCCCATGCTCCCACTCTCATCCCTCGACCTGCATGGCTGCCAATGCTGGTCCTATATATGGCCCCTGCTCCACCCCAACCCCCAACCCCCACCCCCATACCGTACGCACCCTGCCACGCCCAGAACCCATGGCTCCTGGCCCCATTGGCTCATGGTCCACGGTCCATGGGTGTGGCTTCTCAGCTGACTTTAAAGGGCCCAGTGCATGCCCGGGCCCTCCGCCCGCTCCGCCCGTCCTATTCTTCATCCCTTGAGCTGCTCCACCCCCACCCGCAACCCCCCCCCACCCCGCACGCACCCTGCCCCGCCGCCCGTGCTTGTCATGGGCCCCTTGCTCCTGGCGTCATGGCTCCACCCCCACCCCCAACCCCCACCCCCAACACCCCCCTTTCCACACTTCTAACCCCCACCCCCACCACCCACGCACCCCGCCCCCCCACTGGACCCATGGCTCCTGGCCCCATTGGTGTTGGTCACATTCTTCATCCCTCGACCTGCATGGCTGCCAACGCTGGTCCTATATATGGCCCCTGCTCCACCCCAACCCCCAACCCCCACCCCCATACCGTACGCATCCTGCCACCCCCAACCCCCAACCCCCACCCCCACCCACCCACACTTACCCACTCCACCTCCAACCCCTAACCCCCACCCCCCACGGCACCCCGCCCCCCAACTGAACCCATGGCCCTGGCCCTGGCTTTTCCAGCTGACTTTAAAGGTCCCCAGTGCATGCCCGGCCTCCTCCCGCTCCGCCTCCGTCCACCCCTTGACCTACCCTCATGGACCCAGCTCCCTACCCTTACCCCTCACACCCCTCACGCACCTACCTGCCTCCGCCGCCCATCCCCTCATGACCCAATGGGTTCGCCCCACGGCTCCCCTCCGACCTTACCCCCACCACTCCCCAGCGACGTCCGCTCACCCGCCCATACCGCCCTTCCCGCTCCACATACATTCCCCTTGCCCAAGCCCCCCGCGCATCCGCCATGCTTTTCATGACCCATGGCTCCTGGTCCTATTCTTCCATATCTTGAGCTCTCCACCCCCAACCGCAACCCCACCCCACCCCGCACCGCACCCGCCCCGCCGCCCGTGCTTGTCATGGGCCCTTGCTCCTGGCGTCATGGCTCCACCCCCACCCCCAACCCCCACCCCCAACACCCCACCCTTTCCACACTTCTAACCCCCACCCCCACCACCCACGCACCCCGCCCCCCCACTGGACCCATGGCTCATGGCCCCATTGGTGTTGGTCACATTAGGGCCCCAGTGCATGCCCGGGCCCTCCGCCCGCTCCGCCCTCCGCCCTTCCAGCTCCGCCCACTCTCCTCTGGCCCATGCTCCCACTCTCCATCCCCTTGACCTACCCCTCATGGACCCAGCTCCCTACCCCTTACCCCTCACGCACCCATTCTTCATCCCTCGACCTGCAGGGCCATGGACCCATGGCTCCTGCATGCTCTTATCCTGCACAGCCGAAGCCAAGCCATAGCGGCCTCCCAGGTGTCTGTGGGCAGGCACCGCAGCGAACTTTTCATGCACCTTCACCTCGGTCTTTTCGCCCTGCTGGCCCTTCTTCCGCTTCTTTCCTGCAGGCGGTTCTTCTTCCGCAGGGGCCGGAAACTTGGCGTTCAAATCGGACCAGAGGCGGTCGTGCAAGCGCCGGGCAGTCGCGTTGATCCTCCGCCCTCTGTCCATTCCCAACTGCTGGTAAACCCAAGTGTAATCCAGATTTTGGTGCCAGTTTTCGCCCCATGCCTGCTCGGCGGCTTGCAAAATAGGCAGGTACTGGGCGTCGTCCATGGCGAGAACAATGCAAAAAGAAGTGAAACAAACTATGAACTCTGAACACCCGGAACCCTCGTAGGCTGCCAACTTCCCCGACACTTGACCTACATTGGCTGACCGAAAGACTGGTATCTGGCTCACTCACACACATAGGGTCAAGGGAAATTGAGGGTTTAGGGTTTTCAGGGTTCTGAGTTTCGAGGCTTGAGCGTTTGGGCTTTACAGGCCGCGCGTGCATCGGGTAGGTATTATGAACGGTTTCGGGCTTAGGCTTCGGGGTTTTAGTGGGGGTGTAGCCTGGCTTCTTGGAAGTCCGCTGTTCTTGAACCCCCGTCCCCCCCCCCGCTTCCAAAATCTGGACGGGGCAAAGCACGCGCTCCCAGGAACCTCGCATAACCCAAGAACTCCCTGCGATCTCGGCCTCGTCTGTCATCTTGCCCACAAACCCCAAACCCTAAACCCTAAATCCTAAACCCTAAACCTTAAACCGTAAACCCTAAACCCTAATCCCTAAACCCTAGCCTAAACCCTAAACCTTGTCCTGAGCCACCCCTAGACCCTAAACCCTAAACCCTAAAGGGTTTTCGGGCTCCAAGGCTTTGCGCGTTTTCGAGGTTTAAGGAAAGTTTAAGGCTTGGATGCTTTAAGCCTCAGGGCTTGTGCAAGTGTGGTGTGTCGAGCTCTAGGGCGCCTAAGTGCATTGAACGCGAGTTTTCTCGGTTTACAGGGCCTAGGGCTGTGCTGCATAGTTTCGAGGCCTCTCGAGGACTGTGAGGTTTGGGGCTTTAAATGGGCTGCGGGTTCACGCGCGTTCCAAGACCGCGCACCCAGTAAGCCCCAAGCCCCAGCTGAAGGCTATCCTGCTTGAATGGGAAGCTACCCAAAAACCCTAAGCCCCAAAAACCCCGGACCCCTGGGGGGCCTCTGGGGTGTCTCCCACTGCGCGGGCTTGGCCTTGTCCACAAAGTCGACGGAGTTGGCCTAAGGTGGGGTTTAAGTTTAGGTTTTAGGGTTTCGGGTTTAGGGGTTCAAGATTTTGGGTTAACTGTACTGATACCCTACATTTAGAGGACTTATAAGGCCATACAACTTGACGCGGCGCACGCACAGCCGCTCCCTACATGCGGCGCACGCACTGCCGCTGATGATAGTCGCACATGGAGTTGGTATCCCACTGAGTCCGCGGCCATTTGTCCACCATGGTCTTGTCCACGCGAAAGACTATATATATATATATATATATATATATATATACGTAATCCGCGGCCGGAGCCCACAGTGCCTTGGCCCCCCTTGGAGGGGGTCGGCGGCACTGGCGGTAGCCATTAAATCGGGCAGCGCGAGGTCCCCAAAGGACCGAGCAAATGCGGACCTTTTAGCCCGGGGCGTCCCGGGAATAGCCTTGCTGGCCTCTGGCCTTCTGCGAAGCAGAATTAGGCCGGACGCCAGTGCCGCCGACCCCCGCGTGCCGCCGGTGAACGGTTTTTTTTTCGTGGTTTTTTGCGTCGCCACGGAGGCCCCCAGAGGTCGCGCATCATGAGCATCAGCGGGTCCAGCCCGGGACCCCCAGGCGCGCATCAGGAGCATCAGCGGCTCCCGGGGCGGGACCCCGGGGGCGCATCAGGAGCATGACGCCCCCCAAAGGGCGGGCATAAGCGATGTGTCTAAGGTCGGGGCTAGGAAAAAGGGAGTTTAGGGGCCTTATAAAGTGCTTAGAAACGTTAAGGGAGTCTAGGAGCCTCAAACGCTTAGAGATTTGAAGGGAGTTTAGGGGCCTGAAAATGCTTAGAAACTTAACGCTTAGAGATTTTAAGGGAGTTTAGGGGCCTCAAAATGGTTAGAAACTGCTCGCCCCGCGCTTCTGCCTGCGCTGCCCGCCCATGGGCGCAGCCCCTTAAAATATAAAAAAAGTATCAGAATAGCACCGAACTACACACTTTTCCCCGCCAAGTGGCAGCGGTGTTAGGAGCCTTTGGAGGCGCCTCGGGTGTCCAGCCAGTGCTTCCAACACCTGGGCCCTCTGAAGTGAGCGCTCGGGCCCCAGCAGCTTGCCTGCCTTCGGCAGCCAAACATCTGCTAAGCCCAAGATTTCGAAGCTCTGGTTTTGCAAAGTCTCCAGCAGCTCTGACACCAACGGCTCGACCTCTGAAACGGGCATCGAAAGCGAATTCTTCAAATCCCAACAAAGAAGTCAAACAGGGAACCGCAAGAAAAAAACACAAAAAACGTTTGTTCAAAAAGTTCTTAATACAGCCTGTGTTCGGCAGCGCTGCCAGTGGAGTGGCTGCTGGGCTCCTGGGCACATGGCAGCACCAGCGGTATGGACCATCGCCAGTCGTTGCCAGATTGGAAGATGCTGAGCCCGCTTGGGGAAACAACTCTCCCCCATCCCGGCAGCAACTCCAAACTACAAGAAGCTGCTGCCTGTGCAGCATCCTCTACCTCCTGTCCTTGCAAAGCAACGGCAATGTGGAGAAGCCCCACATTGCGCCGCAGCTCGGTCAGGTAAGGCTGAAGCTCGAGTTGCGAAGAGCAGGCCATAAACAAGTTCACAGCAGACTCGACAACATCGGTGTTCCGCAACGCATCCTGGCACTGATGGGCAACCAAGGCGTGCTCGAAGAGAAGTAGTCTGCCAGCAACATCTTGCATGAGAGCATGCTTCTCGCAAGCTCTTTGCAAGACGCCCTCGGCCTGCTGTAGTAGCCGACTGTGAACCTGTGCGAGGTGTTGCATGTCTGCCGCCGAACTCGTCATGACCGCGTTGAGGCAGTTGCTCCAATCCGAAATTCTTCTCTCCAGCTCCTGCTTCCACTCTTGCGAAACAGGCGCCCACTGCAAAGTTTGATCCAAGTATGGGGTCACATTGTTCTCAATGCGACGCAGGAGATTCAGCTCGGATTCAAAGAGCCTCGCAGAGTGCTGATTGACGGAAGTGACTGCATCTCGTTTGACGGACGATGGCGTCGCGGTCCTGGCTTCCACGAAATGCACGCGGACTGCCATCGAAGGATAGCTATGCCGCAGAAACCTGTCCAAAGCTGTTGCTAGCGAGCCTGGCCTTAACGCTGTCAAGTTTGTAGCAAGGTTCGCCACGGTCTCTTCGTTGGCATTTTGAAGCCGTTGCAGGTGCCGGAAGACCTGCCAGGCGGCTCCTGTTCGTAGGAGGGCCCAGTCCTTGTTTTCGCTGCAGGTCTGCTCCAACTGCTCAAACTCAGACTCCCGCAACGCGCTTGTCAGTATTGTCTCAAAGCGACGTGTGAAAGCCGCATCTTGCAGCTTGAAGGCCCAACTGCGAAAAGCTTGTGAGGATTCGGGCTGGCTTTGTCTCTCACACGCTTTGGCCATATCCAGGCAAGCCTTGCTGAGTTTCGAAGCGGCTGCCAGGCTCACATCCGCGCAAAGGAAAGCTTCGATGGCTTGCTTCAGCCCTTGGAGTTCACGTCGGCTTCGGCATCCTCCTTTCGCGCTGCTCCACTTGACGAGCCTTGGCAACTGCTTCACAACTACAGCACCTTTCAGACAAAAAAACAAAACCACACACGTCAAAAAGCCCGTGCCCCTAACGACTACATGTACAGATTGTACATGACATGGCTCCGAAAACCCCGAAAACCCCCTCTGTTTGTTCTTTGCGACGAAGAGGGGCAGTGGTGCCAGGAGCCTCGAGAGCATGTGAGGTTTCTTTGTCAGCTTCTCCAGGAGCCGGGCCCTCTGCTCCGAATGCTCCGAGTCCTCGAGCTCCTTCGCCCGGAGCAGCCACCAATCCCCTAAGCCACTCTCCTCAAAGTCCTCGTTTTCCAAAGCCCCCAACATCTCGGACACCAAGAGACGGCCCCAGATCTGCTTAGCCTCTGCATAGCCCAGCTTGCGGAGCTGGTCGACGGTGATGCGGAGCCCTTGCTGCGCCAGCTGTGTGATTGCTGTGTCCGGCTTTGCCTGCAGCCCCCGCAAGGATCTAACCACGAACCCTTGCACATCCACGTTCGCTTCGCGCGCCAACAGCTGCGTGGCCTCTCCAAGCCTAGGATTTGGCTACGGACGTTCGAAAGCTGAAAAACAGCCCCTGGAGTTCAAACTACGACGACAAATGCCTGATATGTATACTTAGAGAGAAATATGCTCAAACTAATCCTAGAAGCCAGGCACACAGATCACGATCCTTTGCCACCGGGAGTTTCTTGCATCTCCAATCCCAGTCAGCATCGGCCTCGACCTGAAATACGTGGACGGGGCTTCGACCCCAAACAGTCGTCAGAGAACCGCGGAACCGTGAATTATGTACAAATTTACGCAATCATAGAGGCAGGCTCCGACCTGCAGGACGCAAATCGGCTTTGGTTCTCTAACAGTAACAGACAAGGAGGCAGGAATGGAGATAACACCAGAGGCTCGTCCCACGAATCGGAGACAAAGGAGAAGACCAAAGCGACAGATGAAAAATTGAAGGGAGACGACAATCATCCGCTTAGGCACGTTCACAGCCTCACGCAGCCCGTGTCCTAATCACTCCCAATATTCCTGCCATTTGGGGAAAGTAGACGGTAAAATCAAGGGTTCCAACCTTCTTAGCGCAGCCCAAAAGACGTGCTCCTCCTCCTCCTCGCTGCTTTCGTTCGCCGAAGCCTCCATTGCCGCCGCGAGCCCTGACTTTGTGCTTCTTCCCCGCTTTCGGTCTTGTCGATTGATCTTCGGTTGTTGCGTGAACTCCTTGGCCATGAGCAGGAGAACGGCGGCCCGACGTGCCAGCTTGGACTCCTCGGACTCTGCGCTCTCCGAATGCCCGTCGTCATCCACCAACGTCGACGTGGGAAACGTGGGAAACGTGGGAAACGGTGGGGCTGGAAGTTTCCCCACATCCAAGTTCTTTCTCTGTGCTTTGCCCTGCTCCAAAGCACACGGCAGCGTCGCCGCTCTCGCTGCCCTTCTGTTGTCGCCCCATGTGACCGACACCAATCCTGCAAAAATGACGGCGCCAATCACCGGCACCGACATTGCATTGCCGGCCAAGAAAATGAGCTCCTGGAAAGAGTCTGGGAATCAAATCTTCAAGTGCTTCTCGCGCAATCAGGGGGTACTGCAATCACAGGAACTATATGACTCCAACGACAGGAGCCAAGTCAATGCGCTTGCTGCACCGAGAATGCCGTGAGTGCAGGTCGCAGCACAAGTCTGTTTCAGTTTTGAGCTGTTTGGCGAACACATCCCAACCTCTCTTTACATTTCTCTCTCTCTATATGTATCTCTATATATATATGTATATGTATATGTCTATGTTTATGTATATATATATATATATGCACATAGGAGCAGGATTTGCAAGCAGTGCAGTTGTATTCAGGTCACATGATTCCGGGGATGGAGTTAACGACAGGTGCATGAATCAACAGAAGACTCGCCCGCGCACGCAACAGCATGCGCTCTCCCGCGGGCCTGCAAGCCTGCAGGCTCACCCTCCCGCCCATTCGTGCGCACGCCCACGCGCATACGTGATGTGCCCAGTGCCCTCACATGTGCAAGCGCGCGCAGGTCCTGCTGCGTGTGAGCGTCCAAGTTGAGCTCATCCACGGGGAAGCCATTCAGCTTCAGGCACTCCTCGCCCAGAAGAGCCCGATGGTGACTGTAGCTGTAGAGTAAGCTCGCAGTGGTCAGCGTTGGGACGTAACCATCATCCCTCCAAGCTCCACGCGACACCTGCTGGCTAAGATCGGCCAACAAGAAGCTTAAATCCAGGCCCTGGTGCTGAGCTCTTTCATAGATGATGTCCAGCTGTTGCACCATCTTCTCTGTGGCCCGTGGAAACCAGTCACTAGGGCGTTCCTTGGAGTACGGACGGTCAGAAGCTCCAAGGCCAAAGTCCTGCCGTGTCGTGCGGAACAGCGCTTCCGTGAATTTTGTGCAGACTTTGCGGGAACCTCTTGTTTTCGCAGTTTCGGCACGCTTCACGGACTCCAGTCTGGGATGTCCATCGGGATACAGGAAATCGTTGCAAGAACCTGGTGGCAAGTGCCCTGCGCATGTCCGGAGCACTTCAAAGATGCGATCGGCAGCTTCTTGGCCACCCACATCATCGCGCACCATGACAATGTAGACCCTGGGACGGACTTTTGGAAATATGAAGGGGGGGGGAGGAACTGGGAAGATGACAAATTCCCATTGGTACGTATGGCCTTTATACTACATCTATGAATCTATCTTGCAATTACAGACTAAGGTCCATACCATCTAAAGCTTTGGAAACCAAGCCGAGAATCCGGGGGCGCTTCTGTGGCAAGCCCCAATCTGAGGAGTACAAAATATCCCAGCGGAGCCCGTAGCCTTTGATGAGCTCAAGGCCCCAGTCGTCTTTGGGGCGCGTGCCCGGGTAGCACTGAGCTGAGTCTTCAGGGTTTCGGCCACGCAGGATGAAGTCAATAGGACGCTCCTCTGTCTCAGGGTTTGGAGCCAGGAGTCCTCTGACATTCTCCAGAATCACAAGCCTTGGCCGCCTAGCAGCAATAAACTTCCGCATCTCGAAAAATGGCACCGCTGCTGGCTCCGAGAAGCAGTTGCGCTTAAAGCGCTTGGGGTTGCAGAAGGAAAAGGGAGTGCAGGGAAATCCACCGACGAAGATGTCAATTTCCCCATGTGGCACATCACATGTGCACCCATGACGAGCACACATCCCCGAACCTTTCGTAACATCTCGCACGTCATAGAACGTGTGCTGAGACCTGCAGTTGTTAAGCATGAATCGTCGGGGGTTGTCGTTGATCTCAGCACCAAAAAGTTGTTCGAAGCCTTCGAGACCAACGAGCTGGCACAGTGCAAAGTGCGGTGCCTCGGCACCTGAACAGCCCGTGGCAAGGTGCAGAGGTCGCTTGGAAAAATCGAAGTCAGCAGCGAGCAAACGTTTGAGCTGCTTGGCCCAGTCGCAGCTGTGCCAACCTGGGCCAAGACTCTCAGCTCGACCGGCATGTCGTGGACGAGAGCCGCTGGGCTGGGGAGCTGCGGGTGCTCCGGGTGCTCCGGGTGCTCCGTCTACACGTGCCGGGTTCCCAGCAACCTGCTCCAAGCGCTGCTGCAAGAGCAACGCTTCTTCTTTTGGGGGCTTGGAGGGCGCGAAGGCATGCAAGGACCCTTTGGAGTGCAGGAAGCCCAGCCGTATGGTCATGGCTTTGTTCATTTTGTTCTCTTCGCTTGGACCATAGACCTTCACCTCGGAGTGTCCGGAACATGCCAATTCCACTCGCAGGTAGGGTGGTTCCGTCCTGTTGGCGGCTCGGAGGATGGCTTCAACGCAAGCAACCACTTCCGACAGAGGCCATTTCGCAGGAACCCTTGGCAAGGGACCACCAGCCCGCAGGCTTTCAGCTGCTTCACCAAGGTAGCCCTCTAAAGCCTTGAAGTCTGCTCCGGAGGCCCCTGAGGCTGAGACAGCGGCAGCTGCCAGGAGCCGCGCATTCACCCGCGGCCCCAAACTCCGGGCCATGGCGCGGAAGACGTCCTCGGGGCTCCGCAGGAGGGGCACCCGGCCTCCTCGGCCTCCCATCATGCGCTCCACGGAATCCATCCTGCAGGGCGGAAGTCGGGTGGGCCCTCGGGGAAAAGTTAAACATTTCTATGCAAGTATAGGAAAAAACTCTATAAATCTATATACACACATACATATGTAGAGGGTGATGAAGAGGATTATCGGGCCCATAGAACTTTAACACTCGCTCCAACATCAATCCCAGCATCTCCACTGTCTTTGGAGCAGAGGCGCCGACCCCAGCCACGCGGGACAGTTCGCCGATCAGGAATTGCTGGTTCTCGCGGCTGCTCTGGCGCCTTGGCTAAAGTAACAGTCACTGATACACTTGTTGCAGGCTTCAACCCAATTATGCTGCCCCAATAATGCCCTATAACCAAGTGTGCTGAGGGTTGTTATGAACTGTCAAGGGCTTATGTCTGACCCCGTTGGGAAGGGAGGCATGGGTCAACATGCACGCATGGATGTGCGTGATATCCGATGCGGAACGCAGCCTGGAAAACCATCATGGTGCGGCTGAATTGTGGAGACCGTATTTGATGAGCTGTTGCCAGATATGGCCAAATGATAAGAGGGTGTCGAAAGCGGAGCTGCACCTGCAAGTGGAGGAATGACAATGACAATGAAGACTATTTTGGAGACAGTGCTCGGCACTCTGCTTCTGTATTTGTACTGAAAGGGTTCTGTTTCGTTTTGATGCGAGAAGCAGGTTTTTAGGAGTTCAGGGTCCAGGTGACATGCGCCAGTGGCAAGACACTATCGATGTTTTTACTGGGGTGCGATAAGACAGATGATAGTCACAAATGATGGCATAATTCTTGTCAAGGTCACAGCTCAGGATGGATAGACCGTGGGAAACAACTGCTGTTTGCTTTGCTGCAACAGGCTGACAAAGTGAGAGGGTATGCCGATCTGTGCACAACTCCTTTGACTTTGATTTAGCATGGCGACGCAAGCCGGTCGGAAGCATTGTGACGAGAACTATTCTTGGCTTCAATCATGTTGCAGTACTGACGTCGTGCAAGCTGGCGAGGCCCGGTGTCCACAGGGTGTATGTGGTGACTTGAAACGACTGACCTCTGGATTGGGAGCGCGGCTGCGCAAATGCGCTGGGCAGAAATGGTGCAGGGGAGTGTCTGGGACCATGATGGCTGCGGCGGTCAGTGCATGTTGACGCCTGAATTTCTCTGTTGAGGTCATCTGTCGTGTTGCGTGTTGCTGCGTTCCACTTTTTCAAATCATGGGCTTGACTGCTTGGCAGTGGTGCTTCGGTGGGGTGGCCGAATCCACAGCTGGATGCTCGAACTAGGCTGTGCGTTGTTTTAAGCCTTTTTAGGGGACGCGGGAGAGCCTCTGCAGCAAACACCCAGTTACCCAACTCATGCAGCCACACAGTGACGGCAGTCTAAGCTTTTCGTATGGATCCACTACTCGCTCACCGTCACGGTGTCTTCGTGCCTGCTGGCCGGTGCAATGCCCGGGTCTATGTTTTTTAGGGGTCATTTTGAGCAGCTCATAGTTGCCGGGCTTGAAGGCCCAAACTACGCTATGTCTGACCCGACACACCGCGCTGCAATGCGACAGGAAGACGGGAGGCCGGGACGGCGCATAATCTTCTTGGGGAAAACGACTCTAAACAACAAGTCATGTAAGCAGTACCACGCAGACGAACGAGTATGGAATAGAAAATGATGAGCTGCAGACGAAGCACATGGACTCTTCAAGGTGATTTCGTGCAATCTCGATGTCGAGGGTGGCAAGGCTAAAAATTTCTTCTTGGACACGAGTGTACTCCGCCAGCTGGCCAAGGAGGCCTTGGCCACATCGCTGGGAGATGTAGGCCACGAATGGATCCAGCCGCCGAGATCCTCTGTGACTGCTTCTTGGGAGGTGCTCTTGTCGGAGGAAAGCCCGGAACACGAACAGGCTGCCGCAATTACTCTTGCCGCAGACGTCACATGTCCACCTGCCGCTCATCCCATCCGTTCGTTTGGCTGGTTTCATCTTGCTGGCATCCCTAGTGAACTTGTCACCATCCGACTGAGCGACCCAATTAAACCTTTGGCGATGTGCTTTGGCGATTGGCGAGTACTGGTACTTTTTCCCGATCTCCTCGCTCTGTGTATCATATACTTCTCCTTTGGACAGTTCCTTTTTACCTTTCTTTACAAGGAAGATTGGTGTCGGATCCTCGTCACCAGCTTGCCAACCAATAACGGCGTCTTCCAAATTCGTCTCTTGTGCTTCCCTCGGCCGCGAATCGCCCAGACTGGCGACACTAGTGACTGGCAAGCCATTCTTGTCATTCTGGCGGCCAGTCTTCAACAGGCGATTTGAATCTGGATCTGGACTCTTCAGCAGGTCGGCAAGCACGCGAGGTCGCTTGGAGGGAGGCTCCCCCATTGCTTTGCTGCGACCTCCATAGCAGTTAAAGTATTACTCCTGGACTTGGGACTGTTGGAGCTGTTACAGTTTGAGAAGATGGAAAAAACCTGTCGCAATTCAACGTGTTTGAAGCTGCTGCACAATTAGGAAAACCACTTCCGCACCTCCATGAGCCTTTGACATCAAAAGTGGCAGGGTTGTTACAGTGAACAGCTGTCCTCCACGAGGTGACCGAAACTCAGTACATAAGGTTACTGCATTAAGCAAAATGTAAGTCGAGCGTGCTACTGAGGCTTCCTGCATCTGCGGCAAGACAAAGACAAAAAAAAGGTGCAACAGGGCTCCTCACCATTGCCGGCGTCCAGCGCTACCGCCATCACAGGCCCTGGTCACCACAGCATTTTTGCATCGTTGGAGAGCTACTGCACTAGTTGATTGGATCTGTCGGCTCTTGACGATGCTACTACTGCCGTTACCGCTACCCTACTACTTCTTCTACTGCTACTACTACTACTACTGCTACTACTACTACTACTACTACTGCTACTACTACTACTACTACAGGGACCTGACTAAGTCATGCCTTGGTCATGCCCGGGAGGCCTTTCCCCAAGTAAGCGCTTGATTCCAGAAGTCACAACAAGTCATGCCCGAGGCCCCTTCCCCCAAGTAAGCGCTTACGCCAAAGATGTATATATTGAGCTTAGAAGTTTGGGGCCTGCTCGACGAGGCCTTCACGCCAATGAAAAAACAACGTTTTGGTGAGTTCTAGGGAGGCTTGAAGAGGTTTAGGATGTTGTTGAGGGGGTGAGGGTTTTAAGGGGGTCAGGGGGTTTGTTGAAAGGGTACCAAATGGATCTTGGACCCCCGCCTGTGACCCCCCTGAAAAACGCCCGAGCAAACATATTTTTGCGTCTGGTTGAACGATACCCTGTCCTGGATGTGTAAATGGGGTTGAACGATACCTTCGGGCTCGATTTGAAGCCACATGCCGATCAAAATCGATGTGGCATGAAGGATTCAAACAAGTTGCTGTGCCAAGGGCGAAACAGTTCACCATGTAAGCGCAACAAAGATATGCTTCAAACTACGTCCTCAGTGACAACGCCCAAACACTGCACTTGCTTGGCGTTTGGATGTTTCCAAGATGTTAAACCAGCAATGGTTCGGTTTGCATGAAAAACCTTGCACTTCCTAGGCGTTTAGGGAAGCGGGCACGACTTTTCAGAAAGCTTTCCCCGAGTGATTGATAGCATACACAAAAAATGGGTACGACTTTCACCACTGCCTGTACTACTACTACTACTACTACTACTACTACTACTACTACTACTACTACTACTACTACTACTACTACTACTACTACTACTACTACGACTACGACTACGACTACGACTACGACTACGACTACGACTACGACTACGACTACGACTACGACTACGACTACGACGACGAAGCAGAAATCCAAGCAAATGATCGGGCTGTGTGTCACGTCAAATGTCAATGGCGTGCCCGCTTTCAGCTCCAGGCCCGAACTTGGAGGCCTCGGCTGCGAGGCTTGGGGCTTAGGTTTGGTCAGTTTCGCACGTAAGGCGTAGCTGGCGTAGCCAATAAAAGTCATGTCCATGGTTACTGCTCGTACTGGTACGAATCAGAGACTTAGCAGCAGCAGCAGCAGCAGCAGCAGCAGGAGGAGGAGGAGGAGGAGGAGGAGGAGGAGGAGGAGGAGGAGGAGTAGTAGTAGTAGTAGTAGTAGTAGTAGTAGTAGCAGCAACAGTAGCAGCAGACTCGCACTGGCACCTGGCAGGAGGCGCACAAGCCTCAGGAAAGCAAAGTAAGCGATTGAACAAGCAGAGGCATGAGCACTCTGCACAGCTGGGCAAGCAAAACAAAAGCATCGTCCACAGCGTATGCAAAATGAGCGCATCGAAGAGCTATTCCTGTGGATCCCGCGACGGTCATGCCAAGGCCCTATCTCTCCCCTGAAATATGTGGCGTATCATGCTAGGCCACGGGCTCTGGAGCGAGTGCTGATGGCGATCTTGGCCACCTAGGCAGAGCCATGAGTGAGTTTAACAGTTTAACCAAGCCAACCGAAACGACGATGCTCATCAATTTTCCGGTCTGCACTGCCGACATCTGCTGCTAGCTGCATGCTCTGCTACGCAGAGGATGCAGTCGGCTCATGACACAGCATTGACACGATTGCCAGGTTTAGCTGCTATAGCGGTGGAGGAGGGTGGTCACACGAACCATCAAGGTGGACTTCGCCAACCCTCCTGTCGAATTGGACCGCGGTTTTGTGTCGCACTCCTCGCAAAATTGCGAAGGTCGACGTGGGTCATGGTCTTGCTTGGCAAAAGCTGGCAATTGGGTGGCTCATCCGGCCTTCAACCTGCTCTCGGATCGTTTGGGTGCGACACTGCGCATCTGTACAGGTACTGTGCAGCGTGCACAAGCTCATACCCGTGCTGTCTCCACCTCCATCATCTTGGCCGCTTCCCCTCCTGCTCGATGCCTCTTCCGTCCCCTATTGTGTTGTTGTGTTGGATGCGAGCCGCGTACCTTTGAGAACGTCGTTCAGATCCCTTGGGACAAGGAGGGAGAAACAAATTTGAAAACATGCTGTAGGTTTATATGTGTTCAACGCATCTCGGCGCCTCTGTGCCAAACTTTGGCATCATCCCAGCAGCAGCGCCTGGAACAGCAAGAAGCCGGCGACGTAGAGGTACGTGTGAACGAGGTACACAAACCTGGCAATACACACAGGTACATCCTCAAACCTATTAAAAAACCTGTCGAGCTGTGAGGCTATAAGTCTTGGGAGTGTCTTTGCTTGGTAAGAGCATGGTTCGGGGATGGTGTGCAGGGGTTTCGATCAAAAAGATCAAAAGGCCCATGGTCTGCCCCGTGAATGTTTGCACCTGGTAAGTGCTCCAAGTCTAGAGGAGTCTAGAGCTACAGTACATGCTGCCCCAGTGCCATCGCAACAGAGCCGAGCTGCCAGTTGCTATTGTATGGACCACAAGGGACGTCTTTCTGCACCATCACATACACGAGGCCGGTTTCCTGTGAGATGGGCTGGAGGTCCAGGGTCAATGCCATACCGTAGAGGTTCACAAAGACCACCAGCAACATCCCCAAGCCGAAGTACACCCCAACGGCCAGAAAGGTCCAAGGTGGCATCATCGTACTCAAACGGCCATGAAATGCCCGGTCCACCATGAGCACAATCAGCTCCAGCAGCACGGGGAACCACGTCCTGGGGGCTGTCGGTTCACTACGACAGAATGCACGTGGAGCATGATAGACAATACAGACAACTACCAGTTCTGGCGTCTTCTCTCCGCACGAGTGTCACCAAAGCACCGGAGAGCCCCGCTAGCCAGATGTTCTTCGCATGGGATGCTGTGGGCGATCGATGCCCTGGCAGAGCTCACCCACTCCAGACATAATCTTACAAAGCTTTTTGTGGGTATTGACGTAGGATTCGCGCTTTATACCTTAAGCCCCATACCCCACTCGGACCCTATACGCCCTGGCCAATGCATTCTTCAAGAAGGTTCTCTTCAAGAAACGTAGCTGGCCTCGCCGCGCAAGGATGTCGGGGAAGTTATGAAGGAGGTGCACACGCCTCGTGACGGGGAAGACGTACTCTAGAGCATCCACGGTGAA
>CAJNDS010000926.1:0-40000 GCA_905221605.1 Symbiodinium natans
CCCCCCCCCCTCCCCCCCCCTCCCCCCGCCCCCCCGCCCAACCAGGCAGGGCTATTGTTGGGTGGGGCAGGGTTTCGTGTTTAGGGTTTAGGGCTTGGGGTTTAGGGTTTCGGGTTTAGGGTTGAGGGACTCTAAACCCTAAGCCCTACACCTTTTGCGGCCCCTGGACCCCTGAAACTGCACCCTCCGACTGTTCGGAAAGCCCCGCGCCTCGCCAGCCAAATGCGGGCCATGGCCTGAATCTTCGTCATGACCTGGTGAGGCTTGAGGCTTAAGGGTTTTGAGGGCTTTTGGGGCGTAGGGTTTAGTTTAGGGTTTAGGGTGAATCTTCGTCATGACCTGGTGGGGTTTAAGGGTGTTTGATGGCAATTTGTTGATAGGGTAGCAAGGATTTCAGGTCTTTGCGTTTTTTTTTGGGGTTTCTGGAGTTGATAGGGTTTATAGGGTTGATAGGTTTGATAGGGTTTATGGTTTACGAGTTTAGGGGTTCAGGGTTTCAGGAAGGGGTTTAAGAGCTTCGGTTTCAGGAGTCTTGCAATCTAAACTCACGCATCCCTGTCCCTTTCCCCATCCCCACCGAGGCGACACCCCAAAACCGAGGCAGCGGCTTGGGAGTAGACCCAAAACCGAAACCCCCGTAACCTCAAACCCCAGACCCGAAATCTAAACTACCGTAAACCCCAAACCATGAAATCCAAACCACCAATGCTCCAAAACCTCTTCTCCAATGACCAAAACATATGAAGCTTAAACTTTACTTCTTCCTAGCACAGAAGAAGCCAAAAAAGTTGAAAGCTCAACCAAACCCTACGTCCTGAACCCTAAAACCCTAAATCCCTAAAACCCTAAAACCCTAAAACCCTAAACCCTAAACCCTAAACCCTCAACCCCAAAGGGTCGAAGGTTCAAGGTGTATAGGGATTGCAGCCGAACTCCGACCCCCCGGCACCTTGCTAAGGTACAGCCGATGCTTCACCAGGGGCCTCAGAGTCCGCGGAGATCACGAAACCCTAAACCCTAAAACCCTAATTAAACCCTAAACCATTGAAACGCTCAAAACAACAAGTTTCAACAACCTTGCGGGCTTCAGACTACAGGGTTGCTTCCATTTAGCTTGAATTAATTTAGGTCTTTACCATCATCATCAAGCTACATTCTCTATTATGTAGGTCCTTGTTTATGGTAGCTTCATCTCAGGTCCTCAAGAGCAACTCCACTTTAGCCTCTTCGTGGCTCGCAGCCTCCAAATCCTACAGCGCCGGAGAAACAACGCCGAAGCACACCCCGAGCCGTTTAGGGTTTTGGATGCAGGGCCTTTAGGGTTTAGGGCATTGCAACCACACATCTTTCCTCTGAAGGCCCAAGGCGCCCTTTGGGTTTAGGTTTGGGGTTAAGGGCTTCGGGCTTCGGGTTTAGGCCTTGAGGGGGTTTGGGGTTTGGGGTTCAGGGTTTCGGGGATCCGCCCTAACTCCCGAGTCTCCTACGCCTGTACGCTCGTACGTTGATCCGCCCTTCAAGCAAGGACCCTACGATCAAGAGGGCTGAGCATGAGAGGTGTACTTTCAGCGTGCAGTTTTCTGGAGCAACAAATGGGGGTTTACGAGATTCGGGGGTGCCTTATTTGGGGGTCCTGATAAAAAGGGAATCCTACTATTTGGGGGGGTCTATATGAGGGGTCCCGTATCGTAAGCCACCAAACTCAATCTCTGAAACATGCGCTTCACACTCGCGCTAGGCGCCGGGCCGGAATCTCTTTCGAGTAAGTATACCGCGCATCCGTTTCTGCGAAGGGGAGGCAGATGTCTATATATATATATATATATATACATACATATATATATATATACATATGTACATATATATATATATACATAATACACATGTGTATATATATATATACACATGTACCTGAATACACCTGTTCAGGGCAGCTATGGGGAGGTGTATTGTCAGAATATACGTCAAGAAGGATTCATGCATCTTAAAACAGGGGGCAGAATTGTAGCGCACCATCATCCAGCTGAACAGGATGACGGTGCAGGGCGCACTAATTGTCACTAATGGCAGATGGCAACAAAGAAAAGGACCCGGGATGCCGTCGTCTTCGTCTTCATAGGGCGTCATACTCTCAGCAGACCGCGCTTAGGGCGTGTCTTGGTGTGAGCTTTGACCTTTGTACATCCTCGCATTCACTCACTCTTCGATGGAAGGTCGAAGTACCCGGAGGGAACCAGTAAAAAGCTGCGTGATGAACGCACAAACCCTAAACTGCAAGCCCCTATTGTGGTCCTTATTCTGGGTCCGTGTTTGGGGCAAGGTCTTGCTGCCCAGCACTTCTCACTGACGCCGCCGAGCCGTACCTCGACAGTTGCGATCCCAGTCAGGCAAAATCGATCTGCCTTCATCCCTACCCTTGCACAGTCCGTCTTGCTGTCAAGAATGTCAGCTTGCCTTGCGCAGGCTTGCCTAAACCCTAAACCCTAAACCCTAAACCCTAAACCCTAAACCCTAAACCCTAAACCCTATGTTATAAACCCTGAACCCTAAACCCTACGTGGCCTTAGGCCACGGGCATGTTCTCACATTGACACAGCATTTGAACGATCACATGCCTCCAAGATCTAGACGTTCGCCACCACGGAGCTCCGCCTTCATTCGTTTGGCATTTTTAGGGCTCTCAGTAGGGAATGGGGGAATGAAGTACCCTATAGAATCCCTTAAAGGGTATACTCCGGGGATATAGGGTACAGTACCTCATTCCCTGCATTCCCTACGAAGAACCCCGGGGGCTTTTTAGGGTTTAGGGTTTAGGGTTGCAAGCTGTAACCACCTACTGCTCGCGGACCGATACTTTGCTACACTGTCGTCTGTGCTGCCATCCGCTTGAGCTACCTCCAAACCCACCCCTGCGTCCCCCCAAAACCCTAAACCCCATAACCCTAAAAACTAAGACCCCTAAACCCCCGACTTCCTCCAAGAGCTCAGTGATCTCTCTAATGTACAACTTTGCTGGCAGTTCATAATGCGACGGATGAATTGCCTGAGCCTCAAATCAACCTAAATCAACCTACGTCCAGCACCCGAAAGTCTTCCAAAGAACAAAAAACTCTGAAGTCTGAAGCTCTGCAGTTTGAAACTCTGGCTGGGCACCCCAAAATTTTCATCAGGGCCCAAGAGGGCCTTCGTGAGGATGTTTAATGTACAGGGCGTCTTGAACAGGTACTTTTGTGGAAGGGGAGGGCGACCCATGTCGCTCGGTGGCCTGTGAAGGGGCTTGGCTCAAAGTCCGCGTGGGCCACTCTTGGTGGTGCCTGAGCAGTTGCTGGGTTTATCGCGCGGGGTGCACATGTTTTAGTTCAGTGCACATGGGTTAGAAGTCCCTTAAATGGTAGGGGTGTGGGGTTTAGGATTCAGGCTACTTGAGCGCACAAGAGATTGAAGGTCCCGATAAAAAGTCTGCTGTCTTCAGATGTGTCCATGGCTTCGGGTTCACGGGCTCGAGGTACAGGGTGTCTGTTGAGAATTTCAGGATTCGCTCACACATCGCAAGCGCAGGAACATGAGGCTTGGACGGTCATAGCAGTCTTGCAGGATTCGAAGGTACCGATCCTTGGCGTAAGGTGAACCCACAGTGTGCATGTACCTTATTATTATCATATACCTGGGCCCCTTATGTTCTCTATTTTTGGAAGTACTTGAAGGCACGAGTATCTCCCTATTTAGGTACATGGACCCTTAGGGGAAGGAAGCCCCGGGCCGATAAAAGGCGCCAACAGCTTAGGTCGCCCCACACAATAAACGGTGCACAAGTGACACAAAGTAGGCTTTAGAAGGCTCACATCCCCGAAAGGACACCCTTTCTTACAAGCAAACATAGTCTTATGCATACACACAGACACATATACATATATATGATACTCTCAACAAAAAAGCAGCAATACAAAACCCTGCCATGCCCGTGGAGGGCTTTGAGAGCTTGAGATGTTCGACTGCACTACGGAGTGGCGACTCGCATCCGCATTCCTCACAGTGGGCCGAACTGCGGATGCAAAGAGTTCGTGTTGGCCATCCCCTGCAATTGGGGAATATATGGTTATAGGGTTTATAGGGATTATGGGGATTGCAAGGTTTATAGGGTTTATAGGAATTCCGGCTTTATAGGGATTTATATAGGGATTCCAGGGTTTATAGGGTTTATAGAGTGTATAGGATTTACAGGATTTACGGAGGTAAAGCCTTTGTGTGGCTGCAGATAAACCCCAACCACACTACCCTAAACCCTAAACCCTAAACCCTAAACCCTAAACCCTAAACCTTCGCGCACCTCACAGGGGGGACCTTGGACCCTGGCGCGCGTCTCCTCGGCCTCCCGCAACTGCTCGCGGGCAGTTTCCACCTGCGCAGAAGAGTTGGGCGCAAGCGCCGACCCAAAAAAACTCTAGAAACCCTACAAGCCCTAAAAATCCTAGAAGCCCTATTGTAAACCCTATAAACCCTATAAATCTGATAAATCCTCTAAATCCTATAAACCCTGCACCACCGGGTCTAGGATGTCTAGGGTCTGCAGAGTTTTGGGGAGAGTCGGATCAGGGCAAACACCACCAAAAGAGCCTTTAGACCCCAAGTCCCACAATTCTACCCCCCCCCCCCCCCCACGAGAAAAAAAAAAAACCTAAACCCTAAACCCTAAACCCTAAACCCTAAACCCTAAACCCTAAACCCTACAAAAAGAAGCTTCAAACCCTAGTGGACCCCAGGTGCCCCCACATCTGAAAACCCGCCACCCTCTCAAGTTTCTTACTCCTCCAATAACCAAAGGGAAAACAGGGTTATAAAACTTTAATACACCTACGAAGTATGGAAACCCAAAAAGTTTAAACAAGGGGGAAAGAAGCTTAAACTTTAATACTCCTACCAAATATGGAACCCAACAAGTTTAAAGTTCAGCTAAAGGCGAAGTACGGTTCAGCTCCGCTCGGCTGTTAGGCCTCCTCGCTCCACATCTTTGCCTCAGGCGTTGGGGCTTCAACGGTTTAGGGCATTTAGGGTTTAGGGGGTTTAGGGTTTAGGCGCGTATGGCTTGGGGCTAAAGGCTAAAGGTCTCTTAAGGGCTAATAAGGGGCTTAGGGTTTCTTAGGAGCTCATCCGTCTTTTTACAGCCTCTAAACCAACACCCCCTAGGGTTCATGGTCTCTCCAAAACCTGAAACCCTAAACTCAAAACCCTAAAACCCTAAACCGTAACCCGAAACCCCAAACACTGAAGGCTCTTATTTGGTGTTTAGGGTTCTTGGGGTTTAGGGCCTCGGGCTTAAGCTTTGGGTATGCTTTCGAGGGCTCTTGCGGTTGAGGGTTGATTCGAACATTGGTTTTCAGGTGCTCGGGTCTACCGCCTGCCACGGGATAAAAAAGGAGCTTGTGGTTTAGGGGGGCGAGCCTCGCCTCCCGAACAAAAACCCCAAACCCTACACCCTGAATTCTTTTGTGGGTTTGCTAAACCCTAAACCCTGAACCCTGAACCCTGAACCCTAAACCCTAAACCCTAAACCCTAAACCCTAAACCCTAAACCCTAAACCCTAGACCCTAAACCCTAAACCCTAAACCCCGACGGCGAGGCCGCGACCGAAGCTTCGGCTTCCTGGAGCTCCTGAAAGAGCTGATCGTACCTCGCCCCCAGGGGTTCGTTTGGGGTTTAGGGTTTAGGGTTTAGGGTTTAGGGTTTAGGGTTTAGGGTTTAGGGTTTAGGGTTTAGGGTTTAGGGTTTAGGGTTTAGGGTTTAGGGTTTAGGGTTTGGGGGTTGGGGTTTAGGGTTTAGGGTTTCGGGTTCAGGGTGGGTGTTTCTTGGATGTTTCAGCTTTTAGGGTTTCGGCTTCTGTCCTCACCCTCAAGCCTCCTCAAGGCCCCGAACCCGAACCCTAAATCCTGCACCCTAACTCCTAAACCCTTAAACCCTACAAACCCTATAAACCCTGTAAACCCTTAAACCCTGAATCCTACACTTCCCCACCCCAAATCCTCCTGAAACCCTCCCTAAACCCTAAACCCTAACTACGTGAAATACAGAACCCTACGGGGACCAGAAAGCTTAGGCAGCCTAAGTCTGAATCCTAGACCCTCGGATCGTGCCTCGATTTTTTCGAACAAAAGACAGCCTCGGTAACGCAACAACGTCTCCACCTGAGCGGCCAGGATGCTTCACGCACTCCCCCTCACCTGAGACTCCAAGACTCAGGTGATCGGAATGCATCACCAGGAAAACATCAGCATTCTATATGCCCGAGCCCGGATGGATCGTCCTTTGGTTGCAAAAGTGGACAAAAGCCTCGTTGTACAAATGTTTGACCCTATTTCGAACAGGCCGTTCTGTTTCGGCAGCCCTTTCTCCTTTGGAGCAGTTCGATGTCGGATCAAGAGGCATCCACGCATGCAAGCAGAGACCGAAAACTATAGCTATGATCCTACACCCCGCACAAGACTTAGCTTCATGAGGATTAAAAGCCCAGATATTCTGGAGATAACAGCTGATAGTCTTCGTCTCCTTTGGGTTTTTGGCAGTTGCCAGCATCCGCAACTTAGGACACCGCTGATCTTATTCAGAATGCCCCAAAATCAGTTCAATCAGAAGAGTCTGTGGAGGACAAGCCATCTCTGTCACGCCTCTCAAGGTGGGAGCCTAGGAGGCCATAAAATCGTGATTGAACCGCTTCAGGATATTCTTGTACGTCAAACACGTATCCTGCACGCCAGTAGCAGTACAAGATGTTCGCTCGGTGAGGGATACCTGGATGCAAAGGCCACGGCACCGTTTCGGCGCTGACTGCCTGATCCTGCACTGTCTTTCTACTTCTGCACACACGAAGAGATAAGGCACGAACGATTTCCCAGATTCCAATCACGCAGGCAACCCACAGCCACCAGTCCCAGCTCCCGGCTTCTTCAGAGCTAGACCCTTGCTCATCCTCCAGACACACATCGCCAACCCCAGTGGAGCTACCAGTCGGTTCATCCCACCTACCGAAAGAAACCGGTTCATCCCCATAGGTTACTACCTCTGCAGAACTAGGAAGAACGCCGCCCAGGACTAACCAGAGAACATAGAGAAGTACGACCCAGCGCCTATCACTCCTTGGCCGCACACCCCAAATCCTCCCAAAAGTCCCTGCAAAATCCCCCTTACTCCTACACCAAAGCAGCAAGAACCAACACGCCACAAAACTAACGCTCCACAACTGAACGAATGCCCCAACAAGAGATAAACCGACCCCGACCCCGACGACCCAAACCACACTTTGCGAACCCTGAACTTGAGTGGAAATCTGACTTTCTTGATTGCTGGTCTGTGCCAGCATTGCATGAAACGACGTCCATTCACCCTCATTCAGCCCGGTAACAATAGTCTCAACCTCAGCCTGGGACCATCCCTGAAGCGCTATACTAACCTCGTCGTCAGCATAGGTCCCTATTAGCACTTCATGCGCAGCTCGGAAGTTCACTCCTAAAGGTTGTGGCTCGTCTGCCTGGGCAAGTCTGGCCTCGGCATCACGAATAACCCATACTTCTTCATCGACAGCAGCATCTCCGCTAGACACAGAAAATATCGACGGCTCAGTTGTCGAATCTCCGCTTTCGCTTTCAGAAGAAAGACCACCCTTCCCCAAGGAAAAACTGACCTTCTACAGGAACCCGGGGACTTACAGCTCTATGGGGCCTATCATCTGGAGTAGGGTCATCTTCTAAGTCAAGGAGATTCAGCACGGAAATGGATGGAGACTGCGCAGTGACAATCTCTTCGGACTCAGGCTGGCCGTTCAATGGCGCGTGAAGGAATGCCGCCCGTACGTCGGCGCTCGAAGCTGCCAAACCCCGGTAAGCGGCAAGGCTTAATGCCGTTCTTACAGTCAAGCTTTCAACACCACTCGGAGGAACCTGCAGACTGCTACTGCTCCCCCCAATCTGCACATCGAGACTTGGAGGAACCTGCTGACTGCTACTGCTCCCCCCAATCTGCACACCGAGACTTGGAGGAACCTGCTGACTGCTACTGCTCCCCCCAATCTGCACATCGGGACTTGGAGGAACCTGCTGACTGCTATTGCTCCCCCCAATCTGCACATCGGGACTTGGAGGAACCTGCTGACTGCTGCGCTCCCGTTCCTGAAGTTTGCGCTGCGCCTCCAGCAATTCAGTTTCAGAGAACTGTTCAGACCCATCACCTTCAGAACCAGCCCTACTTTCAACTTCAGAAGACAGGGAAACCTCATTTCCAACCCCGAAGTCCTGTTGAGCCTCAGCAGCAAACTCCAAACCCCCAAGACTGACAGCATCGCCTACTAATTCCCGCAACTGTTCCCCCCGCCAAAAGCCTCTGAAACCTAAACCAAGGAACCACTGAGCCCAAGCAAGCAAAACCAAACCCACCAAAACTCCGAAGAACCAAAGAATCCATTCAATCCTTTCTTCAACTCGCAATGCCGGTTGAGCTCGGACACCAGACAACACAGCAACCAATGCAAGACCCGCTAAGGTCCGGGGAGAGACAGATCCCTGGGATCCGAAGCTGGAAGACAACCTGCTGACTGTACGGATCGAATCATCTGCCCCAGCTGGCGAAAGTCTCATTCGCATATTCATTAGCTCAGCAAGCTGAAGAATCCTAGCTCGAGACAGTGGTTTCGTAGCTATATCTGCGAGCTGAATCGATCCTGGAACATAGGTGACTACTAGAGATCCCGCATCTATACGTTCACGCCCAGCTGCAGCTCTCATGCGAAGATGTCGATTACGCCACCCGAGACTTCCAACAGCAAACGACCTTACCGCTGCCTGGTTATCACACAAGGCAGAGACCGTGATGTCGGACTCGATCATTTCCTCAATGATGCCCCCAATTGATTCTGCAGCAACTATTCCGGCGGTGACTGCAACTAGCTCTGCCTCCGTAGAGGACAGAGTCACAAACGGTTGACGACAGGATTCCCAGCATAACACATTTCCTCCCCATAGGATGACCATCGCTTGGCAAGATCGCCCCCCGTTAGGGGCATGGGAAGCGTCGGTGTACAACTCCAGAGTATTTAAAGTTCGAGGAACCGGAGCGTCGAGCCAGGAATTGTCGCTTGGCTTCTGGTATTCCAGCCACAGGTCCGCCGTACCATACAAGTAGCGCAGGATTTGAAGCCCGCTCTCAATCACAATGCTTGGCGCCTTCACAGCATATTGCCCAAGTTTACTGACAGCAAAAGCAATATCGGGTCTGGTTTTCGACGAAGCCCAAAGCAAAGCACCTGTCAGGGCTTGCGCCTTCCGGACAGTCTCCAACTGCACCTGTTGCTCATTTTCCGGATCAGTCCAATTACTCAAGGGCGCACTTGCACTGCTTGTGACGTCGTATCTTGCAAAAAGCTCCTGCAAATAGGAAACCTGCGATATGCGATACCCTCCTCGTTGTAGGGCCTGGATTTCCAACCCACAGAACTTAGTGGCAGCCTCCTCCCGAATCCACTCGGGTTCCGAAAGCTTCCACAGCTTCTGTATTTCATCGAAAAGGGCACTAAGGATCACCGATGAAGCGAAACCCAAAAGATCGTCAACGTAAATGATCAAGATGCCATGCCAACGCTCAGTGTCATCCTCGGCAATCTCGCTTTTAGTGATGAACCAAAGCGAATCATCACTGACACCCTGCTGCAAGGCATACCATGCACCGTCACACTGAAAGGTCAGCACCCGCAATGACTTATCTCGGAACCGGGCCCAAGCCAAGGGAGCTTGTCGTAACCCATACAGTGCTTTACGCACGCGCCATCGATGATTCGGGGAAAGAATTTTCATGTCTACAAGAATAGATGGAGGCCTGACAATGATAATTTCTTCGGACTCAAGCTCGCCGTCCAACGGCGCGTGAAGGAAGGCCGTCCTTATGTCGGCGCTCAAAGCTGCCCAACCACGGTAAGCAGCAAAACCTAATGCCGTTCTGACAGTCAAGCTTTCAACGCCACTCGCATAAAGGTTGTTGGAATCAGGAGAGCCAGTGGGGATGTAGTTCCCACACGCGACGCATCTGAATCGGCGTTTCCCAACACCAGCCTTCCTTGTTAGGACTGCCTTTCCTGGAACCTGGGTTACCCTTTTTCCTTCTTGAATCAACCGCTCAATGTCCGACACGACAATGCGCTCAACAGCCTCATTCGTTTGTTCCAAAGAGACAACTTCCTCAGTAGCCGAAGGTATCCATAGCACCAATTCACCCTTTGCCTCAGCTAAGCTTACTGTCCTCGTCTGGAGAAAAGCTTCGGCAGGGCTGGTTTGGTCTTCCGGGTTCAGAGGAACATCCTGATTCAAAGCCTTTAACATACTCCCAGAATTCCTGACAAAGTCATCCCACAGAAGTCCCTCATACCACTCGCGCTGGCATTCAACCGACTTCAAGGTCCGAATCAATTCGTAGCCTACATCATCATTTCCAAAACAGCTAAGCTCCTTCACAAGGGCCTTACACGCCAAAGCTGAGGACAGGTGATTTCTTAAAGCGTGCTCACGCCAACCAGGCTTCAACACTTCACAAGGAAACTCAACTTCCCAAAGCCCCTCAGAGGTCAAGTCCTCATCACCCTCAGCATTAAACTTTGAAATCGAAGCACGCTCTGCAGCGAAAAGGTGATCCAACCCTTTAGAATCGAACCCCAAGCTCTCAAGCTCATGAGCGTATTCGTTCAGAATCTTCCATGCACCCCGAGGAGCATAGGCAGCAATCACCCACCTATCCTTGCCACACCAAGGTTCAGCGCAATGCCACAATTGACCACTAAAGGTGCACGGGTTATCATGAATATCCCTGACAAAACCAGCCCTTAAGTCACCCCCCGGCAACTGTCTCAAAACAGGACCCTGGCCATCGGAACTTTCAACCCACAAGCCACCTCCTTGAAACTCCCCAAGAGCAATCACCCAAACCGGTACCACTCTTTCATTTCTAGCATCCTGGTGCAAAGGGGTAGAGGTGTTACGAGTAAGGTACAGGGTAGTGTAAGGATGTTCGCAACCCTGAGCTCGAACAAACTTGTTCAAGTAACGCACAAGATCCCCATGATCCTTGGCGAACCTCGACACGCCTTGAAAACCTCCCTGATTGTACAACCCCATCACGGCACACCTACCTTTTCCACCCAATACCCTTCGATTTGGAGGAGGAAGCTTGTCAGCACACCTTCTAAGCACCTCTAAGGCCTCAACCGTGCTGTAGTCACCAGTCTCAAGCTTATTTCCCAGCCAAACACCAGAATCTCCAAAGAGAAGCTTCACGGTCGTACCATCAACCTGGAGTTCTTGAAACCCTTCCTCATCCGTAGTTACACCAAGATCCCCATCTGAAGCCTCTTCGGAAAGACTGGAAGACCCTGATTCAAGCCCGGTCTCAAACTTCGGCCCCTCAGAACTTTCGAAATCTCTCAAACACCCAACGCACTCCCCCCCAGGTGCAAACCTGGCAGCAGAAGAGCGACCGGTTGGCCATCTGGCGCTCTTAGCAGCCACAGCCCGAACAGCAAAACCCGGCGGGGTTTTGGTAGTCAAACGAAACTTGGGTTTAGGGACTGTCAAAGGATCAACAGGGTAGACAGTGTTGGTTAGCAAAACACGCTGCTCGGACCCATCCTGGATTAACACCAGGTGCCCACCAGCACAATCAGTTGCAACCCCCAGGTACTTGCCCGGAACAGTTCGTGTCTCCCAATGCTTCTTATGACCCGACTTCAAACGCTTTCGCGCATGCAACCATACCCCAAACGGTAAAAGGACAGCCTGTCCCACACCCAAAGCCTCAGCCATTTGCACAAAGTGTCTTTGCGAAGCATGAAGAATAGCAAATGGCCAAAACTCGATTGGCAGATCGGCAACGCGAAGGAGTTTCCTGGCATCTTGCTTCAACCGCTGGACACTGGCCTCTGCCTTATTTCCAGCAGGATCCTCTCCTGCGGTAAATGAGGCACGAATGCCGCGTTCTCGAAGCCACTGAATCAAAGCATGGCTCCTCAGCTCTTTAGCACGGTCTGCGAAGTAGCGGTGAACAGGGTACCCAAACGACTCCAACCTGTTGACCAGAGCTTGAACCTGTCCCATGACTTCAGAGCCACGCTTGGTGCGCAACGGAATCCCAAGAAAAAGGGTTTTCGTGACGACTTTCGGCTCCTCTTCTGCCCCGTCTGCAGCGTTCCCCGGTAAATCAGGGCCAGGAGCCTTTCTTTCTGCAAACTCAGCTCCGTCTTGTAACGGATCAACCCTAGGGAACGTCTTGCCTCTTACCCTACGGAACAAGGCCTTACTAGAGAACCCTCCAGCAATCTGCTCATGTACCCCGTCCAGCCACTCAGAGCAATCCTCAGACGCCTCATCTGCTATAGGTCCTACCCCTGCAGCTTCTTGCTCACACTCAGAAGGACAATACTCAGCTAGATCATCCGGAGGACTCAAATCAGGTCGCAACTCGGGACTCAAGGGTATCGAGTACGCTGCAGCAATGAAGTACTTATAGCCACGTCCACGATCCCTGCCAGACGCAATCGGGTCAAAACTGCGACCATCCTTGAACGGTCCAGCAATGTCGACACTCAAAGAGTACAAGGTGGTGATCCGAGATCGCCAATGACTCCGCTGGCGACCTTGAGCAGCTATGCAGTCACCACACCCCCTCCTAAAAGGGATATGATCGTTGGCCCTATGCCTACGAAGACTCTCCTCTTCGGTTAGCTTCGCCAACAAAGCTCGGCGCTCACTCAGGTCCCCAACTTCAAGCCTACTACGTCGGCACTTCTCCCAAGCATTTTTAACACACCCAATCAAACCTGGAGCCCAAACCCGACTCCCATTGATCCTCGAAGACTCAGGCATTTGAATATGTTCCGGAACCCGCAGGGCATGTAGGCTCTCGAACACATCCCACGAAGAGGTCACAAGGACAGTGGAATCCCGCGCCAAATTTCCCAGACATCCCTGATCAAAAGATACCCGGTACAACCCATATGCCTCACGGAGCCCTTCCACTTCTTCAGGCCTAGTCAACCCATCAAAGGACCCCTCTAAGACAAAGAAGACAGCCCTCTCTGTCCGACCACCTCTGCATACAGGCGGACTCTCTGCAGCTCGGGGCCCCCCTTTTAGGTCACTCAACTCCGGCTCAACCGACATCTGAAGCTTGACAGCGGCCCTCCGTAAAGCCCACAAGGCTATTTCATGAGGATCATCAAGACCCTGAGGAGGCTCTCCGGACCCTGACTCGCCCTCCCCAGCAGGCTCACGCGGCTCGGTAACTTCACAAGCAGTGTTCTCAGCAGCTGCCTGCGCCACCATATACACTAAGCATAACCTGAACCATGATACCTGCTTTCTCAACGCAGCTTCCTTTTCACTGTCCGAAAGACTACTTCCCAGTTCGAAACCCTTTTCTTCGGTAGCAGCCACAATTCCTCCAAGAACACCAGACTGAGCCCACTTTAGAACCTGAAGGAAGACCGGCACAATCCCGAGATCACTACCGAAGTCCCTCCGAAGCTCTACTACTCGTCCAGGACCCTTCCACTTGTCGCCTACAGCCCCAACACGAAGAAGTACCGACCCTTGCGTATCCCGATCAACACTCCTCCTAAGCCTGCGATTCCAAGGAGCAACACCCTGGCAACCCGCAAAGGGATCTTCCGGATCAACTACCGTCCTCTCTAGAACCCAATCCGAGATCCCAGGAAACACACTCCTCAAAAGGCTCACTTGAGTAACCCGATCTAGCAACCGGCAGCCGACTGCTTCAGTTGATCCCTTAACCACATCTTCACTTTTTTCGCGTTAAGCTGTTCCCCAGCTTCAGAGCATGTCAATCCCTTTACCGAACGAGACCCTGCCCTAAACTTTTCATACTGATCCAGAAGCCGCATCCCAAGTTCCCTAGGTACCAAAGGACATCCCTTCACCACACTCACCTCAAGCTCTCCGAGTTTGGGATGCCGTATTCTACAACCCTTCTTCCCCCAAGAGATACGGTAACCCATACTGACTAAGTACCCGGCAGGCAATATGAGCTGGCAATCAACAGGGCTAAGCAAGGTCCCATACTCGTTGACGTGCAATTCAGTGACACCTGATGCCAGATCAACCCGAATGGACTCAGCCCCACGAAGCTCCTCAGAACAAGCAAACCTTAAGGCGTTTGTGGCACCAGAGTCAATCAAGGCATACTCAAGATTGGATGCACTCACAGCGCTACAGAGCCAAGTCTCATCTATGTTCCACTCGCCAACCCTCAAAACCTTTGCGCTTGCACCTTGCAAAAGCTTGGCTGCTTCAGCAAACAAGGCTTCCTTGGCGCCCGAAGCACTAGAGGCTTCAGAATTCCTGGCACCGGCACTTCCAGAGGGTGCATCCTCAGATATACCCTTCGCTTGAGGCTGGGACTTCGGCTTAGGCTTCGCCTCTGATTTCTTAGGGCTAGGAGGACCCTTGGCGCTTGGCGATCCACCCTCTGGCAGCACCGGTCTGAGCTCTGCTGGGACAATCGGACAGTCCGGCCGGTAGTGTCCGCTCTGACCACAAGCCAAGCACCTACTTTGCCTTCTAGCTTTAGCCCTATCGTGCCTGAAAGTACAGCTATCCCCAAAGCGACACCCGGTACCGTCACCAAACCTGAAACACTCAACCGTACTACCAGAACCCTTCGAGGACTTACCCTTACCTTTACCAGCATCCGCCTCTCCAAATACCGCTGCCACAGTGGGACTCGGCGTCTGAGAAGATGCAGATGTGCTGGGAAGCTTGGGTTCTGGGGCCTTCGCAGCGGCAGCAGCAGCAGCAGCAGCAGCTCTAGCCTTTTTATCCGGAGGAGACTCAACAGTCATGGCTAGAGACTCGCACTCAGCCTGAATGAGTTTCACCAGCTGCGTAACCCCCGTTACCGACGGGTTGTAGTCGATTGAGCTTTTATGCCTAAACACGCTAACTCGGAACGCCACCATTGGCTGAAGAGCTAGAAGAGAGCTGGTAGCAGCATCTATCCCTTTCAGAAGTAGACTGGGGTCCGGGAGGGTTGCCTGTATCTCCCGTGCCCTGATCAGATCCTGTTGCCATCGCCTCAATCCTGAAATCGCATCCTTAAATGACTTGCATGGATCAGGCTGAACAAGACGCGAAAGGAGGTACGCCCTCTCCGTGCTGCCCCCCGGTTGGTAAACGCAAAGAATCCGATACAGTATGGAAGCAGTTGTCATCCAGCGGTTAGTAACTAGCTCATCCTTGAAACTCTGAGGGACACACGACAACAGCAACGATACTGCCCTACTTTCTACGCGCTGGTACTTGACGGCATCATAGTGAGCAACAACCGTGGAGGGATCGAGAGCTAACCGTTCCAACGGATCTGCTACAAGCCAACGCTGATAGCTTGCATTAGCCGCGCCCTCAACCGAGCTGAACCAAACAGACGCTGACGGCGAAAGCCCCGCGAAAACCTGGCGTGTCTGCGCAAGCCAGTTGCCACATGTTACGGCGCTAGTGGTCAAGTCAGCAGCAGCAAGCTTAGGCAGGTCGATAATGTACTTCGCTGGTTCCTCAGGAAATGCCCCAGGAGCGCTAAAGGACGAGATCCCCTCTGCAACAGTGGGAGAAGACCCTGGAACGCCTTGACTCGGTATCCCCTTTTCCCCACGCGCAAAATCCTCAACGCCAGCCAAATATCCTGGACCCCGGGAACCCCCGGACATCACCCCACATTCAGCAGCATTTGCTCCCAAGTGCCCGGATCCATAAGCCTGAACCCCTCGAGGTGACATTGGGGGAGGCCCTGGCGGAGGTCGGATGACAGTACCACCCGGCGACAGCGGATATCCATCAGAACTGAACCCAGCCAACCCCGAAGCTCCTACGGATCTTGGTGTATGATAGCCAGACTCACCCTGACCCTCCCTTGACGCCAAAGCAAACGAAGCGAACTGTCCCAAAGTCTGAGTCCCTGATCCCCACCCTTCATCCCTTTCAACCAAAGTCCGAAGGGGTACACTGGGCGGCCTAGGGGGTGGTGACCTAATCCCAGGCATAAACGGCACCGAAGTTTCATGCCTAACCCTACAGAACTCGAAACCTTGACCCGACCCACCCCGCTCGGTGGGACTCCCAACCAAAGCTCCACAAGGCGGCGGACACATGCCAGGAGGCTGAGCTACCCTAGCAGTCTCAAACCACCCCCTTGACAATTCAGAACCTTGGAAATCGTTGCCCGGAAACGCACTCGGCATCTGTACAAGACGATTCTCTCGTGGCGCGGCCACGCAACTCTGTACATTCCCAGCGAAAGACATCGGCGAACTGACCTGAGCTTCGAGCGCTGTCACACAGGTTCCTCCACTCAGGCCGCTTGACTGAGACTCCACCGCTTCCAGTCTCTGCCGCAGTGCAGCATTCTCCTGCATCACTTGCAACATCATCTGTTCCATCCTGGAAAAACCAGAGTCAGGAATGAGCTCTCGAGCGTCTGAAGCTCCCGGTTTCTCACCAGCAAAAGTGCTCGCGGATCCATCCCTCGGATTTGCACCCCGCCCCTTGCCAGTAATTTCCCAGCCTCGCCCAGTCTCAGGTTGCACCTCAACTATGCCAGGCTTTTGCTCCTCGGCTTCACCAGACTGCTCAACAGCATGCTCGCCTGCTATCTCCACTCGGGCCAGCTTAGGAGCTCCTCCACGAGGTCCATGGCCAGCTAAGCTATAGTCCGGTTCCCTGCCGCCACTCAAAAAGCTCGAATCTCCAAGAGCTGCCTCATCGTAATCGATTCCAGCACGCCTTCCGTCATCATCCAACGTCGCCGGTCTCGATCTGAGAAGCTCCACTTCTGATTTCACCTTCTCAGAATGAAAAGGACTTGCCACAAACAAGTTGGCAGGCGTCTCCGGCTCTGCCGGAACCCCGCCCTGCTCCAACATGCCCGGAGACATTTCTCCCAGACGTACAGGTGCAGGCTGTTGCTCGCTGTCCTCTTGGCCCAAGGCTGCCTGATAATCTGGCTCAGAAGCTCCAGCAGGGACCTCGATATCCCTTCCTCCAGAGCCCCTTCGCTGACGTGTAAAGGAATCCATGGCGTCACAGCACCCGCACTAAGTGCCGGACCCTAAAGAAAAGGCCTATCTTAAAGCTCACAGCCCTAGAACCTACTACCGGCTGATAACCTACGTGAAATACAGAACCCTACGGGGACCAGAAAGCTTAGGCAGCCTAAGTCTGAATCCTAGACCCTCGGATCGCGCCTCGATTTTTTCGAACAAAAGACAGCCTCGGTAACGCAACAACGTCTCCACCTGAGCGGCCAGGATGCTTCACGCACTAACCCCTAAACCCTAAACCCTAAACCCTAAACCCTAAACCCTAAACCCTAAACCCTAAACCCTAAACCCTTAGCCTTAGACTCTAACCCTCCTAACACCTGGAGCTCCCCCAGATGAACATCCTCGGGCGCACTCTTCCTTAGACAGCCGCTGGGTCTTCCGCGGCGGGCCTGTTTGGGATGGGTTTAGGGTTTAGGGTTTGAGGTTTGGGGTTTGGGGTTCAAGGTTAGGGTTTAGGGCGTTGGGATGCTCCCCCCTTATAGTTGGGGAATGGAACGATAATCCCTTTTTAGGACAGTTCGTATTCCAATTTCTGGGGCTGTAGGCCACATGCAGGGTTTGAGAGTTGAGAGATGTCGAGGGTTTGGGATAGGACCAGGTCTGTCAAGGCATCCAACCCGGTTTCGTGCTGAACAAAACTGCTTCATGGTGTCCGTCCGACGAAACAACTGCCGAAACCACACCAAACCCAACTCCGTTCCTTCCAAACAAGATCGCCATCTCAAAGTTCTTAACCCTACAGTTCCAGTTGCTCAGCGTTGGGTTCTTGGGGACCCTAGCAAGTCCTTCGAGGCCTACGGTAAGCCCCTAAACCCTAAACCCTAAACCCCAAACCCTAAACCCTAAACCTAAACGGGCCAAACCCTGATAACCCCTGGCTGTCCTGCAGCCGAGCTCTCAGGTGGCGCGCTGCTGCGCACGGTGAAGGCATCACGCGACGAGGACGCGGCACCCTGCCAAATCTCCACGAGTTAGGGTTTAGGGTTTAGGGTTTAGGGTTTAGGGTTTAGGGTTTAGGGTTCAGGGTTCAGGGTTCAGGGTTTCAGGGTTCAATCAAGGTATTCTAAACCCTAATCCCCAAACCCGGAAACACAAGACCCCGAAGCCCAACAAGCACAAGGTGCCTCTCGAAACCTTCCAAGAACTGGTGCCCTGTGAGGGTTTAGGGTTTAGGGTTTAGAGGGTTTAGGGTTTAGGGTTTGGGGTTTAGGGTGCTCCTTATGTCACGCCCCTACACCCCTATGGGCAACCCGTTATATGTCAATTATATGTCCAGAGGGTTCCTTATGAGATTCTCCCCCCCCCCCCCCCCCCCAGAAAGGCAAATCTTCTTGGCGCCTCTGATCGCGAGGGAGCCGAGTGCGGAGGAACCTCGCTCACAGTCCTGTCCAAACGCAAGGTCTGGGAACCCTCTTATGGGGTCTAGGGTGCAGTGTTGCGGGCTATGTTTTTAGTAGGCAACGAAGGGCAGTGCGGAGAATACCACACTTCTTAAAACCTCCGGCTCATGTAGGATGTATAGGGGTTTAGACGTTGGGGCTCTCCGCCCTTTTGCTTGCCTTTCAGGTTGTGCGCCTTGCGTTACACTATGTTGTGCCTGCAGCCAGGCAGCTCTGTCGAAAGGGTCCTGGCCGCCGAAGAAGTTCTGAACCTGCATCGTTGTGTCCACATCTTTGCACGCGCCGCCTATACCAGGGCTGAGTATAAGCCCTGAACCCTAATTGGGTTTAGGGTTTCGGGTTTCAATCCTAGGCCCTACCCTACATCGAATCGAAGCCCTTTCGCTCCAAACCGCCGAAATCCATACAGACCCAGAGCTGGAGTTCGAACACCCAGCTGCCTTTCGCTCCTGTGTTCCCTGTACCTAGACCCGCAAGTACTCACAGCCGTGCCTTTGAGAGGTGTGGGTACCTTAAGTATGAAAGTCTTTGAAGCCAAGCCGCACTTCGCGTGCCTCTTCCGCAGACCTCGGAGAGGGTGGTGGGTTGTCTTCGTTCAGATTCTTGGTAGCCCAGCAACCATATAATAAGGGCACCCTTTTGGGGTTGGTTATTTTATGCGGGAACCCATAACCAAAAAAGGTAAAGGGTAACACTGGGCTACCAAGCCCAAAGATGAAGTACACAAAGTGCTATCTGGCCCTTAGCCTGGGAATTGTGCCTTCGGATGTTTTGGGTGGGTTCTTGACAGGCGAGACTGGGCCGTACTCAGTGTCATCCTTTTTCAAATATATGTATATACATGTATATATATGTGTACATAGAGATGGAAATGTTCAACAGTATATCAGGCGGCGGCGTCATACTCCGTTCGGACGCACATTGGTTGCGACTCATGGCTGTTTGTTTTGGTAACTCCAAGATGTCGGCTCTGCTGCTCTTGCTTGTGCACTCTTTCCGTTTGGGACCTTCTCTCTGCTGATCCACGACCATGTCGGTCTGGAGACAAGGAATGCGACTTCCAACAAAGCCCTACAATGGATTCAACACCCCCCCCCCCCTCCCCCCTTCACCGGACCCCCTGGACTCCCCACCCCAAGCCCAAACGATTTAGGTGCCTAAACCCTAAACCCTAAGCCCTAAACCCGCCTGCTCAGCTTTTTTAGCTCCACGACCTACCAAAGGAAGACCGAGGGACATGGAGGGCGGTCTCGGCTGTGATTCCTGGAGCAGGCTGCATAGCAAAGAAGGGGCTTTCTGAAATTTGAGTTTGGAGGGGTTTGGTAAGCTAGGCTGCAAGAGTTTTGGGCTTCGGAGGGGTTGAAGGGTAGTTTGAAGGTCCCGCCGGGTTCAATCTTCAGCGTGCCGGCTGTTTGGCTGCTGGGGCTGAATCAGGAAAGCCCGACAAGCTTTTCAGGCTTGGGGGTGGGGCGCGGGGGGGTACTTCGGGCTTATAAGCCGCTAGTTCTTGCCTTTACCAGTACTAGAATTTGGGCTGACCCTTCCTAACTGCTGGTCTCACGCCGGTGCCTTGCTTTTCTGGGCTTTCGCTCGCGCAGCTGCCGCGTCGTATGCCTTCCTGCCCCCACCACGGATGCATCGGGGAATTCTGGGGGCAAAATCCACGTAGCATCAGCAGAGAACATCACCAAGCTGCTGAGATGAGTCCGCTCAGGTGCAGCGAACGTCGCAGAAACATCTAAACCCAGAGGCCCTCAAGCTTTCAAGCACGTCAAGGAAAGGACACCAGCAATAAAGCACCAAAGAGAAGAAGATGGCAGCATAAATGAAGTGTATAGCTAGCTCAGTAGTTTCATGCCTAGCGAAGAAGAGCACAAAAGTTGACTCAGTTGACTGTAATAACATAATCATCACTTCTGGTCCATTGATTCACAAGCCTTGCAAATAAACCAAGAACGAGTAAAAGACAAGCGAACTTGGTCTTTTATCTGTTGGGAGAAGTTCATAGAAGTATGAAAGGAACTTCAAGGGAATTGAATATGGCCTTTAGGATAAGACGCAACTCAAAAGGCAACTCAATCTCTTTGCCCTGTGCCACCTCTTCTCGGATCTCGCAAGATGTCGTAGGCTGCGGATATCGCCTGTCTGCTGCGATCTTGCACTCTGAAGCTTCAAGCGTTTGAGGTTCAGGCTCTACAGCCCTAGCCCGCAACCGAAACCTCTAAACCTGAAAGCCCTAGTCTCAGAAAGTCCTAAACCTACAAACCTAAAGTCTCTTTAAACGCCATTGACGGATCATGGACGACTCGGGCATGTGCGTCTCTGCGTCTCTGCGATCATGTCTCGACAGAATCATCTTTAGATCCTGCTTAAACCCTCAACCCCATAGCTCAGAAAGCATTGCTGTATTGCGCCTTCGACATAATTACCCTGGGACCCTAAAAAACGCACAACATCGTGGATCAAGTAGAATTGGTATTTCAGGCAGTGTAGGACATTTATCTATTCAAGTGCCCCATTAATGTTTGAGGGGACCTTTCAAGTCGCCCCCCCCCCCCCCCCCGGCTTCCGGAAGCAATCCATCATTCTAGAGGATACAAGTGGGGGATGATCAAAATCGTAATAACAGTAAGAATATTACCAATAGTAGTACAAGGATGACAGTAACCATAGTGGTAGGAATAACTGATATGTGTAACGGTGAGAAAACCATAATACCGACTAGACACAGGAGTAAGCTAGGAGAAAATTTGGACGTGCTTGTTGGTAAAAGGGGGCTTAGAAGGAACCGAAGCCCTAAAAAGAGAATAAGGGTCTTCTCTGGGTCCTAGTAGCCCTCAACCCTATAAACCCTAAACCCTAAAAAAAGGGGAAACTCGGGAACAGGAAGGCGTTTGAGGATTACGTTTAAAGGGATTTACATACCCTAAACCCAAAACCCTAGGCACCCTACACAGCCGAAGACTGCTTGAGGCTGGCTCGGGCCTGAAATCTTGTCAGGGCGCTGTCGCTGCCTGCATGACTTATATGGCTTCATGGCCACTCGACAAAAAGAGGGCTTAGGATGTAGGGTTGAGGCCTCAAGGGTTTTCCGGTTTAAGGGTCAATGGTCTAAGACTTTGGGGTTTAGGGTTAAGGGTCAGGGGATTAGGACATTAGGGTTCGGGGTTTACAGCTTAGGTGTTTGGAGTTGGGGGGTGGTTTGCATGCATCACACCTGAAACTGTCAGGCGATTCATCCTTGTTTTTTGGGGGGAACCTTCGTGAGGGGCTCCATTCAAGAGGCTCGCGGCTTGATGAGATCCTAAAATATGCTTGGCAGAATCTCGGCTGACCCCTGCGCTCTAAAGACGCGAAGCGGTTTAGGGTTTAGGGTTTAGGGTTTAGGGTTTAGGGTTTAGGGTTTAGGGTTTAGGGTTTAGGGTTTAGGGTTTAGGGTTTAGGGTTTAGGGTTTAGGGCTTAGGGGTTAGGGTTTAGGGTTTAGGGTTTGGGGTTTGGAGTTTAGGGTTTAGGGTTTAGGGTCGTCTCTCGACACCCTTGTCGATAGGTCGACTCCTCATCTATTCTCCTGCCTTCGCTCAAGAGTCTGACACTGAATCCGCTACAACAAGCCCCAAACCTGGTTTCTGAAAGCCTCCAATAGTCTTCAAATCTAGCTTGCTATATCACTCTACCTTTCTACACCTTAAGTCTAAACCCTGAAGGTCTACGCCCAAGTCCATATCCCTGCAAAAGCTACTGCATTGAATGTCCAAACCCTGAACCTAAACACCTTCAATCCGCGACCAACTCCTTAAGCCCCATGAACCACATGAATGCAAACACCTAAAGCCCTACGTCCGTGCCTCGGTTCTTATCTGGGTGGTACTTCAAGGCAAGCTTCTTGTAGGATCGCCTGTGGGACGCCGGAAGCCCCCTACGCCAAGGAAACCCAAGATGTTCAAAAATGGGCTGCCAGGGGAGGGTTTAGGGTTTAGGGTTTAGGGTTTAGGGTTTAGGGTTTAGGGTTTAGGGTTTAGGGTTTAGGGTTTAGGGTTTAGGGTTTAAGGCTTAGGGTTTGGGGTTTAGGGTTTAGGGTTTACGGGGGGAGGGGGTGGTTTAGGCAAGGGGTTGTCTGTTTGGGCTTTGGTGTTTAGGGTACCCCTAAACCCTAAACCCTAAAGGTCCAGTACCTCGTATTCCCTATTTAGGTACATGGACCCTTAGGGTAAGCCCTCGCTTGGCCTCGTGGCACTAAGCGGTGCTTACTGCTGGGACACAGGCTTCGTCAGCTATGATGATTACCACTAATACTCACAGAAGCAAAAAATCGTTCCAGTAGTAAGTACATCAACAGAAGAACCGTTATGATTAGCAGTTCTTATCTTAATGAAACTAGTCTGAAAGATATTCTGACTACCGAAGTCGGAGTCGGCAATTGTAATTGTGGTACTATAATCCCGGTTAAGGACTGTTAGTCTAGGGGGGAACTTCCCAATCCACATGTAGTAAGCGGTATGTACAGCAAGTTAGTAGTAAGTCATGGGCCATAGCAATTGTACCAGCACTTGTCATCGTCATTGTCAGAGCAATAGGCCTCTAGCCCCAAAACCCCAGGTGTGTTTTGACTATGGGCATGTTGGAGCATTAGGTGCCTAATGAAACCGAGCTCTGAATCAGATACTGCACGTGGGTTTCTCTGGCAATGACTAATTCTACAACTATTACGATTCTATTCCTGACCCCCGATAGTCTTGCGAATACCATCGATGTGAACGCTGGCCGCCTGATGGTCTCCTCATCAGCATCCTTCTCGACACGCAGGACCTGGGCTACAACACGCCCTCCTGCCCCCTCCCCCAGCCCACGAAAAACAAAAACATCACAACCCGAAACCCCAAACCCTAAACCCTAAACCCTAAACCCTAAACCCTAAACTCCTAAACCCTAAACCCTAAACCCTAAACCCAAAAGAGCAACAAGCCTTGAAGAATAGGCCAACTCCCACGATTATTTGCGTGCGCCCAACGCCATGAGACAAGGAACTTAGCAACTCCTGGGCCTGAGGAGCTGAGAAGCATCCCCTTAAAGCCCTCCGAAAAAAGATTCCTAGATATGAGCCTCTTAACCACACCCATTAAGGGAAGATTTGATATGGTATACATATATACATATATACATATACATATATATATGTATACATAAATCATGTAGAGATATAGGTATATGTGCGTATACATATATATATATATGTAGAGAGAGAGAGAGAGAGAGCCCAAGGGCCGCAATAGCTAGGAATCCTCTGGCGCTCCCAACCCTCGGCGCCTTGTAGGGATCACAAGCGTCCTCGCCCTCCCAGTCGAAGTCATCCGCTTCCTCTTCCTGCCACGGCGCAGGCCAAGTTGCGCTTTGACTCTGATCGCGTTGCCGCGAAGGCCCAATCACTAAGCTCCGAAACCCTAAACCCTAAACCCCAAACCCTAAACCCTGAACCCTAAACCCTAACAAGTCTGAATCGAAAGGCGTGGCTTCAAAGGCTTTGAGGTTGGATTGGTTAAGGCTGGGGTTAGGGTCTAGGATTTGGGTTTAGGTTTAACCTATTCTGTAGCCCTTCTTAGCTTCAAGGTCTCAAATTTGGAGAAAGGGGCGGGGGAAGCTCAGGGTGTAGGTTAGAAGAGGCATCCCCATGCTCGGAGCACCGGCCTGCCTGAAATTAGACTGGACCATAGGAGAGAACGCTACTACTTCGGTAAAAAAAGGAAATGTCAAGAAAGGATGCAGGAACTGCAGCATTGAATGCCCAAACACCGCACACAGCGCAAACCCTACTGTTGTTTGTGCAATTTTCTGATCCCTAGTGTTGTTTGTGCAATTTTCTGATCGAGGCATTCTCAGCTCTGACTCACCTTGTTGGAGCTTGCCAATGAATTGTTTACACGAACACCAAACTTGCACTATACATGCTCAGACAGACCCTTCAATGGGACTATAGAGTCTCTACACTCACCCTAAACCCGAAACCCTGAACCCTAAACGAGAAGACCCCAAACCCTAAACCCTAATTAAATCAAACACAGTACCGGATTCCCCAGACCCTACCAGCCCTCAGTCGCGCCTCTGGCTCTTCAGGGGGTGACGCACCCGACCTCGTTCTGAAAAAGAGGAGAAGGGGTGGTTTGGGGTTTAGGGTTTAGGGTTCGGGGTTTTAGGGTTTAGGGTCTAGGATTTAGGGGGTTTAGGGTTTAGGGTTTGGGTGGGCAAGTGCTTCTAGGACGTCGCGAGCCAAGACTGAGGGCAAAGCGGCTGTGGCGCGGAGGCTGCTGGCGCCTCCTTCGCAAAACTCGGGAAGAACAGGCTATGAAACCTTGGTAGCGCAGTGACCATATCCAGTGACCATATCATAATGAGGGCACCCCTTTTTGGGTTGGTTACGCTTATAGGGGAACCTTGAACCACAAAAGGGACAAGCGTACCACTGGGCTACCAAGAACAACAGGCGACGAGACCAAACCTGCATGTAAGTGTGGATGGACGGACATCTCATAGGAGACTAGTGCTGAGGTAATCATACATGCGTCAACGGAACTCGTCCTCTGGTCCAAATGGTCCGAATCTCGCAGCCTCTCAGCCTCTCCCCTGAACTTCAATCCCCGCCGTTCCATGGGCAGTCAGGTTTGGGCACACCTTTGAGGAGTCCACAGATGTGCAAAGGCATATCCGTCCTGCGAACTGGATGCTTGCCCGGCACCTCCTGCAATGAGAGAGTGCCAAGCACTGTTTGCGCAGAGACCTGATCTGTACCATAGTTAGGGTTACTTTGCATGGTCCCTTAACATGGGCCCTTAAAAGGGGACCCCTTATATACCCTTTATATATCCTCTACAAATTAAAGGCCCATACTTCAGAACCCTTTGAAGGAGGCAAGGGACCATATTAAGGGCCTATGAAACTACCCTTAGACACAGTGAGGTTCGTTCTTCACAAGGGCTCTCCTGGACTGCTTGCAAGAGCTGCAAGCTTTCGGCTCCCGATCACCCCGAGATTTGACAAGCCCGAGACTAAGGGCACTAAAGTGGTCCTTCCTCCTGAACAAAACTCGCACAACCTTAGGGGCTTCAGGGCGTCAAATGTGACAGAACTATGAGTACCAGTCAAAGTTGCAGAGTAAGTTCTGTTGGGCAGGGGTTAGGGCCTTAACCTAAACCCAAAACCCTAAACCCCTCTAAACGCGATTTGTTGTGGGTGCGCAGTCCATCCGTGGAGGTGGTGGCCGGCGGTTCGTCCGATGACCGCCTCAGTGGCAGCCATGGCGCGGAAAATCGCCACCACAAAAGCTGCAAGAGGTTGGGGTTTAGGGTTTAGGGTTTAGGGTTTAGGGTTTAGGGTTTAGGGTTTAGGGTTTGGGGTTTGGGGTTCAGGGTTTAGGGTTTAGGGTGTAGGGTTTGCAGGGATTTAGGGCCTCTAGGGCATTTTCGGGCTTCAAGCTGCAAGCTGCCGGATGCCTTTTCCATGTTCCTGAGAAGAAGAGAGATATTGGCTGCTGCCACGACCTAACGTACTTTTCTGGGGCTTAGGGTGTTTTTGGGTTTAGGGTTTAGGGTTTAGGGTTTAGGGTTTAGGGGGCTTAGCAGCCCCCGAGAGAAACTCAATCTAGCATTCCTTGATAAGGGCAATATCGTAATAATTGGTTTGGGGGGGGGGGGGGGGGCTTGGGCTTAAGCAAATAGTAGCAACCTAACTTGCGTGTACTGAGCAGGGTCTTTTGAAGTTGGGTTGAGCCCCCTCCTTCACTTGATGTGTTTGGGGCCAAGTTAGTTCGAATGTGTCACATGGAAATCGATCAACTGGTTTGGGGCTTAGGGTTTACCATGTAAACCCTGAAACCCCCGAAAGCCCGAAAAATGAGCTACTACAACAATAGCCCGACAGCTTCAAGCCCAGCCTGATGATGAACACCTTCAAGCCCGCCGCCCTCTCTAGCCAAGCCGTAACCCCCTACCCTCCACCCCCCAAAAGACCTGAGCTCCTGAACCCAAAGCCCTAAACCCTGAACTACACTAAACCTTAAACTACATCAAACCCTAAACCCTAAACCCTAAACTACCCGAAGCCCTAAGCCCTAAGCCCTAAACCCTTAACCCTAATGGTCCATATGGGCTCCTGGCGGCCGAGTGCCGGCGTTCGCTCCAGCCTTATATAGTACTTGGAGGTTCATGGTACTTATGAACCCAGTAGGGTTTAGGGTTTAGGGTTTAGGGTTTCGGGTTTAGGGGTACTTGTCAACCAATTAGAACTGTATAACCGACATATAAGCTCTACTATGGTTATAAGTACAGTTGTAAGTACAGTTGTAATTGGTTAATAAGCACCCCAGGAGGCCCCAAAGGAGGTGCCCCAAGTCAGGAGTTTTAAGAGGTTAAAAATGTGAAGGTTGAGGGTAAACCCTAAATCCCGAAGTCGGGAGTTTAGAGTTTTGGGGTGAAGGTTTTTAGGGTAAACCCTAGTAGGTAGGGTTTAGGAACTGAGGAGGTTGGACCCTAAGCGGGCTGTCACTTCCGTCCGACATTACTTGTCGCATACAAGCGCTTTTCTCCAAAGGTTTAGGCCTATAGGGTATAGGGTTTAAGGGTTTAGGTCCATGCGGTGTAGGGTTTTTAGGGTTTAGGGTTTACGGTTTACTGCTTCCTTGTTGGGCTTATACTTGACATAGTCATCTTTATTCCTTATTCGGAAGTTAATATTATGACAAAAACGTAACATTACAACCAACAAGGACCCAGCCTCAGTTTCTGAGCTCATAAGCCCCCAAAAAGTGTACCCTTTCAGTTCTATAGGGGAAACTAGTATCCCAAAAAAGTGTAAAGTGTGTTCACTCAGCTACTAAGCAGTTGAGAGTCCCAAGAGCCCTGTTCCGGGACTCGGGCCGGCTCGGAGGAAGATGCGGCCGGGGCGGAGGGCGAGGGCGCTCCTCGGATTAAGCAGCCGCGCGCTCGAAGTTCTGAGGGTTGAGGGCTGAGGGTTGAGGGTTTAGGGCTAGGGTTTCGGGTTTAGGGTTTAGGGTTTGGGGTTTGGGGTTTAGGGTTTAGGGTAAACCAACTCAACCCTAGATAGTCCAAGAAACCTCGCAGGATGACCAGCAACCTCCCTCCCTTATGTCCTTACGCAGCAAGGTTCAGCGTGTGGCTTAGGGCTGTAGTAGTAGGGTTTAGGGGTTTAGGGTTTATAGTGTTTAAGAGCTTTGCACAGGCTGTAGGCGTTAGGGTTTATGGCATATAGGCCCTGTAAGCCATGTCCCACAACAAGGTTGGCCCTTGGAACCTTCTGAGAATACTTAGAAACATCCTCTTGATAAATTCCCCTAATCTCCCAAGGGTGTAGGGTTTAGGGTTTAGGGTTTAGGGTCTAGGGTCTAGGGTTTAGGGTTTAGGGTTTAGTGGGGTTCTACAGGACCTAGTAGGGCAGCTCCTGCTTCGCCAGGCACGGGCGCGCGGGCGTCAGCGTCGGACGTGGGCCTGCAGGGTGGTCTATGTTTTTTTAAAGGGTCTCCAAACCCTAAACCCTAAACCCTAAACCCTGAACCAGACTCACTAAAGATGCACACCATGACGAAGCCTTGATGCCTTTCCCTTCAGGGGGTTTTGGAGGTAGGGAAGGCTTGGGATTGTGGGTTTAGGCGTTAGGGGTTGGGGTGTAGGGAAGCTTTTGTTGGGGGAGGCGTGGGTGGTGACCATGGTTTGTTTTGCCGGAGCTTAGGATTTCCTGTCGACAAGCACACAACAAGTCTTTTCGCACACTGACAAGCAACCCTTGCTTTTTGTATTCGATCCCGGCAACCTAAGCAGTGTTGATTGCAAGTGAATCTATGGGGTTGGGTGCCCTAAAGGCCGGAGTTCAAGACTGAACCCCCAATCCCAAACTCACAATTCCCCAAACCCTTGCTCTGAACCATCTAGCCCCTGAAGCCCTAAACCCCTAAAACCTGAACCCCCGAAAACCCCAACACCCTAAACCTCTAAACCCCTAAACACCTAAACCCCCAAACCCCGAAACCCCTAAACCCCCCAAGCCCTACGCCAAACCCTACGACAAACCCACCACGCCTCGCAGAGCCGTAGCCCTGCGCTCCTGGAGAAACCCCTACCCCCTAAGCCCCAAAGCTTCAACTCCAGAAGACATGGAAATCAAGCAACAAAACAAGGGCGAGGGTCTTGGGAAGGTCTCGACTTCAAGAAGTCGAGCTAGTTCTTTTCGGCAAGGCAGCTCCGACTTACTTTGGGGAGGGTTTGTAGGCTAGTTTAGGGTGTACGGGTCTAGGTTTTAGGGTCTAAGGTTTAGATGGCTTCGAGTTTAGATGGCCTGGGGTTTAGATAGTTTAGGGTTTAGGTTTAGGATTCGGGGCTTAGGGTTTGGGTTAGGCTTTAGGGCGATTGGGTTTACAACTTACTTCTCCAATAACCAAGAGGAAAATAGGTTAAACTTTCATGCTCGTACTAAATATGGAAACCCAAAAAGTTTAAAGTTCAACTAAAGGCGAAGGAAGACAAGGGCTCGAGGGGCTATAGATTTGCCTGGGCAGACTTTCGTGCTCGGGGCGCCAGGGCCTAAGCGATGTGCCAGGGATTCAGAGCTCATCTACTAGTTGCTTGAGAGCTCTCTTCCCTATAAAGGGAATATAGAGAGTATTCTCCAGTATTTTGTTGGGGGTTCTCAAGCCAACAGCAGTCATGAGTTTGGCAGGGGCCTGAGGCGGCGAATTCTTGCGGAAGAGTTCAGAGCTCAAAATCGGATTGCCCGAACCCGAAACAGACCCTCACAAAAAGCTCAAACCCTAAACCCTAAACCCTAAACCCTAAACCCTGTAAACCCTATACCCAAAACCCTGGATAGGAACAGCACCTTCGGGCAGATCTGCGGGTTGGAAGAACTCATCACCTGGCTGGAGGGAGTTTCCTTCCAGAGCATTATGGAGATCTGGAACCCCCGACACTTCACCTAAGTATACTCACAAAACTAGAATCGAACCTGGGATCCTTATAGAACCCTCTGAAGAATATTCCTGACTATGATCCTCTTAAACCCAAGAAGGGAAAGTATGAAATGTCCCAAGGGCCTACCGAGAAAAACCCTAAACCCTAAACCCTGAAACCCTGAAACCCTGAAACCCTAAACCCCTAAACCCCTAAACAAGTCAAGCTTGGCGTTTCGGACTTCAAGGCGAGGGGACGTGGGTCAGAAGCTCGTCGGATGATCACTCAGTGACTCCAATATCCCTGAATTAAGGATTATAAAGGATTTTACCTTGAATCATATTACGGATCCTACTATAACTTAAGGTATGTTCCTGAATAAAGGGATATTGGAGGTCTCTGGGATCAGCTTCTTACGGAATGTCTTTGTGCCGCCTTATGCGAGGTCGTCCCTCTATGAAGCTTGGCAAATTTATTCCATATGTCCCCGCCGAACACCCCCCCGGGATGCAAAATCTTGTCGCAGCACACTAGGTGCAGAGCTACAAGTCATTGTCCCTAAGCCCTAAACCCTAAACCCTAAGTTCTTGCAAAAGGCTTGCGGGAAACGATGATGTGTTGCGAACCCTTGCCGGAAAAAACATTCCTACAAGAATCCCATAGTCCAGAACACTTGAATCCGACAGTTCGGCGTGGTCGCTGTTTCCGCTGTTGCCCCTACATAAACCCTAAACCCTAAACCCTAAACCCTAAACCCTAAACCCTAAACCCTAAACCCTAAACCCTAAACCCAAACCCTAGACCCTAAACCCTCAACCCTCAACCCTAAAATGCAAGAAGCCATGCCAAAATGCCACAACTCGAGTTGGGGGAGTGAGGGTGTCGGAGTCACCTTCTCCTCCTTGGCCCAGAACACCAGGGCCTGTGCTAGGGCTTAGGGTTCTTAGGGCTTAGGGTCCTTAGGGCTCAGGGTTCTTAGGGCTTAGGGTCCTTAGGGCTCAGGGTTCTTAGGGCTCAGGGTTCTTAGGGCTTAGGGTCCTTAGGGCTCAGGGTTCTTAGGGCTCAGGGTTCTTAGGGCTTAGGGTTCTTAGGGCTTAGGGTTCTTAGGGCTTAGGGTCCTTAGGGCTCAGGGTTCTTAGGGCTTAGGGTCCTTAGGGCTCAGGGTTCTTAGGGCTTAGGGTTCTTAGCCCTTAGGGTTCTCAGGGCTGCGGGGTTCTATAACTCTGGTGCGGTTGCGGGCGGGAGGAAAAAGGGGCTTGTGAGCAGAACTTGTGAGCCCAACACCCCCCGCCCTCAGGAAGAGGGTTTAGGGTTTAGGGTTTAGGGTTTAGGGTTTAGGGTTCAGGGAGGCTTCTTCCGTCCGCGACGCGTAGGGTACGTGGTGCGCGCTGGCCATTCGCCCACCCAGAGCAAAACCTGTCTCCCTCAGGACCCTGAATAACCTAAACCCACAAGGACCGCAGCCTAAACCCTAAACCCTAAACCCTAAACCCTAAACCCTAAACCCTAAACCCTAAACCTATAAACCCTAAACCCTAAACCCTAAACCCTAAGCCCTAAACCCTAAACCCTAAACCGGGCCTGGGTCGACATTCTAGCAGCCCCATAGGAAATGCCAAAAGCCAGCAAAGCTTATTATGTAAGAGGCCACGAAGCCCAACTACAAGAGAACACATGATCACCCTGAACCCTAAGTCCTAAACCCTGATCATCACTGAGCATCCCTCCACAATACCCAACCTGCTTGCAGAAGTCCTGTACACATTAGAGACATTGAACACCGAAACTAAAAACCCCAAACACTCAACCCTGACAACAGCCATGTCCGAGCTGTTTGTTTGGCGCAGCACCCTCCTTGTAAACCCAAAGCCGAAGCCCTAGATACCCCTAAACCCTGGCCCTTCTAAACCCCAAACCCTTTTTGAGCCCTAAACCCTTGCAAATCCCCAACACTGAAACCCTAAAAACCTAAATGCCCGTGAACCCTGGCCTCTCCGAATGGTTGCAATATCCTCGAAGTCGTTGAGGCCAAAGCCCTCGTTCCAGCTGCTCTGCTGGTCGGGGGCCTGCGACTCAAGCAAGGTCTCGTCTAGGTCTAGGTTTTGAGGGTCTGGGGTTCCCCCTTATACTGGCAGTCCTTGATAGGGATTATAGTAGCCCTCTGTTATAATCCCTACTTGAATTGGGGCTACAAGTTGTGGGGATTCTACTGTTTCTTGTTCAAGGCTCAGTACGAGCCATTCTCGAAGGCTCGCAGAAGCTTGGAATGTGGGGAAAAGGTGCCACAAACATCCACAAGCCCTGAAACTTGGTTCCCCTGCGTCGTTGTGAACCCTAACCCTAAACTCTAAACCCTAAACCCTAAACCCTGAACCCTAAACCCTAAACCCTAAACCCTAAACCCTGAACCCTAAACCCTAAACCCTAAATCCTGAATCCTAAACCCATGGTGCAGCCCGGAGTCCCCGAAGCCCAAACCAAAAAAAAAAAAAACCTCATCTGCAAAATGGGCTTCGTCGTGCTCAGTTGGCCCAATAGTAACCTAGGAATAAAAAGGGCACCTTTTCTTGGCTTAAAGGGGATTATAAGGGAACCTACAATAAAAAGGGTACCTTTTTGGGCTTAAAGGGATTATAAGGGAACCTACAGCCCAAAAACAGGGAATAGGGGCATACTCTGGGTCCTAGCGACGATCTTGTTCTTGGGGCAGATCGGTCTAGAGGCGAAAGCCCTAACCTTGTTCCTAAATCAAGTCTGCCCCGCCCCCCCCCCCCCCCCCTGAGCCAGAACCTTCATGCCACATTCTTCACCACCCAAAGCCCTAAACCTTGAACCCTTGAAACCGACAAGCCGGAAACCCCACAACCCCCAACGAACGAAGCCATGAACTTCACCGAAGACCTACTACCTGCCAGGTCCTTGATTACTTGGGACGATGCAGGGGTTTTGGGAAAGCCTAACACCTTGTACAGCAAACCCTCAACCTTGAAAACCCGTTATAGCCCATACAAATGGACCTATGCAAAAAACAAAAAACACAATAGCCCCCCCAGAACCCTAAACCCTAAACCAGAAACCCAATGCCAAAGCCGCCTGGCTCAGTGGCACCCTCAGTCGGGCTTCGAGGTCTTGCTGCGTCAGGCGCTCCTTGGTGGTTTTAGGGCTTTAGGGTTTTAGGGTTTTAGGGTTTAGGGTTTCAGGGTTTTTGAGTTTTAGGGTTTTAGGGTTTTAGGGTTTAGGGTGTGCAAGCTTGGGGTGTGTTGCTTTTTCAGGGATTAGGGTTTAGGGCGCAAGAGCTTGGAGGGTGTGGGGTTTGGGACTAGTGTTTAGGGTGTAGTTGACGGGTTAAGGGTTGCTGGCTTAATTTGTGTTTTGGGGTTTAGGTTTTGTGTGGGGTGTGGGATGCATGAGGGGTCGAGGGTTATGGAGCTTCGCGGTGTTGGGGTTGAGAGCTCTAGGGACTGTGGGCTTGGGGCTTATAAACAAAGGGCTGCAGAGTGGTCAAGGGCCGTGGGGTTTTGCGATTTAGGCTTTCGGGGTATCTTGCCACAGGCTATAACCCTCTCAAGTCTTACACGCGGTGTGGTCGGCTTCCAAGAAATGTCCGAAGGGACCCCCCTGCAGGCTAAGTCAAAGTGAGGCCCGTAATCCTAGTAAACAAATACCAGTAAACCAGGTCATCAGGGATGTTCCCCCTTATGCTAGCTGCTAGCAGTCCTTAATGGGGATTATCGTACCCTCTATGAAAACCCCTATCAAGGACTGTTAGGATACGGGGGAACATCCCAATAGGTCATCTCAGTTCTCATCGTGATTCTGGCTAGAATAGCCACATATCGTAGTAACTACAGTAAAAACATTGGTTCATGATCGTGATCGCTGTGCAAAACAATACTCAAAGTCAATTCTAGCTTGCTTCTGAAAACAGTCCTGCGTAGTCGAAGTACTTCTCAAAGCAGGAATTACTGTGAGTAGTGCTGAAAAATGTGTAGTAGTGGTAATATGCATGAGTAGTAAGCCTAACCCTAAACCCTAAACCCTAAACCCTAAACCCTAAACCCTAAACCCTAAACCCTGTTATGTTTGTGTTTTGCATCGGAGTCTCGGGGATTCCCACGATGTCCACGAAGAAGGCTTTCAGCTCATCCAAGTCATCTGCTGGCAAACCTGGTCTGCTTTAGGGTTTCCCACGTTCTCGAGATGCTTGGTAGCCTAGTTTAGGGTTTAGGGTTTAGAGTTTAGGGTTGTGCACTTCTTTTTGGGGTTAGTTAGAGTATAACGGAACCTTGAACCCAAAAGAAAAGGGGAATAGGGTACCACTGGTCTGCCAAGGATTGAAGCACGGTATGCGACTGTATATACTAGGGAAATGGCCTGAGCACATCTTATGTTGTATAGCCTGAGGCCATCCACAACATCAGTAGAACGAGGCGGCCACCAATTCCCACATGCTGAACCCTAAAACCTAAACCCTAAACCCTAAAGCTGCTCAGCATCCAAGGACCCAGCGATTTTTGAGCGCCAGCTTTCCTGCCTTGGATGATGCCACGTCTGAGTGCACATCCCAGAAGGCCTGCCAGGACCGTGACAATGCACTCGGGTTTAGGGTTTAGGGTTTATAGGGTTCGTGTAGGTAGTGACGTGGCAGGCCATGGCAGGCCCAGTGCAGCATCCAATCCGAAACGCAACCCTGGTCTACTAATCTTCCCCTGCCACTGTATTCATATCAACTGCTGAATGTTCGGGAGATGCTGTGCCGAGATGTGCCGAGGAGGACTATCACAACATGGACCCTGTCCTCGTGGGACTTCAGGCGCTTGGGCTTGTCCCATTCCTGGAAACCAGTTCACTGGCGCAGCATGTGACCGCGTTTTGCCGACGGCATTGACTGCCTACCGGCAGGTTTGTCACTGAAGAACAAATTGAAGCAGACATGTCCTTGTCCGTCAAGATCAGCAATGCCTGTGAAGCCGCAGGCCATGAATCAGAAACACAGGGGATTTGTATATACTGCATTCACAGGACCTGCGGCCGAAGGCATTCAAAAAAAATCAGATCAGGGGGACACCCCCCGCCAGGGAAGGGCGCACTGGACGCAGGCAACTAAGGATTCTGAATGCAAACCCAGAGGGTCCATGTGTATTACTATCATGGAATGAGGTACTGTACCAAAAAAACAACCATACTAAATAGTGTTTTGGGGTGCCTAAATCCATAATAGCACTACACATGGACCCTCCGGGAAACTTTTGCGTCAGCCTAAACCCTAAACCCTAAATCCTAAACCCTGAATCGAGCCGCTCCTCGTTCCCCGAAAGACGCAGCTTTTCGTGTCGGGCCGAGGTGGCCGACGCACAGCATTTAAAATTCAGGGTTTAGGGTTTAGGGTTTAGGGCCACCCTCGGGGGATCCTTTCAAAAAGAAGCCCAGGAGCAGGAACCTCGACGTGAAGGAGACCCCAACCCCCGAACAAGTGGGACCCCTCCGACAACTCGCCTCACAAGGAGGGGCTCTTAGGGTTTAGGGTTCAAGGTTCAGGGTTTAGGGATGTATATCTATCACAAGCGCACCTTCTTCAGTGTGCGAAGATTAAACTAGGATTAGCTTCAGGGACCGTATTAGAAATAATTGCAACAAAACAAGAAGAAGACTAGTCACAGCATTTTGCTTGCAACTACCTTTTGGGGATCATGCTGTAAGGTTCCTTAAGCACCTCCCAGAGAAGCTTCCATTCCCCCGAGCCCGAAGCCTAAGACCCAGAGCCATTGCCTCGTGCTGGAAAGCCAGCGCAATGGATGTCTGGACACGGTTTCGATCCTGGAGGTTGGCTTGTGGAAGATTGGAGTAGGGTGTAGGGTGTAGGGTGTAGGGTGTAGGGTGTGGGGTGTGGGGTGTGGGGTTTAGGGTTTAGGGTTTAGGGTTTAGGGTTTAGGGTTTAGGGTTTAGAGTTTAGCCTGCGACCCCAAACCCTACACATTTTTTCCTTCGGTTGCAAGCCCCCGTGTCAGGGTAAAACCCCTTAAAGCCCTAAACCATAAATTTCAAAGGGCTTCGTAAGGTCAAAACCCATGGCCCTGAAGATTGCATCACGGGCTTCTGTTCCAAGCGCACCTCACCCAGAACGGCCCGGACGCACTGCGCAAGGTGCTTGTAGGCCTGAACCTTTGCTCAGGGTCTTGTGGTTAAGGGTTTAGGGTTTAGGGTTTTTACTGTTTAGGGTTTAGGGTTTAGGGGTGGAAGGGCTAGGGATTGTGGAGTTTTGAAAGCCAACGTTGAAGGCGCTGTGGGCAGCAAGGCTGGGAGGATGTGTGGTCTAGTGCACTCGTCAGCAAGGCACGAAATGTCGCATCTGGTTGGCTTGATTGGATTTCGGGTTCTTACCCCACATTGTCTTGCCTATAGGAGCATTCTCACCTATAGCATGAGCTCCAGACAGCCACTGTCTGCAGCTCGTTGAGCAGCGCTGTAGCAGTAGGTGAGTCGGGTCCTGAACCCAAAGCCCAAAACCCAAAACCCTAAACCGCACCCTGCCGTGAGGTGTGGTGGGTTTAGGGTTTAGGGTTTAGGGTTTAGGGGTTAGGGTTTAGGGTTTAGGGTTTAGGGTTTAGGGTTTAGGGTTTAGGGTTTAGGGTTTGGGGTTTGGGGTTTAGGGTTTAGATCGTGAGACTACTGCGAAAGCACCCATCGAGGAAGCAGAGGCTTGCTGGAATCTGGGATTTTGCCTTCGAGGCATGCCTCATCCCATCTGAGACCACGCTTGAGCCTTTTTTAAAACGTCGATGCGTTCTGCATTGAGTAAGATACCCAAATCCGCAAAACCCTGTGGCTGAAGCCTGAAAATGTCTGCCCTACTGTAAGCCCCAACCACCCTAGACCTTAACACAACACATCCTTTACCACCAAAGACTCCTAAACCTGAAACTTAATAAGACTCAAACCAGATGTCCCTTGTAAAAGAAGGAAAACGCAGCATTTTTCAAAGAACCAATACTTTCTGTCCCTAAACCCTAAACCCTAAAACCTAAACCCTAAACCCTGGTCGGGAACCTCAGCACGAAGAAAAAAACAAAACAAACTCCGCAAACACGAATGGTTTCTGGCGTTGAGCAAAGCAAGAAAAAAGCAAACGACAAGAACATGTATAGGAACTATACATAAAATGTGGGTCTTGGGGGGGGGGGGTTGACCATATAAAATCTCTCTCTCTCTCTCTTTATATATATATATATAATTATATATACAAATATACATACACACATACATACATACATACATACGTACGTACATACATACATATATATATATATATGTTTATCTATTTATATTCTTATTATCTACATAGGGGCTTATACAAGGTCTTTAGAGGGATGTGCGCCCGGTCCCGCGAGGCGCTTGCAGTGCTCTTCGCGTGCTGTGCGGCTCGCAGCCTCGGCCTTTCGTCACCGAAGGCTGAGGGTTTAGGGTTTAGGGTTTAGGGTTTAGGGTTTAGGGTTTAGGGTTTGGGGTTTGGGGTTTAGGGTTTAGGGTTTGGGGTTTGGGGCTTGGGGCTTCGGGGTTGGGTTTTAGGGTTTAGTTTCTTCTTGGGTTTCGGTTTAGGGCATTTAGGGATTTAGGGTTTGTAGGGCTTCTGCTGTTTTAGGGCTTCTAGGGTGTAGGGGGTTTAGGGTTTAGGGTTTGCGGGGGCGCTTAGGGCGTGTAGGGCTTAGGTTATGCGGGGCGGGGTTTAGGGCTTATCCATTCAAGGTTGATGGCTCTCGGCATCGTAGCGCTTTAAGGTTCGTGGGGTTAAGGATGATTAGGGTTCAGGCTGTAGTGAAGAGATCTGGAACCCTTTGGTTTTGTGTTTAAGGTTTCTTAGGGTCAAGTGTTCACGGTTTAGGGTTCGGCACCCACTAAAGCCAGCTCAACAAGAGATTTCCCAGGTGGGGTACTTGAAAGAAGGCTCCTTACAAGGGGGATATAGGGGCACTTTAAGTGTTAGAAGGGCTACATGCGGGGTATGTAGCTTCACCGCAACCTCCCCTCCACCCTAAACCCTAAACCCTAAACCCAAAAGGCTTACAGCCTTGACTGTTGAGTCTGCAATTCGAAAGTGCTGGGCGTAGGATGCAGGGCGCTTAAAGTTACGAGAGTGTGAATGAAGGGTTTCCGGGGTTGGGGGGTTGGGAAGCCTCACCTGTTTGTGTATTCCAAAGTATAACCTGCCAAAAATTGTAAGTGCTTAAGGGGGACGCCTACACCCCAAAACGCCATGCACACCCTAAACCCTAAACCCTAACCACTAAACCCTAAACCCTGGAACTCTGAACCCTCTTTGTTTCATGAGACAGCCCCGCCTGCCGAATCAACGAGCGGAGGGCCCCCAGAAATGCAGAGGCCTCCGCGTGTGCAAGATCCCTGCTGAGAGGATTTAGGTTTAGGGTTTAGGGTTTAGGGTTTAGGGTTTAGGGTTTAGGGTTTAGGGTTTAGGGTTTAGGGTTTAGGGTTTAGGGAGTTACGTAAATGTTCTTAGAACCCCATGTGAAAGATACTTTTTGACACCTTTGAAACTGAAGCTATCAAAAGCATATGTTCGGGACCGATGCAAACTTTGTGTTTTGAGGTTGTTGGGTAAAGAAAACCGCACACAGTTGCACCGCTGACAGCACAGTACCCTGAACCCTCTAAGCCCTCAACCCGAAAGCCTAAGCCCGAAAGCCCTAAACCCTTAGCAAGCAACCTTGGGGGCCCCCTCTAAGGCCCGGAATACGCTTGAACCCGAAGCATGAACCTGTAGTAGCTGAGGGTTCCTAAGCCCTCTAACTATGATCCTCCTAAACCAATGAGGGAAAATACAACATATCCCAAGGGCGTACTTAGGTATTGGGCTTCGGGTTTAGGGAACCAAGCATGAGAGCCAAAGCAGTGACTCAATCCATCGGCTCTCACTCTTTCAGGAAGCACTTGTAGTGAAATCTGACTTCGATTGGATAGGTTAGGTGTAGTAGTGTAGTTGACATGCCTTCCGGATAATATCTAGCGCCGTTCTCAAGTACACCTAACCAGTCTAGTAAGGCCGAGGGCCGAGGGTCTGCGAGAGCCCCCTGCAAGTGGGAATGCTAAAGGAGGGCTGAGTCTCAAGGAATGTTATGACATACCTTCGGGCACCATTTGTAAACCTAACTGACCTAAGACCCGAAATCGCCAAGCCACAGACACTGAAAAGAATGCTCATACACACATACGCATACCTCTACATAAATACATATATATTTATATATATATACATGCATATAGGAGTGATATACATTTGGTCCACAGCGTGCGAGAAGCGGGCGCATGTTGCGCAGCAAGCCTCTACTGGCACTCAGGGATTGGGCCTGTTAGGGTATAGGGTTCTAAGTGCGGCTGCGGGGAGTTGAGGGTTTTGAGGTGCAGGCTCTGAGTTTACACGGTTACAAAGGAAGGACCGAGGGAAGGACCGGCAATTGGGGTTCATGGGCAGGGTTCAGGGACATGGGGTCAGGGTGTCGTGTCTTAGCGCGCAGCTTGCGCGCGGCACTTGCGAAAAGCAGTGGAAAGCCCAGGAGTTAAACAATAGACATGGCTGCTGCCTGCCACCGCACAGTGGCAGGCTTGCGAGATCTGCAAAAACTTCCAGGAGCTTCAAAGCCCTGGCGGCCTAAAGAATTGGCTGAAGAATTTCTACGTGTTGCTGTTGCACCTCTCTGAATTGGAGGGCTAAGCTACTCCATCTTCATCCTGCCTCGCAAGCTTGGCTTTCAGTCGAAGATGCGAGAGCGGACATAGATGGTCTGTTTGGGATTTCTGCTGTTCACAGGGTCTTCGCTGGGCTTAGACCAACCGTCGCAAGTCCGCGATGATGTTGTGGCTCTCTAAGGGCTCGTCGATCGACTCCTGTCGGAAGGGTAGAGTTCTTTTTAACAAGAAAGGAATCATGACACCTCCTTTTTGAAAGGTGTGCGTGTGTGGGGGGGGGTTAAGTTTCAGAATCCAGACACCTATGTCAAACAAAACTAATACACATATTGGAATAGCTGTGTTTGTGTTGTGTTTTTCTTCCCTTCTGGTCCCTTGATATTTATGCCATAGTAACGTCCAAAACCCTATTCTGATCATTAAGGCCGCTATATTATAGGGGTACTCGGCATCCTGGTTATTTAATGCATCGTCCTATCACACCGACTTCGCAGCTGTAAGACAAGCCCCTTGCCAGCAAGCCCCAAAGTTCGACACAGCAGTCATAGAGGAAAGAGGGTTTAGGGTTCAGGGTTTAGGGCTTGGGGTTTGGGGTTTAGTCGAATTAGGGAGCCAATCCACAAACCCTAAACCTGACAGGCCCACTGCACGCAAATCCTGAGTCCCCTAAACCCTAAACCCTAAACCCTAAACCCTAAACCCTCTTCACTCGGTTCTCTGGCCTTGGCAGGCTTCGGGCCTTAGCCCGTGACGTAGCTGCGCAGTGCAGCCGCCACCTGGACCGGTGTGTGTGTGTGTGGGTGTGCATATGGGCATGTGTGT
>CAJNDS010000926.1:42500-50797 GCA_905221605.1 Symbiodinium natans
GGGTTACAGGGCCCAGAGATCCCTACGAGTGCGCAGATTTCAGGTAGGGGTTTAGGGTTTAGGATTTAGGTTTGGGGTTTAGGGCTTAGGGTTTAGGGCTTGGGGTTTAGGGTTTAGGGGTCCATAAACTAACAGTCCTTGATAGGGATTATAGTACCCCCTATTCGAATCCCTCTCAAGGACTCTTAGTATTCGTGATGCTGCAGGGCTCACAAAGCTTCGAGGGCGGCTTCCAGGGTTTCGAGAGTCTCAGGTTCAAGGGACGCAAGGAGCGACCCGCATAAGGGACCTTAGGGTTTAGGGTTTAGGGTTTTTAGAGCTCAGGGTTTGGGGACTCTCGGATGTCTGCTTGCGCCTCGTCTTGGTCCGAGTCTGCCGGGTCCAGGATTTCGCCGGCGCAAATGAAGAAGTCATTGGCAATTTGTCGGATCTCTGGCTGTGACATTCCAGCCTGGGGCAACAGAACTCAGAACTGCGGTAAAGGGCTGTCCTAGCTGAAGCCTACTTTTCTAAACTCTAGACCTTAAACTTTCTTATCGTGTCTTCTCGCCCCTGTCCCAGCATCATGATATATCATGATCATGCAGCTCTACGTCTCGCACATCTGCACTTGAGTAGCTTTGGGGCTTGAGGTTTAGGCTTCCATTTAGGATGTGCTGAGCTCGGAGTTGGATTCGGAACGTTCTTGGCATGCCTTTCGATTTCAAATGTTGGGTTCTTAAGGATCCGGAGGACCTAGCCTAAAAGAGGGTTTATGACATTTGGGGGGTATCTTTTGGGAGTCCTTAAATTCGAGGGGGAATCCTACTATTTGGGGGGTCTCTATTTGGGGTCCCGTATTTTCGTAAACTCCCATACAAGACAAAATCCTCGGAAGTTTGGGGGTTAGACCCCCCTGGTTCTTAGTAGAGAATGAGGGAACTATGGCCCTTGACGGGACTATAGGGCCCTATATATATATATATATACCCTTTAAGGCATTATACGGGGTACCTAATTCCCCTCATTCTCTACTAAGAATCAGCCGGTTGGAGCCAAGCAACCCCAGCGGCAAGGACCGGACTGGCTGCATCCGGATCCGCGTCGCTTGCGCATCCTCCAGTCGGGGTTCAGGATGTAGGTTCAGGGTTTGGGGTTTGGGGTTTAGGGTTTGGGGTTTAGGGTTTGGGGTTTAGGGTTTCGGGTTTGGGGTTTAGGGTTTAGGGTTTCGGGTTTAGGGTTTGGGGTTTGGGGTGTGGTCACAGGCTTCAGGGCAGCACTGGTATCGAACGTGACCCTAGACCCTACCGTACACTTATCTTGGCTGCACTCAAAAGGGTAGCTATAAAGTAGTTTTTTAGCTGCCACATTAAGAAAACCAATAAACCCAAAAAGGCTAAAGATCTAAAGTGACAGGAAAGCACCACAGAGTTATGAACGCAGGACGGTCTGGTGCAAGCGCCGCTCTGAAGGCAGGTTACTTGAGGAACTCTGCTACTGTAACCTCCAGACCATGACGGACCCGAAAATCTGTGCTTACTATACAACCCTCCCTAAACTCTTAACCCTAGACCCTGAACCCTAAACCCTAAAGCCTAAACCCTACACCCCAAACCCTAAACCCTAAACCCTAAACCCTAAGCCCTAAACCCTAAACCCTAAACCCTAAACCCTAAACCCTAAACCCACGGCTGGCCTTCACCTTCAGCATTCGCCAACTTGGCGTGACGCTGCACAAGGGCCTCCCAGCACTTCTTTCTCTCCGAGGGCCCGGAGCACGGGCTCTTTCACAGGTTTAGTTTAGGGTTTAGGGTTTAGGGTTTAGGGTTAGGGTTTAGGGTTTAGGGTTTAGGGTTTAGGGTTTAGGGTTTAGGGTTCAGGGTTTAGGGTTTAGGGTTTAGGGTCTAGGGTCCATGGTTCGGGGTTCCGGGTTCCAGGGCTACACGGCTTTTCGAGGACTGTCGAGGGCCCTTGTGGTCACACGGGTAAGCGTGCACATGCGGACTTGACGCAACTTACCGGCCCTAAGGGTCCATGTACCTAAATAGGGAGTACTTGGGCCTTAAAGTACCTCCTATATAGGGACTCTGGGGCCCAAGTGTTCCCTATTTAGGTACATGGACCCTTAGGGCATTTCTTGGTGGGGACTTCGGGAGCTGGGCACTGTATACCCTACAAAAAAGCAGAAGCCGTTGCCTATTCTTGAGTTTTGAGGGAACCATGGCAAGCCGTGCTCAATCAGAAGCCAGCCAGGAGCACCACGGAAACGAAGCTACCCAAGTACCGATATCCGAGATTTGTTTAATGTAATATATAGGCATTGAGTTTTTTTTGGGGGGGTCATTATAGTACATGTATTTAGGGAACCCTAAACCCTAAACCCTAAACCCTAAACCCTAAACCCTAAACCCTAAACCCTAAATAGTACTTATTCCGACCCCTATATTAGGAGCTTCAGAGATTCTACGCCTGGCGCTGCTGCTCCTTGGCCTCCTGCAAAGCCCTGGAGAAGCCTCGGGCTTTGGGAACCCTAAACCCTAAACCCTAAACCCTAAACCCTAAACCCTAAACCCTAAACCTTGGGTTGGGGCTTACAAGGGTCTTCGGAAACTTGAAACTTGAGGTGAGAGACGGAGGTTTCGTGGTTCTCGGCGGGTTTACGGTTTAGGGCTTAGGGGCTACCAACTGCACAGCCATTGCCCCAGCCCATCCTCATCAGATGGGGCTTTGAGGGCAAAGGATTCTGGTGTGAATCCCTGGAAAGTAGTCTAGGAGACGAAGCTCTGGAAGGGTGTTAAAGCTCCGATGCGCACTGAAAACAAGACTGAGGAACGACCTTCTGAGACACTGGCCGCAACACCAACACGCTACTCTCCTGTGCTACACGTGTCCGAGCAGCCAAGATCTGCCAAGACATCCTCAATGGACTGGCATGCCATTAAACCTCCGAGCTCAGAGTATTTGGGGGTATTTAGGGCATTAGGGTTTAGGGTTTGCATGTAAGGTCTTAAGGGTACTTAAGGTCTTTAGGGTTTTTGGGGGTATTTAGGGAATTGAGGAACCAAAAGCCCTAAAACATCTGGGGGTTCAGAGACCTTAGCAGGGGGAGGGATTTACGCGCTTCTCAACTCGGGGTGCGGGGAAGAGGTCGTTTACTTTAGCATCTTAACTGGGGTTTAGGCTTTGGCGGTTTCGGGTCTAGGGGGGGTAGGGTTTAGGGGTCTAGGGTGTAGGGTTTAGGGCGTTTAGGGTGTAGAAGTTTAGGGGTTGCGGGGTCTAGTTTAGGGCCCAGGTGTTTAGGGTTCTATGGAATATTAAGACTCTTGCTGCAAGGCCGCGCATCCTAAATCTCGGGTTTGCGACCCGGACCAGGAAAAACTTCCCAGACCCCTGGGAGCAGCATCCCAAAAAGTCGAACCCCCCAAATGATACCCTAAACCCCAAACCCTAAACCCTAAACCCTAAATCCTAAACCCTAAACCCTAAACCCCAAACCCTTAAGGGGGCTGAGGGTTGCAAACCAAGCAGCACTTCGAGAGCTGCTGACCAGCTCTTGGAATCGTTGCAGGGTCCAGTTGCTCCAGAGCTACCTAGTCAAGGGTTTAGGGTATAGGGTTTAGGGTTGAGGGTTTAGGGTCTAGGGTTTAGGGGTTTAGATTTTAGGGTTTGGGTTACGGGTTTAGGGTTTAGGGTATAGTTATAGCTTCAACACTTGGGCTTGGGGGTTCCGGGTTCATGGCTTACGGCGCATTTCTTCTGAAAGTATCATCATTGAGCGGCAAAAAATCCCTGCGCCCTGACAAACTCCCTACCTACATCATCTACATCATCCTAGAAACCCGTAGCCCGTAGCCCCAAACCCCAAACCCCAAACCCCAAACCCAAAACCCTAAGCCGCCAAGCAGCTCGCACACGGCAGACTCTTGCGAGATCTCCACCGAAAATCTCTTTCAAGGCCTTTCGGTCATCGGGCTCGTACAGGCTGTCCTGGAAAGACCCAAGGGTAACCTAGGAATCAAAAAGAGGACCCTAAACCCTAAACCCTAAACCCTAAACCCTAAACCCTAAACCCTAAACCCTAAACCCTAAACCCTAAACCCTAAACCCTAAACCCTAAACCCTAACTCTAAACCCTAAACCCTCAACCCTCAACCCTTTGTGGTTTATAGGCATAGGGGGCTTATAAGTATAGGGAACCCAACCCCCCAAAAGAAGGGAAAGAACGGTAGCGGAGCGACTCACGGAACTGTGGTTGCAACATCTTTGCGGCAACGGAGGGCCACTCAAACGTCTGGAGAGTCACCCTGAAAACCCAACAAGCCTGCTGATACTTTCCTAAACCCTAAGCCCTGAACACCCTAAACCCTAAACCCTAAACCCTAAACCCTAAACCCTAAACCCTAAACCCTAAACCCTAAACCCTAAACCCTAAACCCTAAACCCTAAACCCTAAACCCTAAACCCCAAGTTCTAGAAGCCGAACTCCATGAATCCCAACAACAAGCACCATGAGCCCCGGCCGAGTGGCTATCATAAGCCTTCTGGCCACTTCCACCTCCCCGGGGGGGGCGGCGGGGGGGGGGGCGGGGGGGGGGGCGGGGGGGGGGCGGGGGGGGGCGGGGGGGGGGGCGGGGCGGGGGCGGAAAGGGGGCGGAGGACCACCAAACCCCTTAACCGGTGTGTCAGGGGGGGGGGGGGGTGGGTGTTTAGGGTTTCGCCATCCCTACAGTTATAGAAAGACGAGCTGAACCCTAAACCCAATCCTAAACCCTAAACCGATGAAGCTTAGGGTTACTGCAACGCGAGTGTTGCCGTGCCTTGATACTTGCTTTCTTGATTCCATGCTCTGCTGCTCTGGACTTGCCCTAGATTGCGATGGAGCTCCGCGAAGCAGCCCCATGCATCTGTCTGCGAGCTGCGTTCTGTTCTCCTAACCCCTCAGGCTCCAGAACATGTCACAGTGTACGGAGAGCTACGTTCTGTTCTGCAAGTCTAGTCCAGCGACCCTAAGCCCTACCCGATGGCTCTACCTCTAGGTCCTTTCTGGGTTAGTTACAATGGGCCCTAAAGACAAAACCCTAAACCCTAACCCTAAACCCTAAATCCTAAACCCTACGCCCTAAATCCTAACTCTACATTTGAGCCGAATTAGGAAACCCCAATGGCATCTTGGGAGCTGTCTAAGGACCTAAGCCCGAAACCCCCAAAAACAAAAGGCTACTGGAGTCCTGGGCTTGCGCGCCCGGCAACCCTAAATTCAAAACACGCGCGTTCGATGAAGCAGCAAAAGAGAGGATTCCGTAGAGGGAGGGTGTACTACTACTTGCTTAAGAACCCCCCCCAAAAAAAAAAAATAGGGATTATGATCTACCCTAAACCCTAAACCCTAAACCCTAGCAGTTTAGGGTTTTTAGGGTTCTTGGGGACGCTCCTGCACCTACTGGGACACGCTTGCCTGTGCTCCTGGCATCTGTTCGCTTGGTCTGGCAAGGGGGGAGGTTAGGGTTTAGGGTTTAGGGTTTCGGGCTAAGAGCTTGGGGTATAGGGTATAGGGTATAGGGTTTAGGGTTCAGGGTTCAGGGTTTCGAGTTTAGAGTTTAGGGCTCAGGGTTCAAGGTTTAGGTTGAGCCACTTAGCCCGGGCCCGCAATTTTGTGGGAGGCAGATTTTGATTCCGTGGAAGGTCTCGTTCTGTTCTGATTCAAGAACCAGCATACCCCGTCAGTTTGCCAATCTAAAGGCACAATAGACCCTATAGAGACCCTAGACCCTAGTCCCTAGACCCTGGACCCTGAACCCTAAACCCAAGCCTGCCTGTGTCAGCAGCTCGATTTCAGCCTCGCAGGTGGCGTAGCTTTGCAACCGATGCTTGTGAGCTTGACATAGCGCAGTCCAGCTTGGAGGCAGCAGTCACTGCAAGCAACTCGCACCAACGACAAGGCGTATATAGTTAAGCCCGACATTCAGCAACGTAATCGGAGGGAAAATGCTCCTGTATGTACAGACAATGTATTGTGCTTAGGTTGCTGCTTGGTGCTTAAACCTAAGCCTAAACCCTAAACCCTAAACCCTAAACTCTAAACCCTAAACCCTAAACCCTAGACCCTCAGCCAAGCCGCTTTCGTGCTCTGCACATGGCCTCGCGACTGTAGGAGGCCTCAGCGGCTTCATTCCCCACAGGGTTTAGGGTTAGGGTTTAGGGTCTAGGGTCTAGGGTTTCGGGTTTAGGGTTTAGGGTACCTCGTACCCCAGAAGTAAACTAAACACGCAGCTAACCCGCAAAGAAGAGGCCAATGAGGTGTCCTAATTCGACGCGCTCTCTCTCTCTCTCTCACTCTAGATCTCTTTCTTGCGATGGCCCCAAGTACCTGCTTCTAAGTGATTTGCACGAGGTGCTTTCCACAGCTGCATGCAGCTTGACCACGACGTCGTCGAAATGAGCTGCTGTGAGCTTGTTGCCCAGTGCCATTGCCCAATGTGAAATGTCAATAAGCAGTTGAGTCCTAATAACTGACTTGCTCCTCTAAGCTCTCTAAACCCCACAAACCCCGTAAAACCGAAAAGCGCTCCTGGATGGAGGGGCCAATTGGCTGAAGATGCAACAAAAAAATCGGGCTCTCCCCTATGAACCCTACAAACCCTTTAAGCCCTAAAACGCTCGCGGTCGGAGGGGCCATGGCCTTAGGATGTGAAGATTCGGGCTTCTCAAGCCCTAAACCCTAAACCCTAAACCCTAAACCCCAAACCCTAAACCCTAAGGCGGCTGGCAACTGGAGCCAAGGCAGCAGCAAGCATGCAAAGGACCGACTAGGGTGTACTATAGGTGTCGGAGTAAGTACGAATCGTCTTCCCTCATGGTCCCTATATAAATTCACTGTACTTAACCCCCAAAACCCCATTCTAACTGCTTAGGCCCCTTGTAATTAGTAAGCTACCCATGGCTTTAGCAGAAGGGTTTGGGCCTTACGCTTCGGCTTGCGGGGTAGCAGTGGCAAACCTTGCGGGCCTCCAGGGCATCGAGATCCTTCTGCACCGCCATGTGAGGACCCAGAAGCCAAGATCTGCAGGGAGTGCCGAAGCGGCCGTACTCAGGCTGCAGCGCCACATACCCGCAAAGCCAGCGGAGGATAGACTTGCCGTGGTCAGTCCACACCTCAACACCCAGGGAAAGAGGCGCCTATGTCCTGTGCTTCACTAGCATGTTCGACGGTTTATATGAAGAAGCCCACTTGTTTCAACAGAGATACCCCAAAAAACCGTAAGGTTGCGAAAAGGTGATTAGGCTCCAGGATGGGCTATGATCCCTTAAACAGGGGCCTGGTTATAGGGTTGACTACGGGGATTCTAAAGCCTCATCGCTCCATGGTGGTTGGGACATCGTGCAGCCGGGAGTCGCACTCCTCCGCTCTTCGGAAGCTGGCGGGCGGCACAAAGACGTGCGCCTTTCCTCGGCTGACTTCTGAACCCCCTCCTGAAAGGTTAACTTTTGAGGGCTTCGTATTGTAGAGTTTCTACGAAACCACCCCTAAACCCTAAACCCTGAACCCTGAACCCTAAACCCTAATCCCTAAACCCAGAAGGCTACAGTCCTATAAGAGCCAGCCAGAAGCAAGGCAAGTTTCCGGGCGCGGCGTGTGATCCCCAGCTTCCAGTGGAGGCTTGCTCCTTGGCTGGGATGGCCCCTCTTAAAGGTTTAGGGTTTAGGCTTTAGGGCCTTGAAGAGACATTCCTGACTACGATCCTCTCAAACCCAAGAAATGAATGCTGCAAAATGTGCCCTGGGCCTAGATCTAGCTAGGGTGGAAGATTACACTCATCGAGAAGACATTCGGAAGAGACACGTTAAAACCTATCTGAATCGCAAACATCCCAAGCAGCCACAAACGTAACTATGTACCCCAGCCCTTGCAAGGTACGCACTTGAGGCGACCAACCCCCCAAACCTTAACACGCAAAACCCCAAAACCCCAAAACCTACACCCCTAAAACCCTCAACCCCAAACTCTGAACCGCTCAACCCTAAACCCTAAACCCTCAACGCCCTAAACCCTAAACCCTAAACCCTAAACGCCCTAAACCCTAAACGCCCTAAACCCTAAACCCTAAACCCTAAACTCAAGAACGCGCCAAAGGCTCTTCCTTGGGAAGCGACTCCATGGCTCCGTAGATGTCCGCAAAGACGCTAAGGTCATGACATGCACGGCCCTCCAGGACCTAGGAGAGTGGGTTTAGGGTTTAGGGTTTAGGGTTTAGGGTTAGGGTTTAGGGTTTAGGGTTTAGGGTTTAGGGTTTAGGGTTTAGGGTTTAGGGTTTAGGGTT
>CAJNDS010000927.1:0-35000 GCA_905221605.1 Symbiodinium natans
CCCCCCCCCCTCGACTCGTTCTCATGGTGGGAATGGAGGGCGACAGCCCTAAACCCTAAAAGGTAGTGGTTTGGGTGGTGGCCTGTGAAAGCTCACAGCGGGTGGGGAGAAAGAACCCAGCACCAATGAAATTGTTGGATTACATTGAAAACAGATGCCTTCGCGTGACATGCCGCCCCCCCACACCCCCTGGGTGTGTAGGGGCGCCATTTACACATGGTACTTACTGCCGCTGCGCGGCGAGACGCCCTAAACCCTAAGCCTTAAACCCTAAACCCTAAACCCTAAACCCTAAACCCTAAACCCTAAACCCTAAACCCTAAACCCTAAACCCTAAACCCTAAATTAAGAGCCTCCGGCTCAAGCCGCCGACCCCGCTGGAGCATAGTTGAGAGGTCTAAACCCGCTCGCATGGTTCGAAGATCATCCCGGCAGAGTTCTGTAAAACGTTTGGGGGGGTAGGGGGTAGCACCAGGACAGGGTTGGGGGGGGGGGGCGGGGTTCAGAGGAGGGGGTGGGGGTGGGGCGTGGGGGGGTGGGGGGGTGGGGGGGGGTGTGGGGGGGTGGGGGGGGGGGTGGGGGGGGGGGGCGGGGGGTGGGGGGGGGGGGGGGGTGGGGGGGGGGGGGGTGGGGGGGGGTGGGGGGGGGTGGGGGGGGTGGGGGGGCGTGGGGGGCCGATGCTGATGTTGCTGAGCGCGCCCTAACACCTGTGATGAACCGCTGTTACGCTGTGCGGGTGGCGCCGGTTTTTTGCCCCTCCCCCCCCCCCCCCCCGTGTGCAGCTTAAATAGGGTCTATTTGGAAGCTGGGAATCGTATTTACAAGAGGAAAACAGGCCCAAAAACGTATACTTATTCACAAGAGCCATGTTCCAAATAGACCCTATTTTAGGTCCTGTAGGGTTGCACAGACAGAATTTAATTCATTAAATTCCTTAATTTCCACTTTCCCCCTGGAATTTAATGAATTTAATCAATTAATTCCATTAATTCATTTATTTCCAAAGGGGGGGGGTGGAATTAATTGAATTAGTTGAATTAATTGAATTAATTGAATTAATTGAATTAATTGAATTAATTGAACCCCCCCCTTTGGAAATAAATGAATTAATTGAATTAATTGAATTAATTGAATTAATTGAATTAATTGAATTAATTGAATTAATTGGAATTAATTCAATTAGTTCAATTAATTCCACCTCCCCTTTGGAAATAAATGAATTAATTGAATTAATTGAATGAATAGAATTAATTGAATTAGTTGAATTATTTCGATTAATTCAATTAATTCAATTAATTCATTTATTTCCAAATGGGGGGGATTCCCCAGCCCCCACCCCTCCCCCCCCTTTGGAAATAAATGAATTAATTGAATTAATTGAATTAATTAAATTAATTCAATTAATTCAATTAATTCAATTAATTCATTTATTTCCAAAGGGGGGGTGGAATTAATTGAATTAATTTAATTAATTGAATTAATTCAATTAATTCAATTAATTCAATTAATTCAATTAATTCAATTAATTTATTTATTTCCAAATGGGGGGGATTCCCCAGACCCCACCCCCCCAGCTCGATTTGGCCAATTTTGCCCGGAGGCTGCCCGGCAAAATTTGGCCAAATCGAGCCGCGCCTTTCTGGAGGCCCGAAATTATTTAAACTATCGCGGCTCGATTTGGCCAAATTTTGCCGGGCAGCCTCCGGGCAAAACTTGGCCAAATCGAGCCACGCATTTCTCATCGCATACGAAGGGCAGCCCGATTTGGCCAAATTTTGCCCGGAAGCTGCCCGGCAAAATTTGGCCAAATCGAGCCGCGATAGTTTAAAAAATTCGGGCCTTCAGAAAGGCGCGGCTCGATTTGGCCAAATTTTGCCCGGAGGCTGCCCGGCAAAATTTGGCCAAATCGAGCCGCGCATTTCTCATCGCGTTCGACGAGCAGCCCGATTTGGCCAAATTTTGCCCGCAGACTGCCCGGCAAAATCTGGCCAAATCGAGCCGCGCCTTTCTGGAGGCCCGAATTTATTTAAACTATCGCGGCTCGGTTTGGCCAAATTTTGCCGGGAAGTCTGCGGGCAAAATTTGGCCAAATCGGGCTGCTCGTCGTACGCGCTGAGAAATGCGCGGCTCGATTTGGCCAAATTTTGCCCTGCAGCCTCCGGGCAAAATTTGGCCAAATCGAGCCGCGCATTTCTCATGGCATACGAAAAGCAGCCCGATTTGGCCAAATTTTGCCCGCAGGCTGCCCGGCAAAATTTGGCCAAATCGAGCCGCGATAGTTTAAATAATTTCGTTCAATTAGTTCATTCATTTCCAAATGGGGGGGATTCCCCAGCCCCCACCCCCCCCCTTTGGAAATAAATGAATTAATTGAATTAATTGATTTAATTGAATTAATTGAATTAATTCAATTAATTCAATTAATTCATTTATTTCCAAAGGGGGGGGTGGAATTAATTGAATTAATTGAATTAATTGAATTAATTGAATTAATTGAATTAATTGAATTGATTCAATTAATTCAATTAATTCAATTAATTCAATTAATTCAATTAATTCAATTAATTCAATTAATTCAATTAATTCAATTAATTCAATTAATTCAATTATTTCCAAATGGGGGGATTCCCCAGCCCCCACCCCTCCCCCCCCTTTGGAAATAAATGAATTAATTGAATTAATTGAATTAATTGAATTAATTGAATTAATTCAATTAATTCAATTAATTCAATTAATTCAATTAATTCATTTATTTCCAAAGGGGGGGTGGAATTAATTGAATTAATTGAATTAATTGAATTGATTCAATTAATTCAATTAATTCAATTAATTCAATTAATTCAATTATTTCCAAATGGGGGGATTCCCCAGCCCCCACCCCTCCCCCCCCTTTGGAAATAAATGAATTAATTGAATTAATTGAATTAATTGAAATAATTGAATTAATTCAACTAATTCAATTAATTCCACCTCCCCTTTGGAAATACATTAATTAATTGAATTAATTGAAATTCAATTAATTCAATTAATTCAAGTAATTCAATTAATTCATTTATTTCCAAAGGGGGGCGGGGTGGGGGCTGGGGAATCCCCCCCATTTGGAAATAAATGAATTAATTGAATTAATTGAATTAATTGAAATAATTGAATTAATTCAATTAATTCAATTAATTCCACCTCCCCTTTGGAAATAAATGAATTAATTGAATTAATTGAATTAATTGAATTAATTCAATTAATTCAATTAATTGAATTAATTCATTTATTTCCAAAGGGGGGGGGTGGGGGCTGGGGAATCCCCCCCATTTGGAAATAAATGAATGACTTGAATCAATTGAAATAATTGAATTAATTCAATTAATTAAATTAATTCCACCTCCCCTTTGGAAATACATCAATTAATTGAATTAATTGAATTAATTCAATTATTTCAATTAATTCAAGTAATTCATTTATTTCCAAATGGGGGGTGGGGGCTGGGGCATCCTCCTCCCCCCAATACTAAACCACGAGCCCGGGCCTCCCCCCAATACTAAATCACGAGCCCGGGCCTCCTCCGAGTTTGGGCCTTCCCGCAATACTCAATCACGAGCCCGGGCCTCCCCCCAATACTAAATCACGAGCCCGGGCTAAATCACGAGCCCGGGCCTCCAAATTACGAGGCCGGGCCTCCCCCCAATACTAAATCACGAGCCCGGGCCTCCCCCCTGAATCACGAGCCCGGGCCTCCCGCAATACTAAATCACGAGCCGGGCCTCCCCCCAATACTAATTTACGAGCCCGGGCCTCCTCCCAATACTAAATCACGAGCCCTCCTCCCCCCAATACTAGGGCACAGGTTTTGCTCCAAAAAGTGACATCGCAAGCCCTGGTCCCTAAGATTTTGAGCTCATTTCTTGCCCCAAAGAGTAACATCGCAAGCCCTGGTCCCTAAGATTTTGGGCTCATTTCTTGCCCCAAAGAGTAACATCGCAAGCCCTGGTCCCTATTATTTGGGGCCCAGTTTTTGCTCCAAAGAGTCAAATCGCAAGCCCTGGTCCCTAAGATTTTGGACTCAGTTTTTTGCTCAAAAGCAAGCCCTGGTCCTTAAGATTTTGGGCTCATTTCTTGCTCCGAAGAGTCAAATCGCAAGCCCTGGTCCCGAAGATTTCGGGTTCAATTTTTGCTCCACAGAGTCAAACCGCAAGCCCTGGTCCCTAAGATTTGGGGCACAGTTTTTGCTCCAAAGGGTCAAATCGCAAGCCCTGCTCCCTAAGATTTTGGGCTCATTTCTTGCACAAAAGAGTGACATCGCAAGCCCTGGTCCCTAAGATCTTGGGCCCAGTTGCTCCAAAGAGTCAAATCGCAAGCCCTGGTCCCTAAGATTTTGGGCCCAGTTTTTGCTCCAAAGGGTCAAATCGCAAGCCCTGGTCCCTAAGATTTTGGGTTCAATCTTTGCTCCAAAGAGTAACATCGCAAGCCCTGGCCCCTAAGATTTTGGGCCCAGTTTTTGCTCCGAAGAGTCAAATCGCAAGCCCTGGTCCCTAAGATTTTGGGTTCAATTTTTGCTCCAAAGAGTGACATCGCAAGCTCTGGTCCCTAAGATTGGGGGCCCAGTTTTTGCTCCAAAGAGTGACATCGCAAGTCCTGGTCCCTAAGATTTTGGGTTCAATTTTTGCTCCAAAGAGTGACATCGCAAGCCCTGGTCCCTAAGATTTGGACCCAGTTTTGCTCCAAAGAGTAACATCGCAAGCCCTGGTCCCTAAGATTTTGGGCCCAGTTTTTGCTCCAAAGAGTCAAATCGCAAGCCCTGGTCCCTAAGATTTGGGGCCCAGTTTTTGCTCCAAAGAGTGACATCGCAAGTCCTGGTCCCTAAGATTTTGGGTTCAACTTTTGCTCCAAAGAGTGACATCGCAAGCCCTGGTCCTTAAGATTTTGGGTTCGTTTTTTGCTCCAAAGAGTGACATCGCAAGCCCTGGTCCCTAAGATTTGGGGCCCAGTTTTTGCTCCAAAGAGTCAAATCGCAAGCCCTGGTCCCTAAGACTTTGGGTTCAATTTTGCTCCAAAGAGTGACATCGCAAGCCCTGGTCCCTAAGATTTGGGGCCCAGTTTTTGCGCCAAAGAGTAAAATCGCAAGCCCTGGTCCCTTAGATTTTTGGGTCGATTTTTGCTCCAACGAGTCAAATCGCAAGCCCTGGTCCCTAAGTTGTCGGGGTCGATTTGTGCTCCACAGAGTCAAATCGCAAGCCCTGGTCCCTAAGATCTTGGGCCCAGTTTTTGCTCCGAAGAGTCAAATCGCAAGCCCTGGTCCCTAAGATTTTGGGTTCAATTTTTGCTCCAAAGAGTCAAATCGCAAGCCCTGGTCCCTAAGATTTTGGGCACAGTTTTTGCTCCAAAGAGTCAAATCGCAAGCCCTGGTCCCTAAGATTTTGGGTTCATTTTTGCTCCAAAGAGTGACATCGCAAGCCCTTGTCCCTAAGATTTGGGGCCCAGTTTTTGGTTCAAAGAGTCAAATCGCAAGCCCTGGTCCCTAAGATTTTGGGCTCAATTTTTGCTCCAAAGAGTCAAACCGCAAGCCCTGGTCCCTAAGATTTGGGGCCCAGTTTTTGCTCCAAAGAGTCAAATCGCAAACCCTGCTCCCTAAGATTTTGGGCGCAGTTTTTGCTCCAAAGAGTCAAATCGCAAGCCCTGGTCCCTAAGACTTTGGGTTCAATTTTGCTCCAAAGAGTGACATCGCAAGCCCTGGTCCCTAAGATTTGGGGCCCAGTTTTTGCGCCAAAGAGTAAAATCGCAAGCCCTGGTCCCTTAGATTTTTGGGTCGATTTTTGCTCCAAAGAGTCAAATCGCAAGCCCTGGTCCCTAAGTTTTCGGGGTCGATTTGTGCTCCACAGAGTCAAATCGCAAGCCCTGGTCCCTAAGATTTCGGGGTCGATTTGTGCTCCACGGAGTCAAATTGCAAGCCCTGGTCCCTAAGATTTTGGGCCCAGTATTTGCTCCAAAAGGTGAAATCGCAAGCCCCGGTCTTTAAGATTTTGGGCTCATTTCTTGCTCCAAAGAGTAACATCGCAAGCCCTGGTCCCTAAGATTTTGGAATCGATTTTTGCTCCAAAGAGTCAGATCGCAAGCCCTGGTCCTAAAATGTTGGGCTCAATTTTTGCTTTTCCCTTCTCTTCTGCTTCCTTTTAACTGATAAAACACAAGAAAGGAACTCATATGATAAAGCAGTGGAAAGGTAAGCAGAGGGTGACTCCTTGCGCGTGAGCCTTTCCATAATACTCCATCATATTCATCCTCTCGGCCTATCTCTTCTGTTCCTTTCCTTACTCTTCTCCTTCTCATAGTTCTTCCTTTTTGTTTTTCTCATTTCGAAAAGAAAGAGGGAAGGGAGAAACAAGGGAGAGAGAATAGATAAAGAAGAGTGCCATCTTCTCTGCGCCTTGTTTTGTCTCTCCCTCTCTATTCATCTGTCTTCTATTCTCTTCCTTGCTCTTCCCATTAAATATGCAATCCTTGGTATCTCTCCTCTCTCCTTCTCTCTTCCTCCAACAGATGTGCTTGTGGATCGTTTTCTGCATCTTCAAGCGAGAAAAAAGGACACAGAATGCGATTAAAAGGGACGCCCATGTTGGATTGGCAGCAAGCCCAGCTGATGCTCATGATTCTCTCTCTTTTTCCCTACATATGGGCGATGGAACGGGTGTCCTTTTCAATCGTTTTCTGCATCTTCAAGAGAAACAGGGACACCCCACAAGAAGGAAAAGCAACATAAGAGATAGGGAGGGAAATTGACCCTTTCCTCTCTTCTTATCTGCTATTTTTCTTATTCGCTTCAAAAAGCAACATAAGGGAAAGGGGATTTCCTGAAGAGGAGAGAGGGAACCTATCTGTGAAAAGCAAGAATGGTTTTTTCTAGTTCGAAAGGGAATAGGGAGAGACAAGGGAGAGATGATATGTACAGCTTGGCGCCTTATTTTGTGATTCCGTCTCCTTGCTTCCTGTCTCTTCTATTCCTTGCAGCACGCTTCGGGAAACATAGCATCCTTGTTATCTTTCCTCTCTCACTTCCCTTCCCTTCTCTTCTTCCGCTTCCTTTTAACTGATAAAACACAAGAAAGGAACTCATATGATAAAGCAGTGAAAAGGTAAGCAGAGGGTGACTCCTTGCGCGTGAGCCTTTCCATAATACTCCATCATATTCATCCTCTCGGCCTATCTCTTCTGTTCCTTTCCTTACTCTTCTCCTTCTCATAGTTCTTCCTTTTTGTTTTCTCATTTCGAAAAGAAAGAGGGAAGGGAGAAACAAGGGAGAGAGAATAGATAAAGAAGAGCGCCATCTTCTCTATTCATCTGTCTTCTATTCTCTTCCTTGCTCTTCCCTTTAAATATGCAATCCTTGGTATCTCTCCTCTCTCCTTCTCTCTTCCTCCAACAGATGTGCTTTTGGATCGTTTTCTGCATCTTCAAGCGAGAAAAAAGGACACAGAATGCGATTAAAAGGGACGCCCATGTTGGATTGGCAGCAAGCCCAGCTGATGCTCATGATTCTCTCTCTTTTTCCCTACATATGGGCGATGGAACGGGTGTCCTTTTCAATCGTTTTCTGCATCTTCAAGAGAAAAAGGGACACCCCACAAGAAGGAAAAGTAACATAAGAGATAGGGAGGGAAATTGAAGAACTCCTCATTGTACTTGGTCATTCCCTTTCCTCTCTTCTTATCTGCCCATTTTCTGTGCGCCTTGTTTTGTCTCCCCCTCTTCTCCCATCATCTCTCTTCTGGTCTTTTCTTTGCTCTTCCCATTAAAAATGCAACCCTTTTTATGTCTCCTCTCTCCTTCTCTCTCCCTCCTCTTCTCCTGTTCCCTTCTAAACGACAAAAACGCAAGAAAGGAAGAATAAGAGGGGAATGGAGGCCCTGTTCCTTTTCCTCTTTCAATGGATGGGGGAAGTGGGCGGAGTTGGCCCCTTGCCCGTACACCCTCCCCATGCTTCAGCAAACCCCTCCTCTCGCCCTATCGCCTCTGTTTTTTTCCTTGTGCCCAAACGGAAAACGAAAACGGGTTCCTTTATATGTTCATTGTCCTTCCTTTTGTTTTTTTATTTCACAGGGAAAAGAACCAGAGAAGAGGAAGATAAGAACGAGAGGTGAGATGAAAACGGCACCATCTTCTCTTTGCCTTATTTTTGCACCTCCCTCTCCTGTCTTAATTTCTCTTCCACTCTTTTTTTCCATTGCTCTTCCCATAATATTGCATTCCTTTTGATAACTCACAGGAAATTAAAATGGCCTCCTTGTTGTCTCTCCTCTCTCACTTCCCTTTCCCTTCTTCCTTCTGTTTCCTTTTAATTTTAACTGATAAAACACAAGAAATGAGCTTGTAAAATCAAGCAGTGGAAGGGTAAGCAGAAGGTGACTCCTTGTGCGTGGACCTTTGCCGTACTTCACCATACCCCTCTTTTCGGCCTATCTCTTCGGCTCTTTTCCTAACCCTTCTTCTTTTCATCTTTCTTTTTGTTTTTCTCATTTCGAAAAGACAGAGGGAACGGAGAGATAAGGGAGAGAGGATAGATAAAGAAGAGTACCATCTTCTTTGCGCCTTGTTTTATCTCTCTTCTATTCTTTTCTTGGCTCTTCCCATGAAAATCGTGTTCCTCTTATCTTTCCCTCCTTCTCTCCCTTCTCTTCTCCTCACGAGAGCCTTCGACTTTAGGATTGAGGAGAAAAAGAGAAGAGAAAAGAGGAACTACCTGGTTCTTGTTCCTGAGGCCTCCATAGTACGACTGACGTGACAGCAGCGTACCCTCGTGGAAACGTGTATGGCTATAAGAAAACTCGAGTCCCAGCTTCCAAATAGACCCTATTTAAGCCACCCACACCCCCCCCCCCCCGTTTTGGGGAGGGAGAGGGGTTTTCACCTCCTCAAACCCATCCAACACGCCGCCAGGGTCGGCGGACCCTAAACCCTAAACCCTACCCCTCCACATGGGACCAAGGATGTGCACGAGCTTCTTGGGACAGCCCGTCACAAGCCTGGCCTTCAATGAGGCGGCCTTAGGCCCGTGCTTGTATGTTGGGGGGGGGGGGTTTGAGGTTTAGGGTTTAGGGTTTAGGGTTCAGGGTTTAGGGTTTAGGGTTTAGGGTTGAGGGTTGAGGGTTGAGGGTTGAGGGTTGAGGGTTGAGGGTTTAGGGTTTAGGGTTCAGGGTGGGAGAGCTCTCTGTTTACAACATGTCGATGCAGTATTCTGTTTGGCTATAAGAAGCCGGAGATATATGCATATATATATATATACATTTTTTATATGTTGTAGGCGAATTGTAGTATTTAGTACTTTATGCTGTTGTGGCGTGATGTATCTGTTAAACGTCACTATGGGTTCTTTGGAGGGGCTTCTATAGGTTGCAGATGGCTACGTAGGACTTGGGGCCCCTCTGAAGATCGGCGCTGTAGAGGTTCTATAAAGGTGATACTCTCTAAACCCTAAGCTCAAAAACCCTAAGCCCCAAGCCCTCAACCCTGTACCCTAAACCCTAAGCCCTAAAGACCCTAAGCCCTCAACCCTGTACCCTAAGCCCTCAACCCTGTACCCTAAACCCGAAGCCCTAAAGACCCTAAGCCCGTTCGCGGGGCAGGAGAACTCCTAGAATTCATCCTGGGAGGCAAAGATCCCCCTGAGCGCATTGCCTTCCAAACCTTCGCGCAGCTGCGACACCCGGCGGCCCTCCTTCTTTTCTAGGGTCTGGGGTTTAGGGTTTAGGGTTTTGGGTTTTGGGTTTAGGGTTTAGGGTTCAGTGTTTAGGGTTTAGGGTTTAGGGTTTAATTAGGGTCTAGGGCTTAGGGTACGGGTACTGCACTCCTTCTTTGCTTCTAAGGGCCCTGCGGGGGGGGGGGGGGGATGGATCCCCGGAAAGCCTCAACCCTGAACCCTGAGATCCCAAAACCCTGATGGTTGATTTGGGGCTCAGGGCTTAGGGTTCAGGGTTTAGGGATAAGCCTGGCAGATTCGAATTCTGCAGTGGCTCATTTCTTTTTCGGGCTTTGTCCTGCGTTGCTGACTGTGGACGACGGACAGAGCTCCGTGCCCCAAGGCATTCCCTAAACCCTAAACCCTAAACCCTAAACCCGAAACCCGAAACCCGAAACCCGAAACCCTAAACCCTAAACCCTAAACCCTAAACCTTAAGGGGATCAGGCTGTTGGAGCGGTGGAGTGAAGGGTGTTACAGTCTTCGGGCTTAGCTTCCTGACCACCCCAAAACCTTCAAGTGTTTAGGGTTTAGGGTTTGGGGTTTCGGGTTTCGGGTTTAGGGTTTAGTTTAGGGTTTAGGCTAAGCAGAAAATTCCAAAGAGTCCGATGCTTTGGATGCCAAGGAAAGATGGACAAACGTGTGATTGCCTTCTGCATGGTCGCAGGTGCGGTCACTTTTTTTAGCTTCACGTCTGGCCGCCAGCTCAAACCGCTGACCCCTGCTGCCCCCCCCTTCAGCCCCTAAACCCTGAACCTTAAACCCTAAAGCCAGGTTTTGGGGTTGTGGGGTTTGGCCTGTAGCCCTTAGCTCTGAAGAAGCTAAGACTCTAAATTGTTAAGGTAGCTTCCGCCGGTGTGTGGCCGGGAGGGGTAGGGAAAGCACTTGTGCCTAAGCAATAACCCCAAACGGAGGGGTTACTTTGTTTCAATTTTTAACTCTTCTCCGGGAGTTCCGGGGTTTAGGGTTTTGGGCTTAGGCTTTAGGGTTTAGGGTGGAGGGTTCGTGGCTTCAGAGCTTCAGGGGTCGCGTCAGGCTTCGCAATTGGCTTGCTGTCCGCCCTGGCTTGCATTCATGGCTGCATTCGCTGCCTGGTGGCCCTGCACAGAAGACGCTGCGCTCGCCTGGGTTGTGCCTTTGACCTCACTGGGCCGGGGGAGGGTTTGAGTGTTCTGCTCTTTGAGGTGTCGAGTCCTTGGAACGAGTATAGAGGTTGAGTCTAGACTGCTATAGACTGGAAGGTCTCTGATGTTCAAGTCTATGCATCTTCCACCCGCTCATTATCCTCGTCAGCAATGCAGGTGTCTAGGTTTCACCAGCACCTTCGCCGGCATCAGCACCACCACAGCCGCCGCCTCCCTTACCGTCATCATCAGCAGGATAATCACGATCCTCATCGTCCTCGTCCCCGTCCTCGCTGTCATCATCATCGTCATCATCAGCATCGTCATCATCATCATCATCACCATCATCATCCTCATTGTTATGATCACCATCGTCGTTCTCATGATGATATTGCTCGTATGATGACAAGTCTTCTTAAATCACGTGATGCTGATCAGAATTGCGGATTATCACTGTCAGTATAACATCACCATTATCATCACCTTCTTCCTTCGCAGTGAGAGTCGTCCCTCAGCTAGCCATTATCATCACCATCATCACCATCACCATCACCATCACCATCACCATCACCATCACCATCACCATCACCATCACCATCACCATCACCATCACCATCACCATCACCATCACCATCACCATCACCATCACCATCACCATCACCATCACCATCACCACCATCGTCATCATCAACATCATCAACAACAGCAGCAACATCGGCGTCATCATCACCATCATCATCATCATCATCATCAGCGGCAGCAGCGGCAGCGGCAGCGGCAGTGGCAGCGGGAGCCACAGAAACACCAACATTATCACCATCAGCATATCAACATCAGCATTACCTTAATCATCACTATCAGCAGCATCAGGCCATGATGAGCCTCTTCGTCGCACGCACGAAGTTGACCGTACACGCAGACCCAGCCCCGAACCTTAAGCTTTATGCGCCAACCCCTAACCCAAAACCCTCAGCAAAGCCACAGGCCCAAAACCCAAAACCCTCAAACCCTCAAACCCTCAAACCCTCAAACCCTCAAACCCTCAAACCCTCAAACCCTCAAACCCTCAAACCCTCAAACCCTCAAACCCTCAAGCCTCAAACCCTCAAACCCGCAAACCCTCAAACCCTCAAACCCTCAAACCCTCAAACCCTCAAACCCTCAAACCCTCAAACCCTCAAACCCTCAAACCCTCAACCCCTCAACCCCTCAAACCCTCAAACCCTCAAACCCTCAAACCCTCAAACCCTCAAACCCTCAAACCCTCAAACCCTCAAACCCTCAAACCCTCAAACCCTCAAACCCTCAAACCCTGAACCCTCAAACCTCAACCCGAAACCCAAAACCCTGAACCCCCAACCCTCAACCCTCAACCCTCGGCCCTGAACCCGCAACCCTGAACCCTCAACTCTGAACCTTCAACCCTCAACTCTGAACCTTCAAACCCTCAACCCTCAACCCTCAACCCTCAGCTCTTAACCTTCAACCCTGAACCCTCAAGCCTCTGCCACGAGGTGTGGTGCTAAGTGCCCTGGCCCTGGCCTTGTGCCTGGCCGGCGCAATGAGCGTCGGTGACGGCTGCTCAGGTTGGCGGCGGCATTGAGGGTTTAGGGTTTAGGGTTTAGGGCTAGGGTTTAGGGTTTAGGGTTCAGGGTTCAGGGTTTAGAGTTTAGGGTTAGCGGTCCAGGTTTAGGGTTTCCGAGAAAGAAGCGGAGTGCACATCTCTTGTACTAAAACCCCTGCAACTTAAAATCTCCCCTAACCCAAAGCTTTATACCCTATACCCTGAACCCTAAACCTAAACCCCAAACCCTAAACCCTAAACCCAAAGAGCCCGTGCATCATAATTAAGGACGTTTATAAAGACAAGTTCGTAGCGGTTTGTTTGGCCTGTCAACCACAAGGGCTGGCGTGGCCGCGTGTAAGGCATAAGTCCTTGTACAACCCGGTCTCCCTTCTAGAATCCCCAACGGCACGATAATACCCAGAGCATCAAGACAAGTTTTTTTGGCTAGAAAGCACCATGAGTTGAAAGTCCGAAGCCGCTCTGGGTCTGACCTTGCACGGCAAATCCCACTACCCCTTGGCAGCTTTAGGGTTAGGGTTCAGGGTTTAGGGTTCAGTCAGGGTTTAGGGTTCAGGGTTTAGGGTTTAGGGTTCAGGGTTGAAGGTTTAGGGTTGAGGGTTTAGGACCTGGGCAGTTAGACTTTGACAGCCGCTTTTCGGCCCTAGGAAAATCTACTTCGAGACCAAAAGTCAACTCGGCTCCCTCCCCCCCCCACTAAACCCTAAACCCTAAGCCCTAAGCCCTAAGCCCTAAGCCCTAAGCCCTAAGCCCTAAGCCCTAAGCCCTAAGCCCTAAGCCCTAAGCCCTAAGCCCTAATCCCTAAGCCCTAAGCCCTAAGCCCTAAACCCTAAGCCCTAAGCCCTAAGCCCTAAGCCCTAAGCCCTAAGCCCTAAGCCCTAAGCCCTAAGCCCTAAGCCCTAAGCCCTAAGCCCTAAGCCCTAAGCCCTAAGCCCTAAGCCCTAAGCCCTAAGCCCTAAGCCCTAAGCCTAAGCCCTAAGCCCTAAGCCCTAAGCCCTAAGCCCTAAGCCTAAGCCCTAAACCCTAAACCCTAGCCCTAAACCCTAAACCCTAACCCTAAACCCTAAACCCTTTTCGAGGGCGCCACCAGGTGTGTTTGGATTAAGACGTGGGATCTGGGAGTTAGGGCTGAAAGTCCGAAGGGCCCAAGCTGTGGCACCCACCCTATTTCTTGGTTGCTGCAAGGAACGCGGCGCCTCAGATTCAGAGTTCAGGGATAAGGATTTAGAAGCCCTAAACTCAAGCGAGCTGCGGGTGCTGCGATAAGCAGCAGCGAGCGATCCGCGTGGCGACAGGCCCGCGGACGAGCCCGAGCCGTCAGGCGAAGCCTGGCGAGGGCTCGGGGCCGGTGCGCGCGGTGAGCGCGGCCCACGCTAGAAGGGTTTCACCCGCGTGCCAGCGACAGTCTGGCTCCAAAGAGAATAACCCCAAACCCTCGGTTTTTAAGTTAGGCCTCTCCATCCTTTAGGGTTTAGGGTTTAGGGTTTAGGGTTTAGGGTTTAGGGTTTAGGGTTTAGGGTTTAGGGTTTAGGGTTTAGGGTTTAGGGTTTAGGGTTTAGGATTTATTTCGTAAGGGGCCTTCCCCGTAAGGGGCCTTCCCCGTAAGCGGCCTTCCCCAGAAAGGGGCCTTCCCAAGAAAGGGGCCTTCCCCGTAAGGGGCCTTCCCCGTAAGGGGCCTTCCCCGTAAGGGGCCTTCCCCGTAAGGGGCCTTCCCCGTAAGGGGCCGGGGCCTTCCCTATAAGGGGCCGGGGCCTTCCCCGTAAGGGGCCGTTCCCTGTAAGGGGCCGTACCCCGTAAGGGGCCTTTCCCGTAAGGGGCCTTCCCCGTAAGGGGCCTTCCCTGTAAGGGGCCTTCCGGCCTTCCCTGTAAGGGGCCCCGTAAGGGGCCTTCCCTGAAGGGGCTCTCCCCGTAAAACGGAGGGTCACCCAAAACCATCGTTTTTCAATACTAAAAAATCGCATTTTTACTACGGGTCCGGCCAAATCCTGAGGCAGGGCCTTTAGAATGACCCCCGCCAGAGCACCCCCACCAGAGCACCCCCGTAAGGGGCCTTCCCCGTAAGGGGCCTTCCCCGTAAGGGGCCTTCCCCGTAAGGGGCCTTCCCCGTAAGCGGCCTTCCCCAGAAAGGGGCCTTCCCAAGAAAGGGGCCTTCCCTGTAGGGGGCCTTCCCCGTAAGGGGCCTTCCCCGTAAGGGGCCTTCCCCGTAAGGGGCCTTTCCCGTAAGGGGGCTTCCCCGTAAGGGGGCTTCCCCGTAAGGGGCCTTCCCCGTAAGGGGCCTTCCCTGTAAGGGGCCTTCCCTGTAAGGGGCCTTCCCCGTAAGGCGCCTTCCCCGTAAGGGGCCTTCCCCGTAAGGGGCCTTCCCCGTAAGGGGCCTTCCCCGTAAGGGGCCTTTCCCGTACTTCCCCGTAAGGGGCCTTCCCTGTAAGGGGCCTTCCCCTTCCCCGTAAGGGGCCTTCCGGCCTTGGCCGTAAGGGGCGGGCCTTCCCCGTAAGGGGCCTTCCCCGTAAGGGGCTCTCCCCGTAAAACGGAGGGTCACCCGAAACCATCGTTTTTCAGTACTAAAAAATCGCATTTTTACTACGGGTCCAGCCAAATCCTGGGGCAGGGCGTTTAGAGTGACCCCCGCCACAGCACCCCCATCAGAGCACCCCGCCAGAGCACGTAAGGGGCCTTCCCCGTCAGGGGCCTTCCCCGTAAAGGGCTTTCCCCGTAAGGGGCCTTCCCTGTAAGAGGCCTTCCCTGTAAGGGGCCTTCCCCGTAAGGGGCCTTCCCCGTAAGGGGCCTTCCCCGTAAGGGGCCTTCCCCGTAAGGGGCCCCGGTAAAGGAGCCTTCCCCGTAAAGGGCCTTCCTCGTAAGGGGCCTTCCCCGTAAGGGGCCTTCCCTGAAGGGGCCGTCCCCGTAAGGGTAAGGGGCCTTCCCCGTAAGAAACCTCCCGTAAGGGGGAAGGGGCCTTCCCTGTAAGGGGCCTTCCCCTTCCCCGTAAGGGGCCTTCCGGCCTTCCCCGTAAGGGGCGGGCCTTCCCCGTAAGGGGCCTTCCCCGTAAGGGGCCTTCCCCGTAAAACGGAGGGTCACCCGAAACCATCGTTTTGCAGTACTAAAAAATCGCATTTTTACTACGGGTCCAGCCAAATCCTGGGGCAGGGCCTTTAGAGTGACCCCCGCCACAGCACCCCCATCAGAGCACCCCCGCCAGAGCACGTAATAAGGGGCCTTCCCCGTAAGGGGCCTTCCCCGTAAGGGGCCTTCCCCGCAAGGGGCCTTCCCCGTAAGGGGCCTTCCCCGTCAGGGGCCTTCCCCGTAAGGGGCCTTCCCCGTAAGGGGCCTTCCCCGTAAGGTTCCTTCGCGGGGGGTACCCCAGGATTTGGTCAAAGGCGGCCCGTAGCCCCCCCTCCCACTACTGTACTTACACACGATATTTATAAAACCCTAAACCCGCCCAAGGTTGAGATGTGGGTGGGTGGGTTGGGAGAGCGCGTTGGACCTAGGCGCACACCACAACACACGCCCTGCGTGGTGGTGTGCGCGGAACATTGGCAAACCCCAAACCCTAAACCCTAAACCCTAAACCCTAAACCCTAAACCCTAAACCCTAAACCCTAAACCCTAAACCCTAAACCCTAAACCCTAAACCCTAAACCCGAAACCCTATGGGGTTGAATCCAGCGAGGCTGGCTAGCGTCCGGCCGCTGCCGGCTGGTGTCTGGGGTGCAGAAGCTTTGGAAGCTGGGCCACAGGCCTCGATGTTCGAGGGAGGGGGAGGGGAGTTTAGGGTTTAGGGTTTCGGGTTTAGGGTTTAGGGTTCAGGTTTAGGGGTTGGGGTGTAGGGTTTGGGCCGCTGAACCCCCAAAACCCTCAAAGCCCAACAGCCCGTCCAGGGTCTAGGGCTGTGGGTTCAGGGGTTTTATACCTTGAACCCTAAAGGCCCTAGAGCCCTAAACCCTAATCCCTAAACCCTAACCCTAAACCCTAAAGCTTTGACCTGCCATGCAGGACGCTGCTCCTGGTCCTGTTTGCTTTTGGCCTGGGGGCTCTCACTGCTACTGCCTCGTCTTGCTCTGCGAGCCGAGCAGAGCCTTACCTCCCCGTAACGGATGTTCAGGCCATCTGTGGTTGTGGCTTGAGGTTTAGGGTTGAGGGTTGAGGGTTGAGGGTTGAGGGTTGAGGGTTGAGGGTTGAGGGTTGAGGGTTTACTGTAGGTTGTTTCCAGGGTTTTCAGGCTTTCAGTTGTTAGGGGTTTGTACCGTGTAGGGTTAGGGAGCACCGAGTGCTGCCGGGGAACCTTGTGCACACACCTCCAGAATGTTTCACACACCGAGCAGATGCAGCAGTAGAACGATCGCGACAACGGGATGCTGAGTATGCTGAAGCGCATGGAACACTAAAGAAGGGCTACGAGGCTGCGAGGGAACTGCAGCAGAATCTTTGTCAACCCTAACCCCTAAACCCTAAACCCTAAATCCCAAACCCTGAACCCTAAACCCTGCAAGAGCCTTCAGCTGTTAGATGTGAGCTGCAGGGACAGGAGGCGTGAAAGACATAGTCGGTATTGGCGGAAGAGGACAGCAAGTCTTCATCATGTTTCTTGCGGATGAGCTGGCTTCTGACCTCTTAGTTCTGACTTCCTTGTTACTTGGTAGCCCAGAACCAACCCAACAAAAAGGGTACCCTTATTAGTTATTAGGGTTCAGGGTTTAGGGTTTAGGGCTTCGGGTTTAGGGTTGAGGGTTTAGGGTTTAGGTTCGAATATGGCTAGTGGGCTGCCCAGGTTAGTAAGGATGGGCTTTCAACCCTAAACCCTAAACCCTAAACCCTAAACCCTAAACCCCAAACCCCAAACCCTAAACGCTTAACCCTAAAGGGTTGTAGCACTGCCTCCAGGCCGAGCCCGAGACAAAGGATGCCAAGGGTGGAGTGGACAAGTGTCGGCTGTGCAAGGCCTTAGGGTTTAGGGTTTAGGGTTTAGGGTTTAGGGTTTAGGGAGAGTTTCGAGGTCTTGGTGTTGTTGGTTCATATTTTTTTTTGGTGCTATTGGTTCTGTTGTTGTGGTGTTGTTGGTTCGTGTCTTTTTGGGGGGTATTTTCGATTTTGAGGCAAGGCTTTGCTTCTGTTTCTTCGGGCTCTGGGTCCCGGTTGTTGGATTGTACATGTTCTTTTCTTGTCGGCCTTTTGAATTTAGGTTGAGCCTCCACTATGTCCGTTGTGAATATGTTATTTTCATGTTTATGTCTTATAGTTCACTCTGTTGTTGTTCTTCGTCTTCTTGTTCTTGTCATTGTCATACTTTATCATGGCTTTTCTTCTGATTATTTTATATTGTCAATTGTAGAATATCGTTATTGTCATTGGTTACGCCGCCCAGAGTTTAGAACCGACTGCAGTAGGGACGGCTTCAGGGTTCAGGCTTTTAGAGGGTCTAGGGCTTCGGGCCTCGTCACCCTAAACCCTAAACCCTAAACCCTAAACCCTAAACCCTAAACCCTAAACCCTAAACCCTAAACCCTAAACCCTAAACCCTAAACCTTAACCCTAAACCCCAAGCCCCAAGCCCTAAACCCACTTCCGCGGTGAAGGTGCGGATGGGCGTCTTCACCTGCACAGTCTTCGCGACTGTGGGGACATTGGCATGGACCCTCTTCCATGCCTACAAGGGGACCTGCCAGCTGGCGGCGGACCTTCAGGCGTCGAGGGGCTGAGGGTTTGTGGTTTTGGGGGTTTAGGGGATTAGGGTTTAGGGTTTAGGGTTTAGGGTTTAGGTTTCGGGTTTAGGGTTTTTGGTTTGGGGTTGCCCCAAATTTGCACAGACCCGCGTCGGGCTGCATGGCTTCCGATGTAGGACACGGGCTATTCCCCTGAATATGCCGCCAACAATGCTATAGCCCTTAGAATCGGAGTCCCAAAAAAGGGGACCCCTAGTTCCGAAACCTCCAGGGGGCAGTTCTCTAAATCAGGGTCCCCTTTTGGGTCCCTAAATAGTACGGCACCCTTATACAAGGACCCCACACAAGGCCCCTAATTCAGAGAACTACACCCATATCAACCGTACAGGGAAAGGCCACGACCGCCCCATGGATATTTTGGCCTGCCAAGTTTTCGTTCTTGGAGCCGGTTCCTGGTAGGGTTTAGGGTTTAAGGTTTAATGTTTAGGGTTTAGGGTTTCGGGTTTTGGGCCTAGGGATCCAGGCTTAGAGGTCCTTGACAGAAGAGGGGTTTCCGGGGCAAGGCCTCCCTGAAGAAGGAACTGCGGATCATCTACATCACGCGCGCGCAGCCGCGGAACTACGGGAAGCGTCTGCAAGGCCAGTTGGACACCTGGATGGACGACATCTCCAGGGAGGACTGCAAAGCCCTCAACCCTCAACCCTCAACCCTCAACCCTAAACCCTAAACCCTACTAAACCCTACTAAACCCTACTAAACCCTACTAAACCCTACTAAACCCTACTAAACCCTACTAAACCCTACTAAACCCTTCTAAACCCTACTAAACCCTACAAAACCCTAAACCCTAAACCCTAAACCCTAAACCCTAGAGACCTTCCGAGGTTCCGGGATTACTTTCTGGAACTAATCGATGCCAGCAAAGACAGCCTCAGGATACGATGGTAAGCAGGTTGAAACCTCAAGCCCTATAACCTCTAACCCGCAGTCCGAAAGCCGAAGCCCTCAGCCCGAAACCCAAAACCCTCAAGCCCTAAACCCTAAACCCTAAACTGTAAGCCCGAAGGCCTCCCATAAGCTCCTACAGCCCTCCACGGTAATCATGAACTCGAGACAATCCAGGATCTTTTTGTTTGTGTTACCCCACGTTCTAGGCCCACGTTCTAGGATGTTTTAGGGTTGGGGGTTTGGGTTTTTTTGTTTTTTTTTTTTGGGGGGGGGGTTTAGGGTTTTTTAGGTTTTCTGGTCTTCAGGGTTTTGATGCTATGGTAGCAGTTCTGTGGGCCTCGTGCCCTACAGAATCCTGTAGTAACTATGGAAATTTAGGTGCTCCTCAAATCCACACCCCAGTAGAAGCCCTCTATCCTGCGCAGGATCTCCTCGTGACGTCCTTCGTTCTCCAACCTGACAAGAAGCTCTCCGAGAGGGATCGGCAATCGGTCATGGAGTCTTGGCGGTGCCCTAAACCCTAAACCCTAAACCCTAAACCCTACACCCTAAACCCTAAACCCTAAACCCTAAACCCTAAACCCTAAATCCTAAGCCCATAGTCCCGAAATGAACTCTGCAACGCTAAAACCCTGATCGCTGCAACCCCTGAAGCCCTAAACCCGACAACCCTAAGCCCGAAACCCTACAACCCGAAGCCCTACAGTAACCCTCCAACCCTACAGTAAACTCCAAAAGTTGGAGCATCCTTATCCCCGCACCCCAAGAGGTATACTAAAGGAAATCCCAGCTCCAATAATCCAAAAGTCATGTTCCAACTTTCTGGAGCTTACTGAAGGCTACAAAACCCTAAACCTAAACCCTGAACCCTGTTTGCTGTAAACCGAAATCCCGACGGTATGGTGGAGGCTATGGCTTCTGAGTGCCGGGGCATCAGAACTGAGAACCCCCAACGAAGCTTTTGGTTCCGGGTTTTGGGGTTTTCTAAGGGTAGTTGCATGGTCCCTTAATATGGTCCCTTACCTCTTTAAAGGGTTGTGAAGTATGGGGCTCCGGTTTTTTGCGGGTAAATGCCGGGTGTATGAGGGGTCCCCATTTAAGGGTTCATATGAACCCGCGCTAGGACGTTTGGGGTTTCAGGGGCCTCGGGATGATGGGTTCAGCGCTTTGGGATTTTAGGGTTCAGGACTTGGGGCATAGACTTGGGCAGTACATAAAGACAGGACAACTTGAAACCAAACCCCCCTACCATGAACCGTCCCCAAACCCTAAGAAGCCCCTGAAGTCCGAAACCCGAAACCCAAAACCCAAGCCCTAAACCCTAACTAGACCCTAAACCCTAAACCCTAAAGCCCAAACCCTGAACCCTGAACCCTAAACCCTAGAGCCCCCGAAGCTTTTGCCAAGCCAAGGAGTTCAACTGCCCTGACAACCACGCCCTGGGTGCTTCTCAGACTGAAGGGTTTAGGGTTTAGGGTTTAGGGTTTAGGGTTTAGGGTTTAGGTTTTAGGGTTTAGGGTTTAGGGTTTAGGGTTTAGGGCTTAGGGTCTGGGGTTTGGGGTTCAGGGGTTAGGAAACAGGGTCCTGGTATGGCCAAAAGAAGCCGCCCGCGAATATCATGGATGTTTCGTGGAATTCCATTGGCCCTATAGAACCCTACATAGTCCCTAGAAGACTCAACAGGTCAGGGATTTGGGGCTCCGTGGTTTTGGGTCTTCAGAAGCTATACGTTGATACGATTAGGGATCCCCTGTTCAGGGGTTTAGGGTTCAGGGTTCAGGGCTTAGGGTTGAGGAGTTTTGGTTTGGGCTCATGGTGCATTCAGAGGGAATCGCCGTTATTCCCTGGTTGTCCAGTTGAAGGTTACCGGCGTCCCTGGTCGAAGAACTTACTGGCTCTCAGTAGGGAATCAGGGATCCAGCATTGTGTTTTGTGCCCCCTCAGAAGTAGGGATGGCATTAGAGGATAGCCCATAATGACAGAGGAATGAGGGGATTAGGTACCATATAATTGTCATCCCTTGAAGGGTAGTATGAGGGGATATATGGTACCTAATTCCTTCATTCCCGACCAAAAGCCAGCACGAGAAATGTGCGCGAGCACACTGGGAAAGGTTTGCTGCGTCGAGGCCAATGCGCTTATCCAGATGGAGAGCCTGGGTTGAGCCATCCAGGGTTCGGGTTTGGGGCTGAAAGTTTGGGGTTTAGGGTTTAGGGATAAGGGTTTCGGGCTGAGGGTTTAGGGCTGAGGGTTTGGGGGTCGGGCTTGGGGCTGAAGGTTGAGGATTCAGGTTTGGGGCTTGGGGGGTTAGTTGGGGCTTAGGGCTCAGGGTGATGGGTTTTTAGGGTTCAGGGTTTGGCTTAGGGTTCAGGGCGTTGAGGGGGTTGGGTTTAGGGTTTAGGGTTAACCTCAGGGCTGTGTATGGAAGGGCTACGCCTTGCCTCATTCCCCAACTCCAAAACCCGAAACCCCAAACCAACCCTGAAAGGCCCTAAACCCTAAACCCTAAACCCTAAACCCTAAACCCTAAACCCTAAACCCTAAACCCTAAACCCTAAACCCCAAACCTGCTGGATCCTCCCCAGGAATCGGACGTTTGACTGGGTCTTCATCGTAGATGACGATGTGTACGTGGTGGTGGAGAACCTTAGGTGCCTGCTTGCAGGTTTACGACGGGTCTCTGTTGCAGAGCTGGGGTCTTTAAGAGCCCTAAATACCCCACATCCGACTACGTAACCCTCAAACCCCAAACCCCAAACCCCAAATTCCAAACCCCAAACCCTAAACCCTAACCCTAAACCCTGAACCCTAAACCAGAATTCCCCCCCCCCCGCCACCCCCCCCCCCACCCCCAAAGAAAAAAGAATGATAATCCCTGTATTCCCTGTATTGCCCTTATAAGAAAGCTTGCTATGTTTTGCAGTCTTTGGCGGACTGTTAAGCAACTAGTAATGGCAGTAGCTCATGGAGAGGTGCCGAAGGCCGTCCTGTTTTTCAGCCCCAAAGCCTTCTGCAGTTTAGCAGGTAGCCCTAAACCCTATAAGCGTCTGCTATGTTTTGCCAGGGGTTTTTGTCCATTCTCGACTCCTTCAACCCTAAGCCGCTTGAAAGGCGCGTGCTCGCTCGGCTACATCCCCGCTCAGAGCTGCAAACTGAAGCTTTGGGCTACGGCATCACAGGCTCTCCGACAGCCTCATGCTCTGGGGTTTGGGAGCTTTAGGATTCAGAGCTTAGGCCCCAAAGCTCTTTGGGGTTCTGGAGGGGAGGGGGGCTTTAGATGGTTTAGGGTCTGGATATTTTGCTGTGAGGTTTGTCCTGTGCGTGGTCTCTCTCTTCGCATATCCAACTGGAAGTGGTTCTAGACTCTAGAGCTGGAAACTACACCCTAAATCCGAGATCCTATACCCTAAGCTTTAATCCCTAAGCCTAGAATCTACATCCCAGGGTTCAACCCGTGCACCCACAGGCCCACAGCGCTTAGCGTCGAAACCCTCAGCACCGGCAGCCTAGCTCACGGTCATAGGGGACTGGCATTTTGAACAACGAACATTCTAAGGGTAGGAGGGGTTTAGGGTTTAAGGTTTAGGGTTTAGGGTTTAGGGTTTAGGGCCCCTGAATATGGTCCCTTGCCTCCTTTAACGCCCGTTCCGAAGTATGGGCCCTTGGGCTGAAAAGGGTTATATAAGGAGTATCGAAGGTGTCCCCCTTCTAGGGGCCCATACTACGGGACCATGCAACTGCCCTAAGAAACATCCAGGCTCTGGGCTGCTGTACATGAACTACTTAGATAGCCCACTCCAAGCTAGCAAGGGGCCGTTGCAGCTGAACCCTAAACCCTAAACCCTCATAAACCCGGAGCCCTAAACCCTAAACCCTAAACAGTTGTTCCGTTTAGGAAAGTCAACCCTTTGGGGAATCCTGCGGCCGCCAGTTGAGGGTGCAAGCCCTTGCAGTTAATAAGGGTTTAGGGTTTAGGGTTCAGGGCTTGGGGTTTTTGGTTTAGGGTTTAGGGTTTAGGGTTTAGGGTTTAGGGCTAGGGTTCAAGGACAACCCGCATGACCCTTAAATTCAAGCCCCCAGCGAGAGGCTGTGTGACGAAAGGACGCCCCTGTGGCTTCTGTGGCGGAGGCGGGTACGCCTTGAGCTACAAGGCACCCCGCAAGGGCTGTCGGGTGCAGGGTTCGTGAAAGTAAACCCTAAACCCTCAACCCTCAACCCTCAACCCTCAACCCTCAACCCTAAACCCTAAACCCTAAACCCTCAACCCTAAGCCCTCAACCCTAAACCTAAACCCTAAACCCTAAACCCTAAACCCTAAACCCTAAACCCTAAACCCTAAACCCTAAACCCTAAACCCTAAACCCTAAACCCTAAACCCTAAACCCTAAACCCTAAACCCTAAACCCTTTAGGATTTAGGGCGCGGAGCTCCCTCGTTCCCTTCGAGGAGAACGAGTAACGCCCTGAAGACCAGGGCTTCGATCCAAGCGTGCGCCCTAGGCTGTCAAGGTCCTGCTGGGCAACGACACACGCAAGTTCTTCAAGAGGTGCCCTGGGTGCTGGGTTTAGGGTTTAGGGTTTAGGGTTTAGGGTTTAGGGTTCAGGGTTTAGGGGGTTTGTACCCTAAGCCCTAAACCCGAATACCTAAGCCTAAACCCGAAACCCTAGGCCCTAAACCCGAAACCCCTTATAAGTCCAACAGATGAACTTGTTTCCCGCAGAGAAATCAGCCAGTTAGGTACATGAGGGACTGCGAGAACACGAAGTACTGCGACGTCACGACAGAGACTTTGCATGGGTTTAGGTCCCCCTATTGCCGGTGCGTTCTGTCATCAGGCGTGGTCACCCATTAATTTCGGGTTTCAGGGTTTCATTGTTTAAATTCTAAGCCCTAAACCCTAACCCTAAACCCTACACCCTAAACCGAAACGCTAACCCGGACCGAGGAATGCCTGGCCGTGGAGAACGGCACCAAGGTCCATACGATGCATGGCCTGCACCCCTGGAGAGTCGGGAACCCCACGTGGAACTTGACCGCGACCCGCCTGAGTTGTGGAAAGCCTGAAGGGTTAGGTTTAGGGTTTTAGGGTTTTAGGGTTTTAGGGTTTTAGGGTTTTAGGGTTTTAGGGTTTTAGGGTTTTAGGGTTTTAGGGTTTTAGGGTTTTAGGGTTTTAGGGTTTTAGGGCTTTAGGGCTTTAGGGTTTCAGGGTTTCAGGGTTTTAGGGTTTTAGGGTTTTAGGGTTTTAGGGTTTCAGGGTTTTAGGGTTTTAGGGTTCATGGGTTCATGGGTTCATGGGTTCATGGGTTCATGGGTTCATGGGTTCATGGGTTCATGGGTTCATGGGTTCATGGGTTCATGGGTTTAGGGCATCAGGGCATCAGGGCTTAGGGCTTAACCCTAAACCCTAAATCCCTAAAACCGTAAAAGCCCTAATACGCTAGAAACCCCCAAAATGCCCGCAAAAACCCAAAAAACCCTAAAACCCTAGACACCCAAAAGCCCTAAAAACCCTAAAACCCTAAAAACCCTAAAACCCTAAGGACCCCAAACCCGAGACCCGAAACCCAAAACCCTAAACACTAAACCCTAAACCCTAAACGCTCCTAAGCCCTTCGCTTGTCTCCGCGCCTGACAAACCCAGGCCTTGGAAGGCTTCTTCCATGCTCCTGGTGGTGGCCAGCTGCAGGAGGGTTTAGGGTTTAGGGTTTAGGGTTTAGGGTTTAGGGTTTGGGGTTTAGGGTTCTAGGGTTTAGGGTTGTAGGGTTTCGGGTTTAGGGTTCAGGGTTCAGGGTTTAGGGTTTGGGTTTAGGGCTCTGAGCTCCAAACCCTAAACCTGAAGCGGAGCCTAGAGAACGTATATAGATAAGTAAGTAAGAAATACAAATATACGTAAGTAAAGCATATATATGTAAATACAAGTAGAAGTATAAATATAAATAAAAACATAAATAAATATCCATGAACACAGTCTATATATATATATGTATATGTATATGTATATCTATATCTATATCTATCTATATATATATATCAGCCGCTATCCCTGTATATTCCGGGCTTCAGGTTTGGGAGTTCCGTGTTTAGGGTGTTCATTGCCTTAGGGCTCAGGGGCGTTCTTGGGGCTTGGGGTGTAGGGTTTCAGGGTTTAGGGGGTAGTACGTGGTCGCACGGCGCGCGGAGCTCTGGGGCGTGCAGGGGCTTGAGGGTGTTCGTCGTTTTGCGTGTCCCTGACTGCGGCTAGCTGATCCGAAAAGGAAACGTGGGCCGAGTTTTTGTAGAAGGGTTAGGGATTTAGGAGTTGGGTGAAACATGATCCCTGGTCCTTCCCCAAGCCCAAACACCTGAAGCCCTGAACCCCAAGAAAGAACGTGTCACATGGGTTTAGGGGTTAGGGTTTCGGGTGCAGGTTTTTCTCTAAGTTACGGTCCCTTTGTGGGTCCCGTATATCGTACGGCGCCCTTAAGGTAAGGGCCTCAGATCGACAGGGGCCCTATTTTGGAGAACTATCCATATCCTGCTTTTTGTCCAGACATCATGGGCTTCCCTACTACCCCCCTCTACACTACCCCCCCTAGGTTCCCCACTTAAATAGCCTTAATTAGGCTTAATTATCCCTAAATAACCATAACTATGGGGGGAACCTAGGGGGTGTAGTATAGCGGGGGGTGGTAGGGAAGCCCATGAAGACAGGAGTGTCCCATCAGCTTTCACTACGTCCAAGAGTCGAAGACCATGAAGAAAGCGCACGACCTGGCCAAGAAGTATGCACCTTGATCCCATGGATTCCCGAAACCCTAAACCCTGAGCCCTAAAACCGAAACCCTAAACCCCTAAAGTAACCTTAGTTTGGCTTAGTTAGCCTTAATGATGGGGACCAAGAAGTATGCATCATTGATTTTGGAGTTGGGTGAGATTTAACACCTATACCCTGAACCCTAAACCCTACGGACTAAACCCTAAACCCTAAACCCTAAACCCTAAACACTGAACCCCAAACCCTAAACCCGAAACCCGAAACCCCTTAAGGCCCTGCCTGTGGGGTTGTGTTGCGAAGCCAGGATGCTGAGGCTTGGTTTAGGGTTTAGGGTTTAGGGTTTAGGGTTTAGGGTTTAGGGTTTAGGATGTAGGGCTTAGGGTTTAGGGTTTAGGGTTCAGGGCTTGTAGAGGTTTAGGGTTCGGGGGTCTTACAGAGGCTTCACATATGAAAAGGAAGGTCCTCTGCGCAGATTTGCTTCCCTGCCGGCTATTTGCAGGGAGGGCCTCTTCTAAAGACATGTCTTGTTGGCAGGGAGCTGCTTTTCGAGCCTTCGGTGTCTTTTCTGGGAAACCCTAAACCCTGAACCCCAAACACTAAACCCTAAACCCTAAACCCTAAACCCTAAACCCTAAACCCTAAACCCTAAACCCTAAACCCTGGGGATTTCATCATACTCAGGACTCTTGTTCCTAAACGCTGAGGATGCTCCCCCTTATACCAACAGTCCAAAATCGACCTGAAGAGGACTATTCGTATAAGGGGGAACATCCCAACCCTGAACCCTAAACCCGAAACCCTAAACCCTAAACTCTAAACCCTAAACCCTAAACCCTAAACCCTAAACCCTATTTGCACCCAAAGCTGGTCAAGGTCCCTGCCTTTGGCATGGCCTCGTCACAAGCGGCAGACGGCTTTTGGTGTTAGGAATCACCGGAAGGTGCCGCTGAGGCCGGGTGGATCCTAGGTGGGATTAGGGTTCAGGGTTTGGGGTTTAGGGTTTAGGGTTTAGGGAACCCTTCTGAACCTTCTTCTGGATCTCTTAAGCAGGGACCTTCTTGAGAGAGTCTATATCCCCAAGGGTCCCCCTAATCCTATCCCCTAGCGTATGTCTTGGCGTGCAAAACACTAAACCCTCAAACCTAAAACCTACACAAACCTAAACCCCTGATCGATGGGTATAAACCCCTGAAACTCAATCCCTGAACTCTTCAACCCCTAAACTCCCAAACCCTACAACCTTGCTGAAAAGTGAGTCGACTGATTCCGGGTGTATAGGGGTTTGTACGTACGGTTTACAGGACTTGAGGGTCTCATTCATATGGGTTTTCGGGTTTCCGGGGTTTATACGGTGTATGGGGTTTGAAGGGGTCGTAGGGTTTTGCAGGGCTTAGACGGTCTACTTTTTTTTGTTTTGTTTATGGGGTGTATGGGGTTTGTAGGGCTTACAGGCTTTGTAGGGTCATGCCCCCAACCGCACCATCTTTTGCGACGGGTCGAGGGGTTTAAACCCAGGTAAGAGCAGCACAGTCATTGTACTCATGCGGGGTTCCCCAAAATGCAGGGTACTTGTTTTTGGGTTTAGGGTTCAGGGTTAATGAGGGAGGGTTGTGCGCAATGTGGGGTACATGATGGGTAATTCCCCCCCCCTCCCTCAGTTTCGGAATCCTAAACCCTAAGCTCTAAACCTTCTATCCTCGCTTTAGGGTTTAGGCTCTAAACCCTAACCCTAAACCCCAAACCCTAAACCCTAAACCCTAAACCCTAAACTTACAGGCTTATAGGAGCCAAAGGAGGGGTGCACTTCATGGCTCAAGAACCTTATGACGAAGATGCGCCGCCTGAGTCGCAAACCCTAAACCCCAAAACCCTAAACCCTAAACCCTCAACAGTGCTGGTTATCGGCGCCTAGCCGTGTGTGTATTATGGGGTCCTCAAGGAAGGGGGGGTTGATGGGGGGTTTAGGGTTAGGGTTCAGGGAGCCTTAGGGAAGCTAAGGGAGCCTTAGGGAGTAGTGGGGAGTATTGGGGAGCCTTGGCCTAAACCCACCACCCTAAACCCTAAACCCTAAACCCACCACCCTAAACCCTAAACCCTAAACCCTAAACCCTAAACCCTAAACCCTAAACCCTAAACCCTAAACCCTAAACCCTAAACCCTAAACCCTAAACCCTAAACCCTAAACCCTAAACCCTCTTACTATGTATATTTAAACCCTAATGGGCTTCGTGGGCATGAGGTTTTTTTCTGGGCCCTAAACCCTGACCCCCTTCGTCGGCAAATGGTTTTTTTCCACCCGGGGGGGCCCTAAACCCTGACCCCCTTCGTCGGCAAATGGCTTTTTTCCAATCGGGGGGGGGCCCTAAACCCTGACCCCCTTCGTCGGCAAATGGTTTTTTTTTTTCCACCCGGGGGGGGGGGGGGGGGGCGCTAAACCCTGACCCCCTTCATCGGCAAATGGTTTTTTTCCACCCGGGAGGGGCCCTAAACCCTGACCCCCTTCGTCGGCAAATGGTTTTTTCCACCCGGGGGGGCCCTAAACCCTGACCCGCTTCGTCGGCAAATGGTTTTTTTTCCACCCGGGGGGGCTCAAACGGCTCTTAGGGTTTGGGGCATAGGGTTTAGGGCTGTCGGGTTTGGGGCATGGGGTTTATTCCTGGGGTTCCCTTTTTTGAAGCTCCTAAACCATAGGGTTCACGGGTTAAGGCCCTAGGATTTGGGGCATAGGGTTTAGGGGTCTATTGTGGGCCTTAGATTTCGGGTTTTGGGCCAACTGGACTTTGAGCTTTAAGCCCACCGGGAAAGTATTGAGTGAACTTTATATTTTCTCAATGTTGTGGGTTTCTTGGGTGGGTGGGGTTTTTTCCAACGCTTGACAAGCTGCTTGACTAGTGAATGCTTGGACTTGAGATGCTGAACCCTAGACCCTAAACATCCCTAAACCCTAAACCCTAAACCCTAAACCCTAAACCCTAAACCCTAAACCCTAAGCCCTAAACCCTAAACCCTAAACCCCCCTTGAACCCCCCTTGAACCCCCCTTCCTTAAGGACCCTTTAGTAGGTGGAGACGAAGACAACAGCAGGGCAGCCGCATCAACTCGGAGAACAGAATGCAGGACATGCTTCGGGAGTGCAAGCTGTCGGGGGTGTAGGTTTGGGGTTCAGGGTTCAGGGTGTAGGGTTTCGGGTTTAGGGTTTAGGGTTAGGGGTTGATTTGGAAGCAAAATGTAAAGTTCTGTGGTATAGAACCCATGGGAATTCAACCAGATCCAGCCAGCTCATCTCGTGTAGGGTTTAGGGTTTAGGGTTTAGGGTTTAGGGTTTAGGGTTTAGGGTTTAGGGTTTAGGGTTTAGGGTTTGGGGTTTAGGGTTTAGGGTTTAGGGTTTAGGGTTTAGGGTTTAGGGTTTAGGGTCCAAAGACTTATCGAAAGGGTCGGGTTGCGCCCTGCGCGGCCGCAGGAATGGGCGCTGCGCCGGAAGCTCTGCATATGGGCGCCCCTGAAGCTGGCGCAACTTCGGGGGCGTAAGGTGAGGCTCCTTATGCAGGTCTAGACCCTAAACCCTAAACCCTAAACCCTAAACCCTAAACCCTAAACCTTAAACCCTAAACCCTAAACCCTGAACCTTCTGAGAGGCTTTAGTAGGGTGTGGGAGTTCACCTTGGAGTGAAGAAGGAGATGGACAGGCCAGATGGCCACCGTTGCAGGAGCGGGCCACAAGTAAGCACCGCGTAAAAAAGAGCAGACGCCCATCCAACCCAAGAACATTTTTGGGGTTTTGGGGGTTTTGGGGTGGTTTTGGGGGGGTTTGGGGGGGTTTGGGAGATTTTTTGGGGGGGATTTTGGGGATGTGGGTGCATATGGGGGTTGGGTACTTGGTGGGAAATTTTGGGCTGAGGTTGGCATTGGCTCAATCTTTGGTTCCATGTTGTCTTCTTTACGTCCATATCTCTCTCTCACTCACTCACTCACTCACTCTCTCTCTCTCTCTCCCTCTCTCTTCTGGCTGGTTCTTAGTAGGGAATGAGGGAATAAGATACCCTATATAATCCCTTAAGGGGTATATATATAGGCCCCTAATTCCCTCATTCCCTGGCTAAGAGCCAGGGGGTCTTGCTCTGTCGCTGCCTGTCTCCGTCTAGACTAGCCAAGCCTCCCCAGCACACGCCCATGTCAAGCCTTCCAGATGGCCCTGTCCGAATGTAGCGACATTTGGGGGTGCAGGGTTTAGGGTTTAGGGTTTAGGGTTTAGGTTTTAGGGTTTAGGGTTTAAGGACCCTAAACCCTGGACCCTATCCCCAGAAGGGATTTAGGGTTGTCCATTTCAGGGCTGATCTTTTTCGGCGCCAGGAGTTGGATCTTTTTTTGTTTCGCACGCGCCTGCGCCGCCCAAGCTTAGCGGAATCACCCACATGTGGCTGGAACCATGTCGTCATTTAGGGAAGCTGCCTCCCCAGATCTGCAAAGACCCTTCGTCGGGTTTGCAAGGGCTGTAAGGGTCTAGGGTTTAGGGTTTAGGGTTTAGGGTGTAGGGTTTAGGGTTTAGGGTTTAGGGTTTAGGGCTTCTCGCTGTTCAGAGTCCAGGTTCAAACAAGACAAACAAACACCACCCTGGATGCGTTCTTTTTAAGAACATGCCCCAACATCACCCCTTGACCTATCAACGGAGAACACAAGGAAGGACCTTACCACACCCCTTAGAAATTTCGGTTAAGGGGTATGCCCCAAGAAAGTATGCTGAACATATTCATTCGCTTCTTGCGCGCAAAGAGCAAGAGCGACTTCCACGTCAAACTGTCCAGCTGCGCAAAACCGGCATGGATGGCACGGAAAGCTTGCCATATGCTGCTGGGCAGCACGAAGTTTCCGAAGGGCCGAGAGCGGGCCCTTGTTCGCCTTCGAAGCCCCTTTAAAACAAGAAGGGCGCCCTCTCTATTTCTAGGTTCCTCCTGGGTCTAAACCCTAAACCCACAACCCTATTCCCTAAACCCTGAACCCTAGACCCTAAACCCAGCTCTCCGAGGGTCGACGTTTAGAAGAGGTTCTCGTTTGTTTCAGCTTGCCCTTGGTGTTCAAGCGGTTTTCGCCTTTCCTTTTTGGGGGTTTAGGGTTTGGGGTTTAGGGTTTAGGGTTTAGGGTTTAGGGTTAAGGGTTTAGGGAGGAATGTACCGCCGGTGTGGGATGTTGATAATGGCGGGATGCGATTAGCAGGGTCAAATTGGGAGAAGTTTGCCCCTGAAACCTTCAAACCCTAAACCCTCAAGCCTCAACAGGCCCCAAACCCTGAGCCTTAAAAGGCCCTATACGCCCTAGCCTTATGGTTTAGGGTTTAGGGTTGAAGGGATCCTTAACCATGTCGAAGTTTCGAGATCCCGACGGGTGGCCAGAGCCATGCCAGACACCTCATGGCTTCTTATAGCTACTTGTACCTAAAATGTATATCAACCCTAAACCCTAAACCCTAAACCCTAAACCCTAAACCCTAAACCCTAAACCCTAAACCCTAAACCCTAAACCCTAAACCCTAAACCCTAACCTAAACCCTAAACCCTAAACCCTAAACCCTAAACCCTAAACCCTAAACCCTAAACCCTAAACCCTAAACCCTAAACCCTAAACCCTAAACCCTAAACCCTAAACCTCCGCATCCCAGAAGCCTCAGGCGCGCCTCAGCGAGCCGGTGCCACAGGGCCGCAGCTGGCCCAGAGCTGCAGCTCTAGGCCGGTTTAGGGTTTTAGGGTTTAGGGTTTAGGGTTTAGGGTTTAGGGTTTTAGGGTTTTAGGGTTTTAGGGTTTGGGGTTTAGGGTTTAGGGATCCTTTGTAGGAATGCTGTTCAGAGGGTCTCATGGTTGGCTGGTTTGGCCGTGTTCTCCTTTAGGGGTTTAGGGTATCGGGGTGTTGAGATTCTTGGGGTTCAGGTTTAGGTGTTGTAGTTTTTTGGGGTTGTTTTTTAGGGTTTGGGGAGGGCTGTAGTTTTTTGGGGGGTTTGGGGGTTTTAGTTTTTGTTGTTCAGGATTTAGGGGCGTTAGGGGTCTTAGGGTTCCAGGGTTCTAGGGTTTTAGTATTTAGGAGTTTAGGGTTTTAGGGGTATAGGAGTTGCGGGAGTAGGGTTCTAGGATTCTGGCTTAGGTGCTGGGTAGCTCCCTAAACCCTAAACCCTATACCCTAAACCCTAGACTCTAAACCCTATACCCTAAACCCTAAACCCTAAACCCTAAGGGCTCGGCGGGCTTCTGGAGGCTTTAGGCTGTGAGTTATCCAGGTTTGAGTCTGGTTCTTTCGGGGGCTGAGGGTTCTTGGCTTTAGGGGTTTAGGGGTTTAGGGGGTTTAGGGTTTAGGGTTAGGGTTTGGTGGTTCGGGGTTTGGTGTATCGAGGCTTGAATCCATCCCAACACCCAAGCCAGAATCATAACCTTCAAGCCCCCAGACCCTACTAAGACCCCGCCACTCTCAAAGTGCTTTGTATGCGGGTTCACAAGGCCACTATTCAAGGCCGCTCGCTAGGTCAAGATAGACTACGGAACCTCCTCTGCAATCTAACAATCCACCCCACGCCCAGAACCGTCAGCTCTATAAACACCAAGGCCCCCAACCCCAAACCCTAAACCCTAAACCCTGAACCCCTAAGCCCCCCTAACCCCTAAACCCGAGACCCCAAACCCCAAACCGCAAACCCTAAACCCTGAACCCTGAACCCTAAACCCTTACCCCAAACCCCAAACCCTCCCTCCTCTCCAGGCGCAGTGCTGTTCTGCGGCGTCGTGTTCCTGACGGCTGCCTCGCTCGACCGGAGAGAGGGAGATGCCTCCAGGTCTGACAGGGTTCATGGCTTCCCAGACCGTCTGATGTTTATCACCATGGTCGTTTAGGGTTTAGGGTTTATAGGGTTTAGGGTTTAGGGTTTAGGGTTTAGGGTTTAGGGTTTAGGGCTAGCTGCCTCCCAGGGTTTAGCTTTATACAGGGCAGGCCCTTATTCCATTTTTTAAAGTTCACTTTATAAGCCCCTTTAAACCTGAAGGGGCGCCCTTTTCATTTCCTAGGTTAGTCTTGTGTCTAGAATCTGAGGTCAGTTTCATGGGCCCTTAATCTGGTCCCTATCCTCCTTCAAGGGTTCTGATGTCGTATGGGCACCTAATTTGCGTAACTACTCATAGATAGAAGGTCTTGCTTCGGGGCGTAGGAGTCTTGAGGATAGGAGGGGTTGAGGCTAATTTCAAGTGCTTTAGCCTGAGCCCTACACCCTACACCCTGCACTCTACACCCTAAACCCTCAACCCTAAACCCTAAACCCTAAACCCCAAGCCCTAAGCCCTAAACCCTAAACCCTAAGCCCTAAGCCCTAAGCCCTAAACCCGAAACCCTAAACCCTAAACCCTAAACCCGAAACCCTAAACCCTAAACCCGAAACCCGAAACCCTAAACCCTAAACCCTAAACCCTAAGCCCTAAGCCCTAAGCCCTAAGCCCTAAACCCGGAGTTCTTTCCTGAGGGAGATTGCTGGCGGCTCGGTGGCCCTGGATGCGACCTGGCAGTTTTGGTTGGGAGGTCGGGGTGTACGGATAGGCCCCGGGATGTTCCCCCTGATATACTAGCAGTCCTTCATAGGGTTTAGGGCTCAGGGTTTAGGGTTTAGGGTTTAGGGTTTAGGGATACTAGGGATTATAGTTACCCCCCCCTATTATATTATATTATAATCTCTATCAAGGACTGTTTGTGTAACAGGGAACATCCCAAGAGAGGCGTGCTTCCTGGTTCCTGTCTAAGGGTAGTTACACGGTCCCGTAGTATGGGGCCCTTACATGGGGGGACCCCACATATACCTGTACAACCCAAGGGCCCCTACTTCAGAAGCCCTAAACCCTAAACCCTAAACCCTAAACCCTAAACCCTAAACCCTAAACCCTAAACCCTAAACCCTAAACCCTAAACCCTAAACCCTAAACCCTAAACCCTAAACCCTAAACCCTAAACCCTTGAAAGGCGGTAAGGGACCATAGGGCCATATAACTATACCCTTAGATCCTGGCTAAGCCCGAAATCCCAAACCCTAAACTCAAAGATGGGTTCCTGAAACGTTTTTAGGGTTTAGGGTTTAGGGTTTAGGATTTCTGGAGTTCGGGAAAGTAGTGTGTAAGTAGATCAGGAGTTTGTTGCCCTCGGTGTTTCTGGCGCTTAGTAAGAAGGATAGTCGCCGGGTACCTTCTCCCTTTCAGCCTGGGCTGCTGCCTCCGCAATGACATTTCTGGTTAGCATGTTGCCTGTAGGACATCCGAACACGTTTGGACTGGGTAAACGCTTTTTTCAGGATTTCAGTTTTGCTTCCTAAGCCCCAAACCCCAAGTTCAATGCCTCATATTCAAAGAGCTCCGGAGCCGTGCATCCGAAGCGGCAAACCCTAAACCCTAACCCCAAGTGTTCAGGTACCGGCCCCTTTGCGTCACTCAGCTTCCACAGCCGCGAATCCAACAGTCCTTGAAGTCTCATGCCTTGACCGTGCTTGAAAGCCCTAAGCCCTAAGCCTTAAGCCCTAAGCCCTAAGCCCTAAGCCCTAAGCCCAAAGGCCAAAGCCCAAAGGCCAAAGGCCTAAGCCCTATAAGCCCTATAAGCCCTAGAAGCCCTATAAGCCCCATAAGCCCTCTAAGCCCTGTAAGCCCTACAAGCCCTATAAGCCCTATAAGCCCTAAACCGCCCAAGGCCTCCGTGCAAGCCAAGCACAGACCTCAAGTGCCGCAAGGGCAAGGCCCACATCTTGTCCGGCTTAGGCTTCTATGCCTAAACCTAAACCCTAGACCCTAAACCCTAAACCCTAAACCCTAAACCTTAACCCTTGAACCTTAAACCTTAAACCCTATGGCCTTGACGCATACCCTCGGCATCCTAAACGCTGACGTCCTAGACTCCTGAGTCCTTGTTTAGGGTTTAGGGTTAGGGTTTTAGGGTTTAGGGTCTAGGGTCTGGGTCTAGGCTTTGGGGTTTGGGGTTTGGGGTTTAGGGTTTAGGGTTTAGGGTTTAGGGTTAGGGTTTAGGGTTTAGGGTTTCGGGTTTCGGGTTTAGGGTTTAGGGTTTAGGGTTTAGGATTTAGGGTTTACGGTTTAGGGTTTAGGGTTTAGGGTTTAGGGTGTGGGGTTTAGGGTTCAGGGTTTAGGGTTTAGGGTTTAGGGTGTAGGGTTTAAGTTTAGGGTTTAGGGTTTGGGGTTTCAAGTTTAGGGT
>CAJNDS010000927.1:40000-50764 GCA_905221605.1 Symbiodinium natans
TGGAGTTTAAACCCAAAACCCTAAACCCTAAACCCTAAAACGCCAAACCCTAAACCCTAAACGTCAAACCAGTCTGGCCCAGGGGTTTAGTTTGGCGGTTAGCAAACTAGGGTAACTTTAGGCGTACGGCTTTCCAGGGCTTAGATGAAGCAGGGTTGTTTTTTTTGTTTTTTGGTGAGTGTACATAGACCTCCTTGTGTTTTTGCTGTGTGCACATACACCTATAGACAGATATAGTATCTTCAAGTTACTGGCAATAAAGACCCTACATCATGCAAGCCCATATTGTTTGTAAGAGACTTTTAGAAACAACAACCTCCCCCTTTGTAGCTGTTGGTAAGAAGGTTCAAGGCTTGTAGCATCGAAGTTCTCCCTAGATTAGGGTTTAGGGTTTAGGGTCCCTAAACCCTAATTTACCTTCATAGGGTTTAGGGGATTCCAAGTCCTGGAGCCCGGGGCGGTTGGACGAGTCCTGCGCCCCGTAACGGTGTGGGGACTTACCGCGCCGAGGTTTGTGGAGAGACATGTCAAGATGCTTGGTATGCTCTATCAGTGCTCGACAAGTACCCCGGCACGTAGCAACATGTGAGCACATTCCAGTTTTCGATCTATCTTACAATGCGACGGCTCTGCCGGGTACATCTCGAACTGGTCATATTGAGCTTGTGTGACTGGTGCAAACAAGAACAGGGCAACTATCGTTTACTAGGATGACCAGTAGTACCCTTATTCCTTTTTGGGGGGTTTAGGTTCCCTTAAAACCCTAAACCCTAAACCCTAAACCCTAAACCCTAAACCCTAAACCCTAATAAACAAAAAAGGCACCCTTTTTAAGCCTTGGTTACTGGGCAACTATAGTTTATGACAGCCCAGATGATTGCGGCACTGCCAAAACTCGGGCATGGACACTTGGTCATGTTGAAGTTGCGCGCAGGTATTGGTTTAGGGCTTAGGGCTTAGGGCTTAGGGCTTAGGGTTTAGGGTTTAGGGTTTAGGGTTTAGGGTTTAGGGTTTAGGGTTTAGGGTTTAGGGTTTAGGGTTTAGGGTTTAGGGTTTAGGGTCTTGATTGCGCATCTGCAAGAGTGGTCACGCTGATCTCGTGTGCTTGCTCTGGGGCTCAGGGAAACTGATGCTGACAGTTGGCTCGACGCAGCCCTCGTTTGAACAATCTGAGTTTTCACACCTTTTGCTCGACGGCGGTGCTGAGATGTACAGGCTTGATAAGCCCGGCCGGATGCCGCGTTTGTTCATGCATCTCATAATGCCTCAAAATTGCGCGCATGGCGACGTAGCTCTGATCCGGGCTTGTCACCTGCAGAGTCTCCACTTCCTGTTGGAAGCTTCTCGCCAGGGAGCGGCCGACTGCAGTGACGCAGCGTTTGTCTGTGTTAGCGGAGGTGGTCCAGAGGAGATCGCGAGCTAGGGTTTAGGGTTTAGGGTTTAGGGTTTAGGGTTTAGGGTTTAGGGTTTAGGGTTTAGGGTATAAGGTTTAGGGTTTAGGGTCTGACTGCTCGAAGCCCGCCGCCGATACATGTCGTCGCACATGCCCGCCCCGAGCGATCCGGTTGAGTTGATTGCGCACATTCTGCACCATCGCCCTTCAATCCCCAGAAGCCCTAAACCCTAAACCCTAAAGGCCCTATACGCCGCAGACCCTAAACCCGAAACCTGAAACCCGAAACCCTAAACCCTAAACCCTAAATTAAAGCTCAACAGCCAGAACCCCAACTCACCAGGAACAGCCACGCTGTCCATCGACCTGTATAACGGCGCAAAGTCCTTCATTCCGCTGGAGGTCATGGGCCATGCGGAGTAAAGTGGGTTTAGGGTTGAGGGTTCGGGGTGAATTCCACAAGTTAGGGTTTAGGGCTCAGGGTTTAGCGTGCCCTGGGAGATACGAGCAACTCTGCAAGTAGGTCGTCCATCGGGCTTTTCCTTGGCAAAAGCCAACTTAACTGAAGCTGCTTACCACCCTACTCTTCACCCAACCAACTGAGGCTACTTGCAATCCTATTCCGGTAGGGGGGGAAGGGTAGGGGGGGGGGGTGGGTAGCTGGGGCAGGCTCCCACACCCTGGGCCGTCCCTAAAATATTCGAAGTTGCCCCCTGTTACTAGGGATGCAATGCTATTATACGTGAGTTCAATGTAGAACCCACCGAAACCCCAAACCTTAAACCCTCAACCCTCACCCTCAATCTTTAAACCCTACACCTTCACAGCCCTAAACCCGGCCCTAAGCCCTACTACCCTAAACCCCCAACCCTAAACCCTCAACCCTAAACCTTAACCCTGCAGATACTAGGGTCCGACATGGAGTCGCGTGTACCGTTAATTTGGGCCAGGAGCAAGTGCGAGGAGTCTATGCGCCCCTTGGCGTGTTCTTCCCTTCGGATGGAGGATTCGTTTGGGGGCTAGGGTGTAGGGCTGAGAGTTCAGGATCTGTACAACACTACCTTATGTACGACTTTGGGCTAAGAAGATAGATGTGAGGTCGCTCTCTAATCCCGGACTTGCTCGGTTCGAAGGGGGTGGCGGCGGTGAGGATGCAAGATCAAGACCCTCAATTCCTAAACCCAATCTGCTCAATCCTTACATCCTCCAGGCAAGCCTCTGGTATACTGCACATTTTTCTCTATTGGGTGCAAGGGGCTGAAATTCTAGGATGCCCAGTAGTACCCTGATTCCCTTTTTTGGGGGGTTTAGGTTCCCTTATAAACCCCTTTAAGCAAAAAAGGGCACCCTTTTTAAGCCTTGGTTACTGGGCAGCCTAGACCCTAGTCCCTTTCCCCCTCAATCCCGCCCCCACCCTAGCTTCGCATACCCAACTCCCAAATTTCTGACCTTAAACCCTAAACCCTAAACCCTAAACCCTAAACCCTAAACCCTAAACCCTAAACCCTAAACCCTAAACCCTAAACCCTAAACCCCAAAACCCTACACCCTAAAGCCCCAACCCACAATGCTGTCACCGATGGACGTCGGACTTAAAGGAAGAGGCACGCCGATGACCACGAGAACCCTAAATGTAAAGGAAGAGGCACGCCGATGACCACGAGAACCCTAAATGTAAAGGAAGAGGCACGCCGATGACCACGAGAACTTAACGCACGAACCTTGATGCCATGATCCTTTAGGGTTGAGTCATTGTACAAAACAACTTGCTCATCATCATGTTTCACTTTTTTCGCACGTTACAGTAGACCTTTGAAGTAGGGAGCGCCTAACCCTACTTGTGCAGCAGGATGGTGATTAGAATAACACCTACTTGCCATGTCCGGCCGCCAAAGATTGGCTCAAGCGGGACGCGCTCAACCCGCCGAGGCTACACCCAGGGTAGGGACAGTCCTGGGCTGCTTGGGCGACAAAACTGACGTGCGAGAAGGCTGGTGTGCGGAGACGCCGCACTGCTCCACGCAAGCAACCCCAAACTTCTTTGAGCAGCTGCAAGGTTGAAGTACCACGAGAAGTACGACAAGAAGGACAAGAACAGGATGTTGAGATGCAACCTGTGGACGAGGATGATGCAGCCTCTGCATGCAACACCATCAAAGTGTGTGGCACGGACTTTTGCTTCAAGCACGTGAAAGGTGTGCTCATGCAGGAGGTTCGCGCTTGTTTCAAGAAGCATGAAGCACGCGTGGAAAGTGTCCAAGGAGGAGTATCTGGTTTTGAAAAGCTGAAAGAAGAGCACGAACAACTACAGGTCTCGGGTTCCGTCCCCAAGTGGTGCCAAGCGAAGCAGGTCATGCCTGCCAAACACAAGATGCTGCAAGAGCCGGCGCCCACCTTGTCTGTGACCTCGGCGGATGGTACCAAGCGCAATTTGCGGGCAGAGCTCATTCGAGAGTGCCCGTGGTTGCAGCACGTGTTGGACAACTGACGGACTCCAGAAGATGCCCCAGCCAAGGACTTGTTTCAAGCAGCCACTTCAGAATGGGAACGTTTGCAATTCCTTGGCAGGTTTCACTTGGCAGCGAAGATGCAAGAATCTTCACGTGAAGCCTTCAAGCCCGACTCCCTCAAAGCAGACCTGGATGATCACCTCAGCAGGCTTCTCACTGCGGTCAGCCAACTCACAGGAGAGACCGTGGAGGCGTTACGGCCGAAATACAAAGCCGAGCAGGACGAGCTACACAGGTTTGCAGACACAGTGCAGAAAATCCTCGCCACGAAAGCCGCCGCGGAGAAGATGAGGAAGACATTGCCCCCCCCCTATCTCTTGTTTTTTTTTGGGGGGGGGTCCCCAAATAGGATTTCCTAAAAAGTATGTGTTTTTTAGGACGTGGGGGGGGGGGGAAAGAAATAGGAAAAAACACTAGCCCGTGTTCCTAGGATTTCCTATTCTACCTCGTTCTCCACATTTTGATTCCACCTTCTCTTTGAAGCAATATGAAGCGATCTTGCTGCTGATAGAACATGCGGCGCTTCGCCAGGGGCTGGCGTTTCTGTTGTCAGGTGTATGCTTAGCTGAAGTCATGTCGTGCTTCAGCACTACAGCCCATGACATGACTCACGGCTTCTGGGTGTACTGGCGGGCACTCCCAGGACCTACCCCCCCAGCCTCTTCGTGCGCGGGGAGGACGCCCGGGGACCCCGACATGGGCGCCGGGTTTAGGATGGAAGGGGGGGGGAGAGGCATTGGAAACGCTGTACTGGTGGGCATGACCTACTTTCGGGGCCTATAAGGACTTTGGGGAGAGGACACTACAGGACCCCCAACCCATGTTAGCAACCGGTTTAGGAGGGAAGAGGGGGGAGGCGTTGGAAACAGTACTGGTGGGCACTTCCATCACCTCCCCACCCCCCATATTTCGGGGTGCGGGGAAGGACCCTTGTACCTTTCTGGGGAAGAGGACACTATTGCACACGACAGGACCCCGAGACAGCCAGCCCAGCCCACGTCAGCGCCGGGTTTAGGATGGGAGGGGGGGGGAGGAGTTGGAAAGACTGTATCCATGCGCTACGGCAGTCTCCTGTTTAGCCTTGCAGTCTCCTGTTTGTAGCCTTAGAATATATGCCTAGTTTCCATGAACCCTAATGCCTTTATAGCCCTACGTCTAACCCAAGCCCCGAACCCTAAACCCCTGATTTGAGCCCCTCAACCCGCAAGCCCTACAAGCCCAAGCCTTCAAGCCCCCTCGACTTTTGGCAGGGCGGGCAGCCAAAACCTTACGGGGTTTTCTTGGCACAGCTCCTGAACCTCCCAGCCGAGACCGTGGCCGCGCCCCCGGATGCTCATTTTGAGGGTTTCGGGTTTTAGGGTTTCGGGTTGAGCCCTAAACCCTAAAGGCTTTGGGGTTGTAGGGTTTAGGGTTGTAAGGTTTCGGGTTCCGGGCTACGGGATATACTTGAAGTTGCTTAAGGCAGGCGTTGAGAGTTTAGGTTGTCTTGTGGGGTAGGCTACAGACCTGAAGGTTTACGGTCCCCACGACAAAAGCCCAGAAACCCTAGATAAATACTAGAAGCCCTAGACCCTGTACACAACCTGACTAAACCCTAAACCCTAAATTTGGGGGCTTTTTTCAACAGGGGTCCCATTGCAGAAGGCATAGTCTAACACGGCTCTTCTCCTTTCTGGAGACTTCTTTGAGGGCTCAGGGTTCGATTTTACAGTGGTCCGATTATGCAAAGCATGTGGTTTCTGTTTTGTATCCTCAAGCCCAAAACTAGAAACAAACGCTTCGTTTTCCTTGCAACCTACCGAAAAGAAAACAATTTTGCTCCAGCGCATTCCCCTAAACCCCGTAAACCACAACCCCCCCCCCCCAAACCTCAAAACTCTAAACCTTGAAACCCGAAAACCCTGAAACCCCAAAAGCCCTGAAACCCCAAAGCCTTGAAACCCCAAAATCCGAGAAGCCCTCAGCTCCTGGGTGGGTTCTTCAGCAATGGCGTTCCTTGAAGAAGAGAATCCCGAACCCGAACCCCCCAGACCCCAAACTGGAACCCCCCCCCCCCAGAAAAAGCAAGAACCGAAAAACCTGAACGAAAGTTTCCAGCCCCAAACGCGAAACCCCAGCGGCAGTATTTTCGAGGAAACCCCAAAATCCAAATCCCCAACAGCCGTAAGGGAACATGTGGACCCTGAACCCTGAACCCGAAAGCCTAAACCTAAGCCCCTAAACCCTAAACCCTAAACCCTAAACCCTAAACCCTAAACCCTAAACCCTAAACCCTAAACCCTAAACCCTAAACCCTAAACCCTAAACCCTAAACCCTAAACCCTAAACCCTAAACCCTAAACCCTAAACCCTAATACCCTAAACCCTAAACCCTAAACCCTAAACCCTAAACCCTAAACCCTAAACCCTAAACCCGAAACCCCAGCTGCAATCGGCAGGTTTGCGCCGGTGTCGCCGGACAAAAGGCCCTGCCGGGAGGAATATGGAGCGCGGTCCAACTATTTATTGGTGCTAGGTTTCTTCCCCCCCTGGTCTGTGAGCTTTCTGCAATCGGGGCCGGGGGCCAAGGGGGTCATGGGGGGGTAAGGTGGCCAGGCATCCCTGTCAGGTCAGCGCCCTTGGGGGTGTCGTTCTGGGGCTTGATGTTGCAATCCGGAGTATAGGGGGGGTAACCCTTCCAGGGCCGGATGTAGCTGGATTGTATTCGACCACTCTCCAATGGCACCACCCATTGTCCATCCAGTAAAGGTCCGGCACCCTATAAAAGGGTGGGTACGGCCTTTGCAATTTTAGGTTTAGGGCCTAGAGTTCAACGTTTAGTTTTACGGGCTTTCTAGGGCTGAGGGGCTTGGAGGGTTCAGAGCTTAGGGGTTTTAGTTGTGTGGTGGCTTGGGCGTCGGTTTTTCTGACTTGCTACCTTTCGTAGTTCTATTGCTCTAAAATAAACCCTTACGGGACAACACCCTAAACCTTCAGTTCTCAGTTCTTCCAGAAGCCCTAGAGACCCTACACCCTAACCCCTAAACCCTCAAGCCCAATTTATGCTCGGGCTCGTCGTGTGTTTTCGCGGTTCTGGGGCCGGAAGGTTTTGGGTCCAAAGGGTTTTGGGCTTAGGGGGCCTCTAAGCCTGCGTCTCCCTTAGCCCTAAACCCTAAACCCTCAACCCTCAACCCTAAACCCTAAACCCTAAACCCTAAAGGTCCTAAAGGCCTAAAGGCCCTAAAGGCCCTAAAGGCCCTAAAGCAGCCTAAACCCTAAACCCTAAACCGTACACCGTAAATTTAAGAGCCTCCGGCTTAAGCCGCCGACCCGCAAAAGAACAAGTTTGGGGTTTGGTGATTTTGTTTGAGGTTGGGGGGGGGAGGTGGGGGGGTGGGGGGGGGGGGGTGGGGGGGGGTGGGGTGGGGGGGGGGGGTGGGGGAGGGGGGTGGGTTGGGGTGGGGTGGGGGTGGCGGGGAAAGGGGGCGGGGGATGCGGGGGTGGGGAGGGGGGGGGGGCAGGGAAGGAAGGGGCTGTGCGACGGAAAAGCTGGCGGGGTGCCCCCCCCTACCCGCCCCCCCCCTCCGCGTTTTGGGGGGTAAGGAGGGAAAGAGGGAGGTTTTCCTTTTCCCATCCAACACGGCAGCCTTGCCGAACCCTACACCCTAAACCCTGAACCCTACCCTAAGATGCAGGTTGCCGAGAGGCGAGAGGGCGTGGAGGTTGGAGAGCAAGGAGGCCACCTAAAGGCTCTGATTCCACTTACGGCCAAGGATGGGGGTTTAGGGTTTCGGGTTTTAGGGTTTAGGGTTTAGGGTTTAGGGTGTTTCGGGTTAGGGGTCAAAGGCTGGGATTCCACTTACAAATCAGCCCTAGGAAAGGACGGCGCGGTAAGATTCGTGCATGTGGCGTTCGATTCTGCTCAGAGGGTTATCCTCTCTCGTTCATTTCGTGCGGCTTATTTTGTCCATTTCTTTTGTGGTAGTTTTCTACTTGACTTGTAAGGAACATTGAGGCTAGATTTTAATAATCCTAAAGCTCAAATCGGCAGGGAAGTCGCTCACGTTCCTGGTGGTCTCTCGTGGCGTTTGTGCATGTGCCTCTTGTGTTAGATCGTGGCTTGGACCGAACTCGGCCCCTAAAGTTAAGATCTCCAAACTTCCCAAGTCCCCCCCTCCTCCCCCCCATCCTTCCGTCCCAGAGCATTCTTTTTCTTGAGCGCCTACTGCGGCCCCCCCCAACTTCTTCCTATTTCGGGGGGTCGCGGGGGAGGACCCTGGACCCTTCTGAGGAAGCCTGGACACTAGCCCCGACGCAGCCACATCAGCACCGGGTTTGGGATGGAAGATGGGGGGGAGGCGTTGGAAACGCTGTGCTGGTGGGTACTTCCATGACCTACCCGAATCCAATTTCTTCTTATTTCGGCAGGACCCTGGACCCTTCTGTCTCTCGGGGTGTTGTTTAACCATCTTAGAAACCCAGAGCAACGACAAGGAAAGAAAACAGAGGGACGCGCAGGGGCAGAGCATCGCGTATCACCGTATTGGGATGTGGGGGGGGCCCCACGTCCAGACCGGCAAGGTGTATTAGGATATTTTCCTATTACCCCCCCCCCCCCCCCCCCCCCCACCCCCCCCCAGATAACCTGGCTGGGGCAATAGGAAGACACAACAGGAGGAGAAGGCTGCCGCAAAACTCGCAAAGGCAGAAGAGAAGGTTGCAGCCATGGACCTTAACGAAGTGGTAGCAGCGTCAGTGACGCAATCACTGTTGCAGGTCTTGCCCTCCTGCGGCATCATGTGCCGAAGAAGCTTCGTGAGTTCTTGTCTGGGTCTACGTCCGAGCCTCTCTCCGTCGACAATGTCAAGCAGGAAGTTCTGCGAAACCTGACAAACAACAACTCAGGAGGTAAGGGCAAAGGACGTGGTTCCCCCCAGGGCCAACAGCAACAGCAGCAGCAGAAGCAGCGAGCAAAACGAGCCTTGGGAGCAGGCACGCTTCCACGCTATTTGCGAGGTTTTCAGGCATGCGGAATTCCGCTTCCATGCTATTTAAAGCGAGGTTTTCGTGCGCGCGGAATTCCGCTTCCATGCTGTTTGCGAGGTTTTCGTGCACGCGGAATGAAGCTACTACGTTTGTACTACAATACTGACTACAAAAGTCGATTTTCCAGCCACTGAAGCTCCGGGCGTCCGCGGCATACTACGTTTGTACTACAAAAGTCCACTTTCCAGCCACAGCAGCTCCGGGCGTTTGCGGCATATTACGTTTGTACTACAAAAAGTTGACTCTCCAACACGCGCGATCCCCGCAGAGGGTACGACAGGCCACTCAAGAATACGCAAAAACGCACAGCGGCAGGGCGCACGGTTAAGATTTAACATGTGCGAAAACGCACAGCGGGAGCGCTCCGACTCGCACGATCCCCGCAGAGGGTACGCGGTTAAGATTTAAAATGTGCGAAAACGCGCAGCGGGAGCGCTCCGACACGCACGATCCCCGCAGAGGGCGCTGTTAAGATTATTAAAATGGGCGAAAACGCACAGCGGGAGCGCTCCGACACGCACGATCCCAGCAGAGGGTGCGCGGTTAAGATTGGGCCAAGCGACAGGAGAAAAAACTAGCTTGCCTGTATCGCTTGGGGTTTAGGCTGGGCCAAGCGACAGGAGAAAAATTAGCTTACCTGTATCGCCTGAGGTTTAGGATAGGCCAAGCGACTGGACTTACCTGTGTCGCCTGACCTAACCGGCCATTCGTGTGACTAAATATCTTTTGAGAAAACCCCCGCAGCACTTTGTTGTCCAAACCCTCCACCAGCCACCGGCCCCCCGTTACGCCGCACCTCCACGACCACGCGCGGGCCCCGGCACGCAGAGGTGTCCCCGCGCGCGTACATACGCACATGAATATGCACGGATCCTACCTGTGAGGCGATGGCTGAAGGTAGCGGTGAAGAAAGAGTTGAAAGAGCGGTCTTCTCGGTCTGCGCAGGCAGGTGTTGTTGGGAAGGTCAAGCGCGTGCGTGCGTGCTTGTGTGTGCGTGGGCTCGCTCATATGTCAGGCACAGGCGAACCAGGTCAAGTGCAAAAACGTCCGCTTCTTAGACATTTCATGGGGTTTAAGTGCGGGAAGCATTGGGGTTGAGGGGCGGTGGATGCCAAGTTCGACACCTGCGGCAACTTCCGCAACTCCACGTCGAAGAAAACTGACTTCTGCCGCAGTTGCGTCGTGGTCCCAGTGTTTCGTCGTTTTTTTGTGATGCGTTCTTGTTTCACCTTGTTTTGGTCAGGGCATCGCCAAGGCTGGCAGCGTGTGGGAAAGGGGGGAAGCGGGGATGGGGGGGCAGCAGGCGAAGAAGTCGCGCGAGCGAGCGAAGGAGGAGGCAGAGAAGCAGCGGCCTGCGGAAGAGGTGTCGACTGGGGAGTGGGAGGGAGGAGCGGGCGGGTGGGAGCGGCATAGTCTCGTCGAGGTTCCCCACCCGTTTGCATGGGTCTTCGGCTTGGGTGGGGTGGGGAGTGCTTTCGCGGCGCGAGTGCAGCATTTTTTTCGTTCGTCAGGCAAAGGGACCTCAAAGCACGTGGTGGTGTCCCAGGAACGCTTCCAGAAGTCGGCTCCTCAGGGGTTCTGACAGAGCTTGTGCGGGCAGGGAGCGTTTTTCTCAGATTGAGGCTCTACCAAGCAAGCCAAGAAGAGGCAGGAATGAGGGAGTGTGGTAGAAAGGGGTAGCAAACACACACTGCGCAGGACCCGCCCGAGCAGGAGGAGCAGAGAGAGAGAGAGAGACAGAGAGAGAGAGAGAGAGAGAGAGAGAGAGAGAGAGAGAGAGAGAGAGAGAGAGAGAGAGAGAGAGAGAGAGAGAGAGAGTGAGAGAGAGTGAGAGAG
>CAJNDS010000928.1:0-50628 GCA_905221605.1 Symbiodinium natans
GGGCCTGCCTCTTTCCGGAAAATGATTTAATTTTCTTGCAAAATTTTAAGGATTTTAAGGATTTTAAGAAATTTAAAAGGCGTTAAATTCCTTAAAATCCTTAAAATTTTGAAAGGCCCGGGCTTTCAAAATTTTAAGGATTTTAAGGATTTTAAGGATTTTAAGGATTTCTAAAATTTTAAATGGGCCTGCCTCTTTCCGGAAAATGATTTAATTTTCTTTCAAAATTTTAAGGATTTTAAGGATTTTAAGGATTTTAAGAAATTTAAAAGGCCTTAAATTCCTTAAATTCCTTAAAATTTTGAAAGGCCCGGGCTTTCAAAATTTTAAGGATTTTAAGGATTTTAAGGGTTTTTAAAATTTTAAATGGGCCTGCCTCTTTCCGGAAAATAATTTAATTTTCTTTCAAAATTTCAAGGATTTTAAGGATTTTAAGGATTTTAAGAAATTTAAAAGGCCTTAAATTCCTTAAAATCCTTAAAATTTTGAAAGGCCCGGGCTTTCAAAATTTTAAGGATTTTAAGGATTTTAAGGATTTTGAAAATTTTAAATGGGCCTGCCTCTTTCCGGAAAATGATTTAATTTCTTTCAAAATTTTAAGGATTTTAAGGATTTTAACGGATTTAAGAAATTTAAAAGGCCTTAAATTTCTTAAAATCCTTAAAATTTTGAAAGGCCCGGGCTTTCAAAATTTTAAGGATTTTAAGGATTTTTAAAATTTTAAATGGGCCTGCCTCTTTCCGGAAAATAATTTAATTTTCTTTCAAAATTTTAAGATTTTAAGGATTTTAAGAAATTTAAAAGGCCTTAAATTCCTTAAAATCCTTAAAATTTTGAAAGGCCCGGGCTTTCAAAATTTTAAGGATTTTAAGGATTTTAAGGATTTTAAGGATTTTTAAAATTTTAAATGGGCCTGCCTCTTTCCGGAAAATGATTAAATTTTCTTTCAAAAGTTTAAGGATTTTAAGGATTTTAAGAAATTTAAAAGGCCTTAAATTCCTTAAAATCCTTAAAATTTTGAAAGGCCCGGGCTTTCAAAATTTTAAGGATTTTAAGGATTTTTAAAATTTTAAATGGGCCTGCCTCTTTCCGGAAAATAATTTAAATTTCTTTCAAAATTTTAAGGATTTCAAGGATTTTAAGAAATTTAAAAGGCCTTAAATTCCTTAAAATCCTTAAAATTTTGAAAGGTCCGGGCTTTCAAAATTTTAAGGATTTTGTGGTCCTTTTAAAATTTTGGAAAACCCCTAAATTCCTTAAAATCCTTAAAGTTTTGGAAGGCGAAGCAGGACCGTCAAATAACGCATAAAGGTCCTACATACATACGTATATGTATATATGTCCACCCCCCCCCCCCCCTCGACAGACCCCGGAAGTATATTTCCGGTCTGTTCAGGAAGGGGGCGGGGGGAAAAGCACCACTCCAAAATTCCTCGAGTTTCCAAAAATCTAAAAATCCAAAAAATCCAACCCAGGGTTCCGCGTTTTGGAAACTCGAGCGGGAGCCTCAAAATCCTTAAACCGAGCAAATTCCTCGAGTTTCCAAAATTCCAAAAAAACCCACCCCAAGGTTTGGATTTTTGGAAACTCGAGCGGGAGCCTCAAAATCCAAAAATCGAGCAAATTCCTCGAGTTTCCAAAATTCCAAAAATCCAAAAAACCCACCCCAAGGTTTGGATTTTTGGAAACTCGAGCGGGAGCCTCAAAATCCAAAAATCGGGCAAATTCCTCGAGTTTCCAAAATTCCAAAAGTCCAAAAAAAAATCCACCCCAAGGTTTGGATTTTTGGAAACTCGAGCGGGAGCCTCAAAATCCAAAAATCGAGCAAATTCCTCGAGTTTCCAAAATCCCCAACCTTGGGGTGGGTTTTTTGGTTTTTTGGAATTTTGGAAACTCGAGGAATTTGCTCGATTTTTGGATTTTGAGCAAATTCCTCGAGTTTCCAAAATTCCCAAAAAACCCACCCCAAGGTTTGGATTTTTGGAAACTCGAGCGGGAGCCTCAAAATCCAAAAATCGAGCAAATTCCTCGAGTTTCCAAAATTCCCAACCTTGGGGTGGATTTTTTTGGGTTTTTGGAATTTTGGAAACTCGAGGAATTTGCTCGATTTTTAGATTTTGAGGAAATTCCTCGAGTTTCCAAAACTCCAAAAACCCAAAAAAAACCCACCCCAAGGTTTGGATTTTTGGAAACTCGAGCGGGAGCCTCAAAATCCAAAAATCGAGCAAATTCCTCGAGTTTCCAAGATTCCCAACCTTGGGGTGGATTTTTTTGGATTTTTGGAATTTTGGAAACTCGAGGAATTTGCTCGATTTTTGGATTTTGAGGAAATTCCTCGAGTTTCCAAAATTCCAAAATTCCAAAAACTCCAACCCAAGTTTCGGATTTTTGGAAACTCGAGCGGGAGCCTCAAAATCCAAAAATCGAGCAAATTCCTCGAGTTTCCAAAAGTCCAAACCTTGGGGTAGATTTTTATGGATTTTTGGAATTTTGGAAACTCGAGGAATTTGCACGATTTTTGGATTTTGAGGCTCCCGCTCGAGTTTCCAAAAATCCAAACCTTTGGGGCGGATGTTTGGATGTTTGGATTTTTGGATTTTTAGAAACTGGATTTTTGCTAAGAGTTTTTCAGGGGTTCTTATATGATTCCTTATTATGTTTTAGGCTGCCAATGAAATTTAATAATACTCCTGTTCACTTTAACGGGAGTCCTTATTTAATTAATAAGACTCCTAATCATTTTTCTAGCATTCTAAGTGATCTTCAATGGCAATGGGATTCCTGTATTTGTTTAATGGGGTTCGTATTAGATTTTAAAGGATGCCTGTTAAAGGACTTTATTGGGTTTAATATTGATTCCTATTCATTTTAATCAAATGCCAAATAATTGGAATACGATTCTGAGTAATTGTAATAGCATTCTTCCTAGCTAGTTTTAATAAAAGTCTTAGAATTTTAATAAGCTTCATAACAGATTTTATACATATTCCTATTAATTTCAATAGGCTTCTTATTCATTTTCATAAGATGTCTTACAATTTCTAATTGGGTTCCTTTTGCTTTGACAAGCTTCCTATTCATTTAAAAAGGCTTCTGATTATTTGGAATAGGCTTCGTATTCATTTTAACAGGGTTTCTCATTCATGTTGACAGGATTCCTAATAATGTGCATAGGATTCCTACTAGATTCCACAGTGCTCCGATTATGTTTTTTAAATCCTGTTCCCTATTCATTTCAATTGGACTCGAAGTAATGTTATTGTAACTCTCATTTGTTTTATTAGCAAGCCTGTGAAGTAAATGTTTTAATAGGGTTTATTATAATTCGAACAGTACGACTCTTATTGTTTTAAGTTTTGAAGGGTCCACATTACTTTTTTTATAGAATTTTATTGGCTCCTCAATCCTTTAATAGGATTCATCTTCATGTTACACGGATTCCTGTTACTCTTAAAAAGAATTCATAGATTCTTTTGTAGGGTTCCTATTAATTTTAATAGCATTCCTATGAATTCAAAAGGGTTCCTATTCATTTGAATGGCCTTCCTATGGTTCCTCTGAATTTAGGACGCCTAGAAATTTTAATAGGAGCTTCTACGTATTTCAACCAGGTTCTTATTAATTGTACTAGGATTCTTACTAAGTTTTCAAAAAAGACTCGTCATAATTTCAATAGGGTTCTCATTCATTTTAATGGGGTTCCTATTGATTTAAATAGGATTCCTATTGAACTCATACGAAGCCTATGAATCCTAATAAACTTAATAGGAACCCAAGTAAAACTAAGAGCAATCTTATTAAAATTAATAGCAATCCACGATGTCGAGCAAATTGTTCAGGTCCTTACAGCATGCGTCCTTCTCACATCTGTCTGCATCTTTCATTGCGAACACAAAGCCGTACTAATCGAAAAAAATATGCTCTATTGTGTGTTAACGTGTCTGGCTACTGTGTGCAGCTATGCTGTCCGTCGCGCCCTCAGCCCTTTTTTTGCTTCCGGGGTCTGTCGAGGGGGGGGGTGAGCATATATATATATATATATATATATATAGCGGCACCCGTAACAGAAGGACCTTCAAAAAGGGACCCTACACTTCGAGAAATGGAGAAATGCTTGCGAAGCTTCACGGGCGTTTGCCTGCTCTCCGGAGCACTGTGCTGCCGCCGCAAGCGGCGTCGAGCCTTTTGGCAACCCCCCCCCCCCCCCCACCCAAACAAAAATGAATAATAATAATAATAACAACACCCTAAAGCCCTGAAAACAAACTGGTCAAAAAGACTAAAGCCCTTAAATCCTAGTACTTAGACTTAAGACACAACAGCCTTAAAACTTCCGACCCAAGAACCCCTGGAAACCGCGGCTGGGGGTCAGGGTCCTTTTGCGAGGGCCCTCCCTAGTTATAAGTAGAGTTATAAGGACCCTAGATTGAGGTTGTAAGTTCCTTAACGATAGTTAGTATAGTAAGGAGGCCCCTCCTTGTAAGTCCTCTCCGGAGCAACCTTGCACATTTTGAACGAAGGTTCGTTCTGTCCAAGGAAGGGCTTAGGGTTTAGGATGTGGGTTTCGAGTAAAGGCTACTCCCAGGTAAGCCCACGATAAGGCTGTAAAGAGTAAATCAATTATGGTTTATGGTTATGGTTATGGTTTATGGTTTATGGTTTAGGGTTTAGGGTTAAGGGTTCCTAGCCTTCACAGCGTCATCTCACAGCAAACCCTAAACCCTAGTTCCTAGCTTTGCATCTTCGGCGTGGTCCAGCCACGAAGTTTTAGCACGTGTGCGCGCTGGGATGGAGGGAAGAGGAACCCCTTCTTTTCTTGACAGGGGTACGGTATTGTTGTAGAAGAGGGGTTTGGTGTTGAGTTTAGGGTTTATGGGGTTATTTGTTCTCAAATTTGGGCCTCATTTGGTCCTCAGGTCATGTCATGTCCTTTCCCGCTGAGTTTTGTGGCCTGGGCGGCGGTTTTAAGGGGGCTGGCAGTACTCAGGTAAAAGGTCCAGTACTCAGCACCTACTCTAGACCTATGACAAAAATGAAAACCTAAACCCTAAACCCAACCTCAACCACAGAGAGCCATCGTGCCCCAAACCCTCGACCCTGTACTCGATGGCGGCTCTGGCACAGGTAGTGGGCTCTAGCCCTCTAGGCGCTTCAGGGTTCAGGGCCAAGACTACCAGCTTGATGTGGGGGCTTCCGAAATTAGTGGTGCCTGATTGATGTCCTTGTTGAAAGGGAATCCTCCTATGTGGAGGTTTATATGAGGGCTCCCTTATTTTTGTAAACCCAAGTTTGAGGGCCCCCAAAGGTACCTTTACAGGCTAAATTGCACGACCCGACTCGAACACCGGAGTTGCATGGTTAGGCTTTGGGGCTCTCTGCCGCTTTAGGGTTTAGGGTTTAGGGTTTAGGGTTTAGGGTTTAGGGTTTAGGGTTTAGGGTTTAGGGTTTAGGGTTTAGGGTTGCTCGTGAGCCGACTGATCACTGCCCTCCTCGTCACTCGAGTCACAGGAGTACACGTTGGCCCACGTTGGCTTCGGCTTCGAAGTAAGAGCATAGAGCAGGTGTTTCAGATCTACGGGTGGACCCTAAACCCTAATCCCTAAACTCTAAACCCTAAACCCTAAACCCTAAACCCTGGCAGCCCTTGAGCGCACCGGCTTGCTGCACGCGCAGACATGTCAGCGCGACATAGCTGAAGTGGTTGCAGTTGTTGTAGCCCAAGTCGAACTACGGGCTTAGGGTTTAGTCTGTGATGAACTGGCGTTGCTTGTTATGGAGTATGTCACCTACAAACCCTAAACCCTAAACCCTAAACCCTAAACCCTAAACCCTAAACCCTAAACCCCAAACCCTAAACCCCAAACCCTAAACCCCAAACCCTAAACCCTAAGCCCTGAAGTCAAGCCCTTGCGCGCCTTCACTTGCAAGGCTGCCTCGTGCAAGACGCCGATGTTAGGGTTGAGGGTTTAGGGTTTAGGTTTAGGGTTTAGGGTTTAGGGTTTAGGGTTTAGGGTTTAGGGTTTAGGGTTTAGGGTTTAGGGTTTAGGGTTTAGGGTTTAGGGTGCATGGGTTGTAGGGTTTTGGGGTTTGGGGTTTTGGGGTTTAGGGTTTAGGGCTAGGGTTTATGAGGTTTAGGGTTGAGGGTATTAGGGTGTATATATGGGTGTTGGGGTTTAGGGTTTCGCGCTTAGGGCTAGGGACTATGGGGTGCAGGGTGTATGGGTTGTAGGGTTTTGGGTTGCGGGATTTAAATTTAGGGTTCCGGGTTTAGGGCCAGGGTTTATGGGGTTAGGGTTTTTTGGCTTAAGGCTTCGGCTTCTGAGTGCAGGGTTCAGGGCTCAGGGTTCGGGGATTGGGGATTTGAGTTCAGGGGGCCTTGTGTTCAAGGTTGAGCGCTCCTTAAACCTTGAAAGGCCTTGAGTTCTGTACTCCCTAAAACATGGTTTAGGGTTTAGGGTTGAGGGTTTAGGGTTTTGGCTGCTGTGAACCCATAAGCTCGGTATAGGGTTTAGGGTTGAGGGTTGAGGGTTTGGGGTGTAAGGTCTAGGGCTTCAACACTAGAGTTGCCTAACCGCTCCCACCCAAAACATGAGGTATCTAAACCAAAAACCCGAAAACCCCGACCCAATATCCCGGCAGTAAACCCTAAGCCGCTAAAACCCTTAGCTCGCACAGGAGAGATCTAGGTGTAGTAGGGTTGTATTGCTTGTACAAATACCCCCCCCCCCCCCCCAACCACCCTAAACCTAGACCCCTGAACCCTAAAACCGACACCCCTATCAATGGCAACCCAACATACATGCACCCGCATATTTCAAAAACCCTGAAACCCTAACCCGTAATCCCCCCAACCCCAAAACCTCCACCCCTAACGCCCTAAAGACCCAAATCAAGGAGGTGAAGGCCTCTAAACCCGAAACCCGAAACCCTATACCTTAAACCTGAAACCCTAAAGCCTAAAGCCTAAAGCCTAAAGCCTAAACCCTAAACCCTAAACCTAAACCCTAAACCCTAAACCCTAAACCCTAAACCCTAAACCACCCAAATCAAGGAGGTGAAAGCCTTCCAGGATGGTGAGCGCTGGAGGGCCGACTTGCCGATGGCCTGCGAGTTGACTCCGCAGCTTGGTAGGCTGGGGTTTAGGGTTTAGGGTTTAGGGTTTAGGGTTTAGGGTTTAGGGTTTAGGGTTTAGGGTTTAGGGTTTAGGGTTTAGGGTTTAGGGTTTAGGGTTTAGGGTTTAGGGTTTAGGGTTTAAGGTATAGGGTTTCGGGTTCAGGGTTCAGGGATTGGGGTTTGGGGTTTGTGGACAGCGCAGGTGTTCCATGCAAGGTGGCAGTGCCCGAGGGTTTAGGGTTTAGGGTTGAGGGTTTAGGGTTTACGGTTCAGGGCTAGGGTTTTGGGTTTTGGGTTTTGGGTTTAGGGTTTAGGGTTTAGGGTTTAGGGCTAGGGTCAAGAGGTGAGCAGTGGGTCGAGCAGAAGCTTAGAGGACAGCTGCGCAGCTGCCAAAAGAGTCCCTACTTTGGAGCGGGCTGGAAAAAACTGTATGTACTTTTTAGGTATAAGTAGCTATACCGGGAACCCAGTACCAAAGAAAGTATTAAAGTATAGTACCCTAAACCCAAAAACTCTAAAACCCTAAAACCCTAAGCCCTAAAACCCGTCTAATGGGAACCCAGAACCAAGAACAGTACTAAAGTATGGTACTCCAAAACCCAGGAGGGCGTGTCGGTGATCGACTGGAGCCCTGGGTCAGGCCACTGTGCATGTTTTTGTATTCGGACTTCCTGTGGCATGGCAATATCTGTCTGTCGCCGGGACCGGGATATCTTGTTGAAATGTGTTGTCCCAAACCCGAAAAGCCTTCAACCCTAAACCCTGGGCCCTAAACCCTAAGAAAGCTGCTGGGATTAGCACGCATCGCACAAATAGAAACTTTTGCGGCAACACTTCGAATAAGCTGTGCTTAGGAATCGTATGCAATGCGCTAGTCTGAGACAAAAACCTCTTCAACCAACAGCAGCGACCTTGTTTCATGTAAACAGCCTGGGCTCCAGGAACCCTCTACCATAAGGCCCTAATCCCTAACAACTTTAAAGTTGAAGACCCAAGCCCCAAAACCCAAAAACGCTTTCAAAGGCCTAAACCCCAAAGCCCCATTAAACGCTAGAGCCCAAAGCCACGACGCCCTGAAACCCGAAAACCCCAAACGCCTAAAGCCCTGAAGCCCTAGACCCTAGAACCCCCCCCCAACCCTGAAACTCTAAACTCCCGAATCCCTGAAGCTCCCAAACCTAGAAACCCTAGACCCAGGAGTAACCTAGGAACAGAAGGGTACCCTTCTTGGCTTTAAGGGGATTAATAAGGGAACCCCAACCCTAAAAAAAAAAGGAAATAAGGGCCTACTCCAGATCCTACCCTAAACCTTAAACCCTAAACCCTAAATACCCTAAACCCTAAACTCCGGATCCTTGGGCCCGAAAGCCCTCAGAGCCTGCAGAGCATGGATAACGGCCCAGGCTCCGGAAGTTGTGGGCGCTCGCTGGCCTTTCCTGCGCAGGGCAAAAGGTCCAGGGTTTAGGGTTTAGGGTTTAGGGTTTAGTATTTTTGGGGCTTAAGGTTTATAAGGCTTAGGATTTTTGGGGTTTAGGGTGTAAGATTTGGGTTTTATAAGATATACTGTTGAGCTTCTAGGGTACAGGGCCTCTAGGGTTTAGGGCTTGCACGGATTTTCATTGGCTCATAGGGATTTAAGGCTTCTAAGGTCTGTTGGGGCTTCGTATAACTTGTCCTGCGTACTGGGGTTCCGGGGCTTCAAGGGCTAGCAAGGGTTCATAGGGTTTTCTATAAAGCGCGTTCGAACTGACCGGGTGAGAAGGGCTTTGGGTTTTGAGGTGTATAGGGTATCGGTATGGGGCATTGTAGGGCTTCTAGGGTTGAGGGCTTGCAAGGTTTCGGGTTTGTATTTGCTTGCCTCCACTCGACAACCGACTGTTTGACTTTCATTCGATCACTGTGAAGGATTGGTTTGAGTGCTCGTCCCGTGAATGGGTACGTGAGCTGGGCTGGGAACGATGTAAAACAAAACAAGTTTTTGGTCTATATCTTTAACCATACACTCAAGAAATTCTTGTCTCAGTACACAAGGACCAGAAAGATGAAGCTAAAGCTGACTTTGACAATCTAATGGTAGCACCGCAAACCCTAAACCCTAAACCCTAAACCCTAAACACTAAACCCTCAACCCTAAGCTTCAAGAGATCAGCAGCCCAAGTGCGCTGCTATCACGAAACAGGTCCTTGGCTTGGTCTGCGCGGCGCCTTTGTGTCAAATGGCGAGCTTTCAACTGTAGGGTGCTTAAGGGAGGGGGTGTTCCTGAGGGGGCTTTAGGGTTTAGGGTTTAGGGTTTAGGGTTTCGGGTATGTGACCCAAGGTTCCCTGATACCCCCCCAAGGCTTAAAACTAAACCCTAAACTTGGGATGTTCCCTCTTATACTAACAGTCCATAGTAGGGATAATGCACCCCCTATTGCAAGCCAATGAAGGTATGCTAGTATAAGGGGGAACATCCCAACCCTAAACCCTAAGGCCTAAACCCTAAACACCTAAACCCTAAATTAGAGGGTCCTTAAGGGAGGGGGGGTTCATAGGGGATAGGTACCTAAGGAACCTTAGGGAAGCTTAGGGGCCCTTACAGAGTAGTGTTCTGATTAGGGACCTACCCCCCTTGAACCCCCTCTGCCTTAAAGACCCTTTGTAAAGCTTAAAGGCTTAACCACTAAAACTCTAACCCTTAAACCCTTTAAATCCGAAGCCAAGCCTAGAGGCCCAGAGGGGGGGGAGGGGGGGGGGGGGGGGGGGGGGGGCATTGAGGGTTCAGGGCTTAGGGCTACAAGGCGTGCCTCTAGACTATCCCCAAAACATTACTTGCAACCAGAGTTCCATAACTCGGGACATATAAAGAGAAATTAGCCACATATTTCACTTCAATGCCCAGATATGGGTTGAGGATTTCTCGGGATTTCGATGTGGTATTCAAGCTGAGGCGAGGAAGATGCTTCATCAATTTCACAAGATTCAGACTAGCTTCTTTCATGTTTGGGGTGAAATTTGGGTTTTGAAGCGGTGACGGGCTTACAACAGGTCTGTCATGCTTGTTTTCAACGGCACTGCCTGCTGGCCACATAGCTTCGAGTAGGTGCTTGTCCTGTTTGTGTTTCCCATGGTGCTGTTGCTGCTTCGCATTCTCTCCTGGACAAGTGTGGTTTGCTTTTTGTTTCAGAGGCTAGAACCAAGAGTAACTTTTTGGCTTGAAGGGGCTTATACTAGAACCTAAATCCTAAAGAAAAAAGAATAAGGGCCTAGTCTGGGTGCTAGTAGCCCTAAACCCTAAACCCTAAACCCTAAACCCTAAACCCTAAACCCTAAACCCTAAACCCTAAACCCTAAACCCTAAACCCTAGTCTGGGCCCTAGGACTCTTGGGGATTGGGCAGCGCCATGGTCGGCGGGCAAATTTGTGAACCGTAATGGGGACTTTTTGGAGGTTCTAGGTGTGGATTTGTTGGGATCTAGGGTTTGGGATTTAGGGTTTCGGGTGGGGTTTAGGGTTTAGGGTTTAGTGTTTAGGGTTTAGGCTTTAGGGTATAGGCTTTAGGGTTTAGGGCTAGGGTTTAGGGTTTAGGGTTTCGGGTTTAGGGTCCCTTGAAGCCGCCAGTCCCAGTGATTTCGGGCACAGGCGCGTAGCAAGCCGCACTCCGATGCGAACAGCCCGGCCAACTCGCGCGCCGCGGATCCTCTGGGGGAAGATGGTTTAGGGTTTAGGGTTTAGGGTTTAGGGTTTCGGGTTTAGGGTTTAGGGGTTAGGGTTTAGGGTGTAGGGTTTAGGGTTTGGGATGTAGGGTTTAGGGTTTATGGGGCTAGGTTGGCCCTGAACACCCTTTGGACATGTTCCCGAACATGATTCTCTTAAACCTCATAAGGGAAAATGTGAAGTATCCCAAGGGCCGGTCGAGGCTTTTTTGGCTTGAGGGTTTGACTATCTTTGCGAGTCGTTCCGTACTCAGAGAACCTCCAAAGACAACGACGACATACACTCGGATGCCGATAACTTCACAGTGGATGTTCTGGTTTAACTTTCATTCCGTGCTATTTGCGAAACAAGAGACCCTCCAGAACAGATCGCTAGCTAAACTCGGGCGCCAAAAACTTGATATTGGATGCTCTAGTTTAGGGCTGAGCGGGAGAGCGGCATGTGCAGGAACATGCCATTGTCATATTCTGCATTAAAGAAGACCCAGGTAGATGCAAGACTGACATGCAGATAGAGAGATGTGATGGACATTTGAGGGCCCGAAACCCTAAACCCTAAAGGCCCTCAACCCCTCAACTTTTACTCAAAGGGGTTCCTATACAGTAGCGTTAGGCCCCAAGTATATACTATAAGGACCCATAGGGCTATACCGCTCTACACACCCCAAACCCCACAAGCCCCTCAGACCCCAACCCTCCACCCCGTAACCCTAAACCCTAAACCCGAAACCCTAAACATCCCTAAACCCTAAAACTAAAACCCGAGCCCCAACAAAAAACCAATGTATTTCCCTTGGCCTGGCAGCGGGCAACTGGGATCGCGGAGCCAAGGAACAAGAATCTCCAAATCCTCAAAGATTTGGGTTCACTTGGAGGTTCATGGTACGTTTAGGGTTTGGGGTTTGGGGTTTAGGGTTTAGGGTTTACGGGCACTTGTTAACCAAGTATAACTATCTGACTTCTAACCCACTTATCAGCCCCTTAAGTGCCCTAAGATGGTTCTAAGTACAGTGATAACCATGGCTTAGCTTTGGAGTAAACCCTGAAAAAAAGTATATACTTTTTAGGTAATAAGTAGCAATAATAGGAACCCAGAACCAAAAAAAGTATTAAAGTATAGTACTCCAAAGCCCAGAGTAAGTGCCATGAACCTCCAAGCAGGGCGTCTAGGGCCCGCCCTACCGCAGGGAAGCCTTGCCCCTATGGGGAGGCTGGGAGGGGGGCGGAGGGTGGGACTATACTCCCTTAGAACCTTCATAAAAATATTATTTTTAAATCGCCTCTTGGGTTTATATGAAAAAAATAAAAAAAGAATTCCCAAGGGGGAAAAAGAGGAGGGCATTATAAGGACATCCGGGCTGTGACTTGAGCTTTCTTGTGGTGTTTTGCTGGGTTTAACAAATCCCTAAGGGTCCATGTACCCTATTATTATACACTTGGGGCCCCAAAGAAGCTATATAGGAAGCACTTTAAGGCCCAAGTATTCCCTATTTAGGTACATGGACCCTTAGGGAATTTTGCTGAAACAATAGGGGGGGCGGCCTGTTTACGCGGGCTTCGATCGCGACGTGTCCCTACAAGGGAGTCTAGCAACAACGCAAGTTTGCTGCTTTAGAGCAAGTCTTGGTCCGTAATCCCTTCCCCCTAATACTAAAACCCCCCCCCCCCCCCCCCCCCCCCTTATTCTGAAATTCGTCTGGGGCCAAAAAATATTTAAAATTAGGGGGGGTCTAAATCCTAAAACCTGAATTCCGAAACCTAATAATGGCTCAACTCAAGAACTCAAGGGCGAAGGCCCTCAACCCCCCCCCCTAATTCTCAAACAGGTTTAGTATTGGGCTGGCTGCCGGGGGGGTCCGGGGAAAATAATATTTAAAATTAGGGGGGGTTTTAGTATTAGGGGGAAGGGATTAGTCGGGTTTCGGGTTAGGGGTACCTGGGACACTACGTGCCTACAGCTTTATGGGTTTACACCTACTAGTTGCGAACTTTGCTTTACTAAGCTGTGTAGGTAAAGAGAGTCCCAAGCTATTAGGGCTCTATGGTTTTGGGGCTCCAGGCTTCCGGGCTTTCGGATAAGGACTTACAGTACCCTAAGCCCTAAACCCTAGCCTAGACCCTGATACCCTTTTGGGAAACTCTGGGTAGGTGTGAGGTGACTCAGAAAAGCTTGGGACTCCTGACCCCCAAATCAGCCACGAACAGTCCCGAAATTTAGGGTGTAGGGTTGGATGTATCCGAACCCTAAGCCCTAAACCCTAAACCCTAAAACCTTCACTAAACGTTTAACCCTAAACCCCCCGAATTAAACCCTCAACCCTAAACCCTAAACCCAAACCCTAAACCCAAACCCTAAACCCTAAACCCTAAACCCTAAAAACCCTAAACCCCAGGGGCCAATGGCCAAGATCACCCCCAGGGCCGCGACGGAGCGCGCGCCGCTCTTCGCAGCTGCGGCAGCCTCCACGTTGAGGTCGTATGTTTAGAGTGCTAGGGTTTAGGGTTTAGGGTTTAGGGTTTAGGGTTTAGGGTTTAGGGTTTAGGGTTTAGGGTTAGGGTCTGGCGATTTCATCTGTAGGGTTTAGGGTTTAGGGTTTCGGGTAGGTACAAGTATGGCTTGGGGGTTTAGGGTGCTAGGGTTTCGGGTAGCGAATCCCAAACCTCAACTTCTAGAAGCCCATGGATTTACAAGCTCCGGGCCTGGAGAGTTTAGGGTTTAGGGTTTAGGGTTTAGGGTTTAGTTAGGGACTCAGGGTGTGCGAGCTGGGGGGCCTCCAGGCCGAACTGACGAGTCGCCTCGGCCAGCCCCTTTCCGAGGCGCACGGCGGCGCGAGAACCTCATGGGAATGCGGACTTAGGCTCTAACTATGGGGGTTTCCCGAATGGGGGTTTACGGTTTAGGGTATGGGGTTTAGAGTTTAGGGTTTAGGGTTTGGGGTTTCCGACATGGGTTCCTTCTTGGGATCCTTGTTGTAAGGGAATCCTCTTTCTGGGGTGGTCATTGTTAGGGATCCCTGATTTTCGTAACCCACCCCTATAAGTGTACGGCAGATAGGGATCTAGGATGGCCCTTGAAACCCTCCGAGAAATATTCCTGAACATGATCCTCTGAAGCCCAGGAAGGGTACATACAAAATGTCCCAAGGGCCTAGCTAGGGATTTGTAGAGGCGAACGAGCTTATCAAGGGACGAAAGGAGGAACCCTTCCGGGTTCTTTAAGGGTTATTCAGGGGGCACTTGTTTAGGGTTTAGGGTTTAGGGTAGGGTTCGGCCGGTCCACACTAACAGTCACCACCAGCAGACCCACAAATAAAAGCACCCGGTAAATGCCCAAAAATTGACTGGGATTCCTGCTATTCCTGGTGCTATTCCTGGTGCTATTTCTGGTGCTCTTTCTGGTGCTATTTTTTGTGCTATTCCTGGTGCTATTTCTGGTGCAATCTTTTGTGCTATTCCTGGTGCTATTTCTGGTGCTATTTTTGTGCTATTGTTTGTGGTATTCCTGGTGCTATTTCTGGTGCTGTTTCTGGTGCTATGGGACTACCAGTCACCATCAGCAGACCCACAAAAAACAGCACCCGGTAAATGCTAAGCTGCTAAAATTGACTGGGATTCCTGGTGCTATTTCTGGTGCTATTTCTGGTGCTATTTCTGGTGCATTTTTTTGTGCTATTCCTGGTGCTATTTCTGGTGCTATTTTTTGTGCTATTGTTTGTGCTATTTCTGGTGCTATTTCTGGTGCTGTTTCTGTTGCTATGTGACTAGCAGTCACCACCAGCAGACCCACAAAAAGAAGCACCCGGTAAATGCTAAAATTGACTGGGATTCCTGGTGCTATTTTTGGCCTGTGTGTTATAAGGCCACGGCGTTATTTGACTGTTAGTGTGGACCGGCCGAACCCAAGTTTAGGGTTTAGGGTTTAGGGTTTAGGGTCTGGTATACAGGGGCTATATAAAGTATGTATATATATATATATATATGTATGTATATAGGGGCTTTCTAGGGGAATCTTAGGGTTTGGGCGTTCTACCGTTGGGACTCTCTCTGGGGGCGAAGCGAGACCCCCTGCTAGGTTGGGTTCATTGACGTGTCCCGGCTTCCGAGCCCGCGAACCACGTTTAGGGTTTAGGGTTCAGGGTTCAGGGTTCAGGGTTTAGGGTTTAGGGTTTAGGGTTTAGGGTTTAGGGTTTAGGGTTTAGGGTTTAGGGTTTAGGGAACCTGCCTCAGGCATCACTAAGTCCACGAGGCCAGTGTCTAGAGGTGGGGGTGCATAGGGCTTATAGGGTTTATAGGGTTTATAGGGTTTATAGGGTTTACAGGGTTTATGGAGTTTATAGAGTTTATAGATTTTATAGAGTTTATAGAGCAAATAGAGGTTAGGGTTTATGGAGTTTATAGGCTTTAGGGTTTATAGGGATTAGATTAGGACCTCGGGTTTAGGGTTTATGGGGTACTCTAGACTCTGGACCTTTCATGTACTCATTACCGACACTTAACCGTGGGGCTTGTAGGTTAAGGTTTCAGGGGTTTCGGGTTTAGGACAGTGGGGGGGCTTAGGAGTTCAGCTTTCACAGGGCTAAGACCTAGCCCCGAAAAGAAAGACTGGGAGGCTCACTGAGAGGTCCTGGTAAATCCTGAACCCCAACGTCCCAACAAAAATAGACCCTGAACCCAAAACCCCAAACCCCTAATCCCCTAAGCCAGCCCTAAACCCTAAGCCCTAAGCCCTAAACCCTAAACCCTAACCCCTAAACCCCTAAACTCCGAAACTCGAAACCCCTAAACCTTCCAGCCGGGCCTGGAATGATGGGAGTCCCAGCAGAAAGGATCAACCTCAGCACCGAGCGGGAAGCCGTCGCCTAACGGACCTTCGGGTTTCCAGGGATTAGAGGGTTTAGAGGGTTTTACAGTTTTAAAACCCTTCGAGTTTACAGGGTTTAGGGGGGTCGATGGTTTTCAAGATGAGATATCCCTAAAAATATTCCTAAAAAAGCACCTTTTTCACATTCGGGGCACCCTTGGCAGAGCCTACCGTCCCCCATCGACTTCTTCTGATGTGGCGGCCGCAAATGTCCAAGAGAGCCGTCACGATGACCCCAGTCTTCTGATTCAGGGTTTAGGGGTTCTAGGTTTTAGGGTTTAGGGTTGAAGGTTTACGGTTTAGTGTTTTTGTTGAGGGTTTCGGATCCTCATGAGGCTTGAGGTTCAGAGGGGAAGAGGGGTCAGAGGGGAAGAGGGGGGGTTAGGGGGGGGGGGGGAGGGGGGGGGGGGCGGGGGGGGGAGGGGGAGGAGGGGGGAGGGGGGGGGGGAGGGCGGGGGGGGGGAGGGGGGGGGGGGGAGGGGGGGGGGGGGAGAGGGGGGGGGAGGGGGGGGAGGGGGGGGGAGGGGGGGGGGAGGGGGGCGGTGAGGGGGGGGGAGGGGGGGGAGGGGGGGGGAGGGGGGGGGAGGTGGGGGGGGGGGAGGGGGGGGCGGGGGGGGAGGGGGGGGAGGGGGGGGAGGGGGGGGGATCCTGCACCCTGCACTCTCAAAGGGTTCTCTTAGGCACTGCTCAGCCAAGTGATTGAGGCTTTAGAGCCACGTGTAGGGGTCCGGGTTTAGGGTTTAGGGTTCAGGGCCGAAACCCTAAATACGAAACCAAAAACCTTGAAAGTCATGAGCTCCAAGACAAGGCACATCGATGCTAATCGCAACCTGAGCTGGCTAGGGTTTGGCTCTTAAGGCTTGGTAGCGGCTACTACGGCCTCTAGGGGACAGCTGTCGACTGTCGCGTTCTGCTGCGTTGCTTGGTCTAGCATGACATAGATGCCAAGCACCTCGATCTTAGCCATGCCCCATCTTTATCTGTAGATACACATACATCCACAACACACATTCTCTGCCGCTCTCTCTCTCTCTCTCTCGTTCTCTCTCTCTCTCTCTCTCTCTCTCTCTCTCTCTCTCTCTCTCTCTAACTCACTGAGTCAGTCCCGATACGGGTCCCCCTCCTAAACCACGGAAATGTCAGCTGCCTCATGCCCTGCGCTACCAGGTTTGGGCATTGCACAGGGTGCCCTACATTACCCTGTTCATGAGGGGCAGGTATCTTGCTGAACTTCTTTTGGGGAAAAAACACCCTAAACCCGAAACCATTCGCACTGCCTTTTTAAGGCACAGTGCCACCCCCGGCAGGGCTTAGAGTTTGGAGGTGCAGGGATACGTGAGGATGCCACTCAGAAGAAGCTCACAGTTTAATACCCCTACATCCTAAACCCTAAACCCTAAACCCTGAGACCCATCCTTTTCTGCAACCCAGTTCAACAATCCCAAGTGGCTTAGGCTTCGACTACATCTTGACCTTCCAAGAGCCCGCGCTTGCACCTGCCTCTTTATGTCGGTTGGTGGTCTCAGGGTTTAGGGTTTAGGGTTTAGGGTTTAGGGTTTAGGGTCCAAGTAGGGTTTCTGTTTTATGGGGGCATATATTCGGGGTCATGATTAGGGTATCTAGGGCTATGTTAGGGTAGAAGGGTAACGGATAAAGAGACCACCGACCTTTCATAATGCCTACTACATGTTCTCTGGGGCTACAGGCCATGATTAATATATGATCTTTTTATCGTATGGTATAGTTAGATTATGTATTACACAAATAGTATGGTATTTTTTGTGGGGTATTGTACATTGTATATTACATTGTAGTAAGTTCTTATTTTTACTCTTATTACTAGTATGATTTCTTTTTGCTTTCATTATTATGGGTACTTCAAGTAGAGGGGCTTATATCATGGGTGTCCCTACTACCCCCCTCTATACGATCTCCACTAGGTTCCCCCAACAAAATCCTTAATTAAGCTTAATTGTCCCTGAATAATTAGCCTAAACTATGGGGGGGGGAACCTAGGAGGGGTAGTGCAGAGGGGGGTAGTAGGGAAACCTTTGTTCCTAAATCCTAAGCCATGATTATAAGGCTTGAGAGCGACGTGGCTAAGGCCAGCCACCCTGTAGACAGGTTGGTCTCCGCTGCATGCTGCGACACCGCACGGAACTGCGTCAAGTATCCTGCGCACGTCTTGAGCAGAGCCCGGTTTAGGGTTTAGGTTTTAGGGCTTAGGGTTTGAAACCTAATAAGCGTCAAGAAATGAAGCCTTATGAACTTTCTGAGCCCCTACACCGTACTCTGCAGCCCCTTAACAAGCCTGTTGCCCCAATTGTAATGGTTTCAAGTTGACCTGAACCCTGCTGAAACCCCAATTGTCGAGGCCTCAGTTCCTGCAAAAGAACACAAAGATGTAGGGTTTAGGGTTTAGGGTTTATATAGGGTTTAGGGTACTAACGAGATGCCCTGCCGCTTCTTAACAAGTCGCTGAACCAACGAACTGAAGACAACAGCTGGGGAACTCCCAAGCCTTGAACAATAAATCCTGAACCCAAGACAGCAAATCCGAACACCTGAAAACCCTACACCCCAAACCCCTAAACCCTGAATCCCAACTGCCGGGAGCCCAGAAGCCTAGAACCCCCAAAAAATATAGAGCCCTAAACCCTAAACACTAAACCGTGAACTCTGAACTTTTTGGGTTTAGGGCAGGGAGGGGGCCACCCTAACCCGAAAACCTCGAAACCATTCCATAACCCGAAGGCCACAAACCCTAAACCCGAAACCCCTGAAGCCCCGAATTCCCCGACCCTTCAAGTGCAAAAACTCAAAGCCCCTAATCCCGTCCAGCATCCCAAAACCCCAAACGCCCAAACCCCGAACCAAAAACCAAAACACTACACCAAACACCCCATAACCCTGTAAGCCGCATGATTAATGCATAAACGCTGTAAACCCTATAAACCCAATGAAGCCTATGAACCCTAAACACCCTATACCCTCCAAATCCTATAACACCTCTAAAAACACGTTCAACCCTATAAACCCTATCACCCCTCTAAACCCTAAAAACACTAAACAAGGACCCATAACCCCTATAAACCCAAACGAACCATTTAAAACTAAGAATGAAGAAACAAAACTAAACCCTAAACCCTAAACACCCTAAACCCTATAAACCCTAAACCCCGATGGCGCTCCTCGCGCGGCGGCGCCGACACCGCGGCCGCCCAGGCGACGGAGCTTCGCCGCGGCATGGAGGGCAGCGGCGTGGAGCTGGAGTGCGGAGCATGGAGCGTTTTGTAGGGTTTAGGGTTTAGGGCTTAGGGTTTAGGTTTATAGGGTTGAGGGATTTGGGGTTGAAGGTTGAGGGTTTAGGGTAAAACGACAACAAATATGAGGCCGTCGCCCCTTTGAACAGGTGGATAATTCTACCTTTGACCAAATGAACCCCGAAAGTCTTTATGGTTCATAGACCTTATAGGAATTATAGTAGTGCAGGGTACACGACCCCAATCTTGGGGGTTCCTGTTGGTCCCCAGTAGGCCCTAAACCCCCTACACCCTAAACCCTAAACCCTAAACCCTAAAGCCAGGTAGCTCACGAGGGCTGAGGATTTCCTGCCCCTGCCTGGGCTTCAACGCCCACGGTGTCGCCAACCTGCTGTCCTCCTGTTCGGGGTTCGAGGGCTTCGGGTTTACGGTTTAGGGTTTAGGGTTTAGGGTTTACCCTAAACCCCAAACCCCAAACCCTAAACCCTCAACCCTTAGAGTGGGAGGTGCACATGCCACAGACCAGGTGACCTGCTCCACTCTAGCCCTAAACCCTAAACCTAAACCCTAAACCCTAAACCCTCAGGTGGCCTGGCTACCACAAACCGGGGCATCTTGCTTGCATGGGGCACGCCACCGCGCTCGCCTACCATCGACTACCCAGCATCCGTAGGAGGGTTTAGGGTTTAGGGTTTAGGGTTTAGAGTTGATAAACCTGAGCCTAATCCAAACGTTCAGGAAGATGTTGCGTAGGGTTTGTCTAGGGCACTTTGGGAGAAGGAGTGTAGGTTGGGATGTTCCCCCTGCCTATATCAACAGACCTGAAAAAGGATTACAGTACCCCCCATTGTGATCACCATTAAGGACTGCTAGTATGAGGCGGAACATCCCAAGTTGCCCTAAACCCTAAACCCTAAACCCTAAACCCTGAACCCTAAACCCTTGTAAGTACCGTGTGTCTAGAGTGTTAAGGATGGCAGGGCATGGTAGGCTTTAGGGCCAACGACACATCTTAGAAGGCCACCCAAGCTCTGGGTTTGGGGTTTAGGGGCCCTGAAAGTCTGAACCACGAATGCCAGAGCGCCAAAACCTGAAGGCCCTCACCGCAGGGGTTTATCAGGCCCGGCTTTTTCTTGAGCCTGAGCTGCTCTTGTACGGCGCTACTGTCGCCTCCTTATTCAGTATCGCCGCAGGTCAACAGAGATCCGTCTGCCCGGATCGCAGCAATCGCATGTTCAGAAGCTTGCACTCTTGAGCTGCTCTTGTACGGCACTGCTGTCCCCGCCATATGCAGCAGAGCCCCAGGTCACCACAGATCCATCAGCCCGGACCGCTGCAAACGCATACGAAGAAGCTTGCACCTGCTGTACGCTCTTGAGCTGCTCTTGTACGGCACTGCTATCAGCACCGCAGTCCACATCGCCCCAGGTCACCACAGATCCATCAGCCCGGATCGCAGCAAATGCTGCCCTTGAAGCTTGCACCAGCTGCACGCTCTTGAGCTGCTCTTGTACGGCACTGCTGTCCCCGCCAAATGCAGCAGAGCCCCAGGTCACCACAGATCCATCAGCCCAGATCGCTGCAAATGCTGCCTTTGAAGCTTGCACCAGCTGCACGCTCTTGAGCTGCTCTTGTACGGCACTGCTATCAGCACCGCAGTCCACATCGCCCCAGGTCACCACAAATCCATCAGCCCGGATCGCTGCAAATGCTGCCCTTGAAGCTTGCACCTGTCACACGTTCTTGAGCTGCTCTGGTACGGCAGTGCTGTCCCCGCCAAATTCAGCAGAGCCCCAGGTCACCACAGATCCATCAGCCCGGATCGCTGCAAACGCTGCCCTTGAAGCTTGCACCTGCTGCACGCTCTTGAGCTGCTCTTGTACGGCACTGCTATCAGCACCGCAGTCCACATCGCCCCAGGTCACCACAGATCCATCAGCCCGGATCGCTGCAAATGCTGCCCTTGAAGCTTGCACCTGTCGCACGTTCTTGAGCTGCTCTTGTACGGCACTGCTGTCCCCGCCAAATTCAGCAGAGCCCCAGGTCACCACAGATCCATCAGCCCGGATCGCTGCAAACGCTGCCCTTGAAGCTTGCACCTGCTGCACGCTCTTGAGCTGCTCTTGTACGGCACTGCTATCAGCACCGCAGTCCACATCGCCCCAGGTCACCACAGATCCATCAGCCCGGACCGCTGCAAACGCATACGAAGAAGCTTGCACCTGCTGCACGCTCTTGAGCTGCTCTTGTACGGCACTGCTATCAGCACCGCAGACCACATCGCCCCAGGTCACCACAGACCCATCATCCCGGATCGCAGCAAATGCAAACAAAGAAGTTTGCACCTGCTGCACGTTCTTGAGCTGCTCTTGTACGGCACTGCTGTCCCCGCCAAATGCAGCAGAGCCCCAGGTCACCACAGATCCATCTCCCAGCAGCGCAGCAAAGGCAGCATTGCCAATGGACGTCGAAGAGGCCAGCTGAACATGTCCGACATGTAGGGACAGCACGTCCTTGGTAGCCCGGAAACCATATTATGAGGTATAAAAAAGGTACCCTCTTTTGGCTTACTTTGCAAGGGAAACTTGAACAAACAAAGAGGCAAAGGGTACGAACCAAAAGAAGGGCAACAGGGTACGACTGGCATACCAAGCGTCATTATCTTGTAAACGCGCTCGTTTGACTGCACCTCCCGCCAGCCTGTCTCCAGAGGCTGTCAGCAACCTTCCCTTCCCAGCTCCTAGAGCGCACTGGGCTCTTTGGCACAAGCTAGTGACGGACTCTTCGGGCTCTGTTGCCAGGAGCGCGCTCTTGCCACTCAGGAGGTGCACGCGGACTGAAATCGACATGATGCAGGCCGCCAGCCTAAGCCCTAAGCCCTGAACCACGTACAACGAGTCTCAAAGCCACAGCTGCGCTTGAAGCCAGGCTCCGTTTGTCTTCGTGTCATGGTTATTCCAGTGCTGTAATTCCATTTACTACTACTGCTACTGCTACTGTTACTGCTAGTACTACTACTACTACTACTACTACTACTACTACTACTACTACTACTACTACTACTACTACTACTACTACTACTTCTGCTACTACTACTACTACTACTACTACTACTACTACTACTACTACTACTACTACTACTACTACTACTACTACTACTACTACTACTACTACTACTACTACTACTACTACTGCTACTGCTACTGCTACTGCTACTTCTACTGCTACTGCTACTGCTACTGCTACTGCTACTGCTACTGCTACTGCTACTGCTACTGCTACTGCTACTACTACTGCTACTGCTACTGCTACTGCTACTGCTACTGCTGCTGCTACTGCTACTGCTACTGCTACTGCTAGTGCTACTGCTACTGCTACTACGACGACTACTACTACTACTACTACTACTGCTACTACTACTGCTACTACTACTATTGATCGTTTCGCCTCTGAAGGCCCAGGCCCGTTGCCCGCACTAATTTACCCCTCCTTTTGGGACTTAGAACCCTAAACCCTACATAACCCCACCCCCCTCCCCCCTAAACTCTAAACCCTAAAGCCTACACCCTAAACCTAAACCCTAAACCCTAAACCCTAAACCCTAAACGCTAAACCCTGAACCCTAACCCTAAACCCTCGATCCTAAACCCTACAGAAGACCCCCCCCAGGCCCTCATGTCCTTCTGTGCGAAATGCGCCATTGTCCAGCTTTCGGAGGAGCCGTGAGGCAGGTGCTCCCGCGAAAATGGCCTCTGCTGCTGAGGAGTTTGATTTTCCAAGTTTTCTAGTTCGGCATAGGAAGTCAGGGAATGAGAAAATTAGGTACCTACATATCCCCCCTCTAACACAAATAAGGTATCCCTTCATCGCCCTTTGCGTTCTGGAAGTAGAACTCCCAGAAACGGCGAAGTATGTTTTGTAGGGTTTAGGGTTTAGGGTTTAGGGTTTAGGGTTTAGGGAGGGAATCCTGCTCCATACAAGTACTGCCGGTGGACCTTCCGGGGCACGAGTTCATCAACCCCTGACCCCTGACCCCTGACCCCTGAACCCTAAACCCTGAACCCTGAACCCTGAACCCTAAACCCTAAACCCTAAACCCTAAACCCTAAACGAATGCTAAGCCTCTTTGAGCCGCTCCGAGCCCCTACGCCCAAGAAGCCTGCACCTTGCATCTCACAAACCCTTTAAACCCTAAGATGGGCTTCGCCTGGGTTTCGCGGAGGGTTTAGGGTTTAGGGTTTAGGGTTTAGGGTTTAGGGTTTAGGGTTTAGGGTTTAGGGTTTAGGGTTTAGGGTTTAGGGTTTAGGGTTTAGGTTTGAATCACATGGCTTCACAGGGCTGTATTTAGGGTTTTAGACTTGCATATAGCTCTGAGCGGGCTTACAGGGCTTGATCGGGTTGTAGAGTCCTCTATGAGGGTTTACACGGCTCCTCGGCAACCTAGGGTTTATAGGGCTTGCGGGGCTTATGGTATGGGCCCTTAAAAGGTACCCCTTCTTTCCCCTCATATACCCTTTTCAAATTAAGGGAACCCTGTAAGGGAGGAAAGGGACCATACCAAGGGCCCATGAAACCCACACGAAACTACCCTCAGATGGGATGCCCGAACCCCTCCCCCCCCCGCCCCGACGTTCCAGGCCTCATGCTCGCATTCCGCAACCATGCGCGAGGCAGCCGTGGCTGCCATACCCAATGCCTCCCAAGACTCGCACATACTCCTAAGAGTCTGAAGGGTGCCTGGCTTTGCGCTTCATAGGGGGTTTGAGGAGACCTAACCCCCCCAATTCCTGGGAATCCGAGTTTTGGGGGGGTTAAAGGCATCGGGGTTGGCGATTTTAGAAGTCATGTGGCGGGTGGGGTGGTGAGGGTGGGCAGAGTGCAAGTGCATCTTCCCAAAGGCACCACGTTAGCCGCGTAACACTCACATCACATAGATACATTATGATACATTGTGTGTGTGTGCGCAGTATGTATAAATGTATGTATGTATGCGTGCATGCATGCATGTATGTATGTATGTGTGTACGTATGTGTATACTGCACATGATTAATTAATTACCTCGGCATTCCGGAGATCTACTGCAACTTCAACTCCACGACCGAAGAACTCGAACGGGGAGATGCCCTTGAACTTCGCGGGTGTATGTTTCGTAGCTCCTCTTGTTGTTGTTGTGCGTGTATGGCTGCTTGTGAAAGTATGCTTTGGGCCAACTGTTTACGGATTAGCAGGACGCTTGCCTGAGGCACTGAGAACTCCACACGACGACTTGACTGCTCGGGAGCCCTCACCCCGAAAACCTGTACATTCCAAACTCTAAACCCTAAACCCTAAACCCTAAACCCTAAACTAAGCCTTTAAACTTAAACCCTAAACCCTAAACCCCTAACCCCCCCCCCCCCCCCCCCCCCCCCCCCCCCCCGGTTTCCAAGTGCATTTCAGGAGCATAGCTTCCGCTGTAAGGGTTACTGGGGTGATTAGGGTCATTAGGGTCATAAGGGTGACAAGGGATATGAGTTCAAGGTTATTAGGCTTCTTGGGGTGATTGGGGTCATTTAGGGTCATAAGGGTTCTCAGTTCAGGGTTCTTAGGCAGGGTTCTTCGGATCGAACTTGTTCGGCACACTCTTTTCGAGTAGCAAACGGATCCCAAACTGCCTCCTGTGGCAACTGGTTCTCATCGCCGTCCTCCTGCAAGTACCGATCCACCAAGCACCTGCGCAAGGCCGAACTGCGACAGCTGTGGTGTGGTGAGGCAAACCATCGCCTTCACACGCCCAAGAACTGCTTGCAGAAACTCCGAGAACACAGAGGTCATGGTAATCCCGGCAAGACCCAGGGTTTAGTATTACAAGGTACACTGCAACACTTGCCGTACTACTTCCAGGGAATAAAGTATTAGGCTACTACAACGCCGTTGTAACAACGGCCTGACAAACCGCCTCTTCTTAAAGCACTAAGCTGCCTGCATGAGGTCGCTGAACTCGAGAGGCTCCCTGCCGCAGATCGCCACCTTAAGACGAAGAATCTCAAATCGTTGCAGCCAGGAGCTCCCAGGAGTCAGGGGTGACCTGTATACCCCTCACACGTTGATGAACCTTCCTAGTAACTTAGCTTGCTAAGGGCTTGACTACTACGTGCTTAAGAACCTCCAAACAAGAATTTGCACTTCGAACATCTCCACCTTGCTCCTCGCTAACAGGAAAAGGCTCAAAGAAGATGTTCAAACAACGACACATTGATTCAACTACGCTTTCATAGTTTTTGCTTGCAATTGGGGTTGGGGGAGGAGAGTCTGGGGTTGGGCACTCCAGGGAGACTCTGGGGTTGGGCACTCCAGGAGTCTCTGGGTTGGGCACTCCAGGGAGGCTCTGGGGTTGGGCACTCAAGAAGACTCTAGGGTTGGGCACTCCAGGAGTCTCTGGGTTGGGCACTCCAGGGAGTCTCTAGGACTCTAGGAGTAGACCTGGCGAGGAGAAGAGTTGAGGTTAAAATCAAACAAACCCCACACCGAAGGTGGGGAAGAATCCCTAGGTTGCCCTTAAAACGAAGCTTTGTTGTTTCAGTTAGTTATTCTTGCTATTATTATTGTTGTGATGTTTATTGTTGTTATCATCATTCTTATTTGTGTTTTTTGGGGTTCTTCAAACGGTTGAAGTTAACCGCCCCTGGGCGGGCTATTCTCTGAGCCTGCGTTGTGGGCGTTTAGGTGTTTGGGGAATCTCGGGTGATAATTAAACCTAAACCCTAAACCCTAAACCCTAAACCCTAAACCAATAGACCCCATGTCCCAAACTCCAGACCGGTTCAGGGTTCAGGGCTTAGCACCACTCCCCTTGCCCAAAGAAAAATGAAACGTTAAACAACGTGAATATAAAGATACATAAATAGTATGTATTGATGTGTTCTTTCTATTTATGTATATATAAATATAAACTAAATAAATAAAAAATATAGATATATATATATATGTGAAAAAAATCACAATCACATTAAAGCAGGTGAATCCCAAACTCCCATTTGTCCCTGCGCCCAACATTCGCCTGCTCCCATGTCCCCTCAAATCAGGGCTGCAAAGTCCCTGAACCCTCTGTTGCACCCTCTTGCTGCAGGGAATGTACGCCGGAGCTACCGGGGATCGTGACCCCTTGCAGTCAGGTACCGGGCTCCTGTCACCAAAAAAAAAACCTAGGCCCCAAACCCTAAACATCCGAAACCCTAGGCTTCCTAAATACTTCCGAAAACCTAAGCCGATCCTAGACTAATTAAAAGGAAGCCGGATGTGGTACCAAGTCGCCCGACTGAGCTCAGCTTGGTGGTGTTGCTGCTTGTCAATGAGGCCGCGTAGAACTCCTCTTGATTGCAGCTGTGCTCGTGTGGGTTTAGGGGGGAGGGGGGATTTAGGATTTAGGGTTTAGTGTTTAAGTTTTTAAGGTTTAGGGTTCAGGGTGGGTGCTGGTGTTTTGGGTGCAGGGTGAAAGGTTCAGGATTTTGGGTTTAGGGACACAAGCCGTCGCGTAGGGCCCAGAATCCAAAACAGCAAGGTTTAGAGTTTAGGGTTTTAAGGTTTTAGGGTTGTAGGGTTTTTTTTAGGGTTTAGGGTTCCAGCAAAAACATTTACACGTCTCCCTAAAGACCCTTAAAGCCCCGGGGACGCCTACTCTTGGTCTGGGTTTTCATTTTTAGGGAACCAGGCACCCAAATAACCGGCATAGTAGAGACAAGGCTCTGCCAGCGAGGCGTCCAACGCATCCGTGTGCTCAGATGGAACAGTCGGGATGTCATTCGCCTTGTCATCGTCATACCTTAGTTGCAGGGTTTGGTTTGGAAGGAGTGCAGGTTGCTTGTATATATATATATATATATGGTCACCCCCCCCCCATGATCCACACCTATGGTTTTCCTGTCTTCGTCTTTGTCTGATTTTCTGTTTTTCCTCGGAAAATGCAGTAAAAACTGTACTAGAACACAAAAGGCTCTTTTCTATTATCCCCTATAAAAACACTAGCGTTTTTGTGTGCATTTTTGCTTCTGAAACGTGTCTTGCGGCTCCATAAAATTTTAGAAGGGCAGCCATTTAGAATTTGAGGCTTTTCAGGGTTTAGGGGTTTTTTTACATTTAGATGATCTGCGGAAGGCACCGGGGCTTCCCCAGACCATTTCAAATTTTAAAAACCCTTAAATCCTTAATTGTTTTTGAACGGGCAGCCCTTTTAAAATTTTAAGGGCTTGAAGGTATTTAAAGCCATTCAAAACTTTCATGATGTAAAAGGCTTTAAAGTCCTAAAAAGCCTGAAAACGTTTATCCCTTAAAATTCTAAAATACCTTAAAATTTTAAAAGGGCAGCCGTTCAAAATTAAGGAAGCTACGGAGCTTAGAATTGAACATCCTACAATCCTGTCCTGTTAAAGGATTTGTAAAATTTACATGGTCTGGGGAAGGCACCGGGGCTTCTCCAAACCATGACAAGTAACTTTAAAAAAACTTAAAATCCTAAAGGGCAGCCACATAAATGTTTAAGCATTTTAAGGTTGTAAAAGGCTTTAACACCTTTAAAACCCTAAGAATGTTTAAACAGAATTTCAAGGATTTTGATAAAATTTTAATGATTTTAAAAGTTCAGATGGTCTGGAAAAGCCCCGGTGCCTTCCCCAGACGATTTAAATTTCCAAAAGTTTTTTGAAAAATGGTCTGGGGGGGGGGCCCCGGTGCCTTCCCCAGATCATTTAAATTTGTAAAATTCCTTGAAACCCTTAACCCTAAAAACCAAACCCGAAACCCTGAACACTAAACCCTAAGCACTCAGCACCAGACCCTAAACACCAACCCTAAAAACTTAACACTACGAGCCCTTAGCACAAACCCCAAGCACTTAACACGCAACCCTAAACGCTTAAGCACTAAACCCTACCCTAAAAACTTAAACACTACACCCTAAAAAGTGTTACACCCTAAAAACTAAACCCTAAACATTACACACTAAACCCTGAACACTAAACCCTAAACCCTAAACGGCAGGATTTTTAAGTTGTCAATGGTCAGGGGAATCCCCGGTGCCTTCCCCAGATCATTTAAATTTGTAAAAAACTTCAAACCCTTAAAACCCTTAACCCTAAAAAACCAGACCCGAAACCCTTAGCACTAAACTTTAAACACTCAGCACTAGACCCTGAACACTAACCCTAAAAACTTAACACTAAGCCCTTGGCACAAACCCCAAACACTTAACACGAAAACCTAAACGCTAAGCAATAAACCCTAAACACTTAACCACTGCACCCTAGAAACTAGACCCTAAACATTACACACTAAACCCTACACACTAAACCCTAAGCACGAAACAGTAAACCCCGAAGCCGGAACTTTAAGCCCTACTAAATCTAAACCTGAAACCAAGAACCCGTCGGGGTTTCAGATGCTTACTGTTTGGATTTTAGAGTTTAGGGTTTTATTTGGTTTAGGGTTTTAGCCAAGTCGCTTGACCCTAAACCCTAAACCTAAACTCTAGACCCTAAACATAACACCCAAGCCTAAACACAAAACACTAAACTCTGAAACCTACACACTGAACCCTAAACACTGAACAGTAGACCCTAAACAACGCATCCTGAACCCTAAGCCAACCCCAAACCAAAATAACATTGGGTTTCAGTCCTTTAGGGTTGTAAAACTTCATCATTATAAGGTTTAGGGTTTTAGACATTATCCAAGTCGCTTAAACCTTAACCCTAAAAAGTAAACCCTAAACCTTTAAAACCAAAACCTAAACACTAGACCCTAAACACTAAACACTGAACCTTAAGCACTAAACCCTACAAACCCTAAACAATAAACACTAAACCGTAATCCCTAAACGTTCATATGGAGAACATGGCCCCGGACTCCAGACTCCAGATTTCCAAAAAATCTGGAGTACCCGGGCCCCGGACTCCAGACTCCAGATTTCCAGAAAAAATCTGGAGTACCGGGCCCCGGACTCCAGATTCTGGAGTACCGAGGCCCCGGACTCCAGACTCCAGATTTCCAGAAAAAATCTGGAGTACTGGGCCCCGGACTCCAGACTCCAGATTTCCAGAAAAAATCTGGAGTACCGGGGCCCCGGACTCCAGACTCCAGATTTCCAGAAAAAATCTGGAGTACTGGGCCCCGGACTCCAGACTCCAGATTTCCAGAAAAAATCTGGAGTACCGGGGCCCCGGACTCCAGACTCCAGATTTCCAGAAAAAATCTGGAGTACCGGGGCCCCGGACTCCAGACTCCAGATTTCCAGAACAAATCTGGAGTACCGGGGCCCCGGACTCCAGACTCCAGATTTCCAGAAAAAATCTGGAGTACCGGGGCCCCGGACTCCAGACTCCAGATTTGCAGAAAGAATCTGGAGTACCCGGGGCCCCAGACTCCAGACTCCAGATTTCCAGAAAAAATCTGGAGTACCCGGGGCCCCAGACTCCAGACTCCAGATTTCCAGAAAAAATCTGGAGTACCCGGGGCCCCAGACTCCAGATTACAGACTCCAGAATCTGGAGTCCAGGGTCCCGGTACTCCAGATTTTTTCTGGAAATCTGGAGTCTGGAGTCCGGGCCCCGGTACTCCAGATTTTTTCTGGAAATCTGGAGTCTGGAGTCCGGGGCCCAGGTACTCCAGATTTTTTCTGGAAATCTGGAGTCTGGAGTCCGGCGGTACTCCAGATTTTTTCTGGAAATCTGGAGTCTGGAGTCCCCCCCCCTCCCAAAACCCCCTTCCCGAGGCCAAATGTGTGGATCAGGGGGGGGGGGGGGGGGCGAGCATATATATATATATATATATATATGCTTCTTTCTATTGTTCGTATTCTGCTTCATAAAACTATTCATATGTATTAAAAATATATACATATGTGGTCATGGGTAGCCTTGCACCCCAGGGCTCTGCAGACCCTCCTCTCCCGAACCTTTACACAAAAGCCATGCGCACTAAACCTTAGAATCCTCCTGCTGGTCAGGGTTTATTGAAATTATTAAGGGTTCAGGTCCGGGGAAAGTTTCGAGGAGTTTTTGTTTTGGATTTTTCCTAATTTCAAGTTACAGGGGCTTGAGGGTTTAGGGTTTAAGGTTTAGGGTTTAGGCCATTAGAGTTTCTCTTGTTTTTTTTTTGGGGGGGGGTGGGGGGGGGGGGGGCTCCCGGTCTTTGCGTGTGCTTGGGTGGGAATGCGGGCGAGCGCAGGAGACCTACATAGGGTCGTACATCTTTGCGTCCCAACATGCTCTCCCCAAAAATCTCCCTTCAAACCAAGTCGGCCCTAAATCCTAAGCCCTAACTATAAGCCCTGAAACAAGATCCGCCCCAATGAGCCGACGGGCCCTGAGAACTCCATCTGCAACACTGTGAAGTAGCAAGAGAAGCCGACGAACCGGAGGAGAAGGTTCCTTGCTTCGTTTAGGATGTTTGGGGTTTAGGGTTTAGGGTTTAGGCTTTAGTTTAGGGGTCAGGGCGAGGGCTTAGGGTGCCAGGATATATATAGGAGGGGCGAGGGGTCCCTCAGTCAGGTTTCTCAAGCGGGCTTCTTGCTTTCTCTCGAAGCTTGTTTGAGCTCTTGGATTGCACAAGATGCAAAAGATGGACGAAGCCTGGTCCCTAAACCCCCACGGAGACAGGATTCAGGGTTTCTAGACCCGGGAGTGACCTATAGGAATAAAAGAGGGTACCCTTTTTGGGTTGTAAGGGGATGACAAGGGGAAACCCCAACCCTAAAAAAAGGACAAAAGGCACCCTTTTGGTTTTAAGGGGATTGTAAGGGGAACCCCAACCCTAAAAAAAAAAGGGGGGGCCTACTCCCGGTCCTAGGTTTGGGCAGCCCAGGAGCCCCCCGAGCCCCAAATTTTCAGCCCTGAATTAAGCTGAACTTGGCACCCAGCTTCTTCTCCCCTCTGAGGAGGCTGGCGCAGGCGGCCCGTACGGTGTGGCCTCGACAAAGTCGTTCTTAGGGTTTAGGGTTTAGGGTTTGGGCAGTGGCGAGTTATCTTCTTTGGAACTTACCTCGGCTTAGGACGAGACCAAGCTCTAACAACATAGGGACATCGTCCTCGTCCTAGATCTCAGAAGCCCTAAACTTTAAACCTAAAGCCTAACCCCAAAAAAACGTCAGGGAATACGAGCTCAACTTAAGGTTGGGCGCCGAGTCGAGTTAAGGAAAGCTATGGAAGGATGGATGGCTTCCCTACGGTGTATTCAGACCCCAACCCCCTAAACCCTAAAGAGCATAAGGAGTGTATGGGGGAAGCCAGCCACCTGAAAAGGGTACAGATCTAGGGTGTATCGACCGCTGGGGCTTCCGGGATGGCACAGCCCAGCCGGTCTCCAGGTTTTAGGGTTTAGGGTTTGGGGTTTGGGGTTTAGGGTTTAGGGTTTGGGGTTTAGGGTTTCGGGTTTCGGAGCTTATCCTTTAGGGGGTGCAACCGTGTGGTGGAGACGGGAGGGCTGGGGGAGTGGGCTAGACAGTGAAAACGGGATAAGCAGCAGTAATTTCTCGGACTCCTGCATATACGTTCATGTGGTCAAAGCTACCCAAAGCCAAAAAAACCCCAAACCCTAAACCCTAAGGACTGAACTACCCACAGCCTAACCCTAAACCCTGAACCCTAAACCCTAAACCCCAAACCCTAACCCCCGGACCCGTCTCATGCTGTGGCTGGCGTCCAGCAGTCCGAAGAGCAATGACGCCCTCCAGCCAGCCTCAGCATGCCCGACCTCCCTATGCGGCGACGCGCAGTCCTGAGATGAAAGCACACGTATGAAAGCCATATTCCATTCTCCAAAAACTTCCAGGTCTGTGGCCAAGAAGGAGTGGAACTTCGCCCACGTCGCGCGAACCTTCGTTCGTCAGATCACATCGCGAACCCCATGGCAAGGGTTGTCTGATGACGGCGCAGCGGGCACCCAGACCTGCACCTCAGAGTCCTTCTCTTTGTCTTGGTTGCTCTTCAACCCCCCCCCCCCCCCCCCCGCAATAGACCCTAAACTCGAAACCCTAAACCATAAACGCTTAACTTTTAGCTCCCTTTATATATGAGATTAGAGGAACCCTAAACTTATAAAGTGATAAAGTTGTAGTAAAGTCCCACCTAGTTGTTTGGAGTGCACCTACTGGGTTGAGGCTTTTCGGGTTTTAGGGTTGTAGGGTGTTTAGGGTTGTAGGGTTTTAGCGTTTAGGGTTTTAGGGTTTTGGGGTTGTAGGGTTTTGGGGTTTAGGGTTGAGGGTCAGGGGCTTAGGCTTCCACAGCACAGGACTCTTCCCCAAAACCGTAGAACTGTTCCACATGAAACCATGCCCAGTGGCAGCAGAGAAGGAAGCCGGCACAGCCCTGTCCTTCATAGGCACAGGAACCTACCTGGGTTTAGGGTTTATAGGGTTAAGGGTTTATGGTTTATGGTTTAGGGGTTAGGGGTTAGGGTCTAGGGTTTAGGTCCGCCCGATAAAAGTCACTATGCACCCTGCAAACAGAAACACACACCCAAAAAGGTACTAGTAGACTCCCTTTCTTTAAGCGTATAGAGGTCACAGCCACAAATCTTTCCCAAACCATACACCCTGCTTCACTTTAAACTTGTCTTTAGGGGTTTCTGGGTTTAGGACACACACACACACAAAACCCTGCACCCTAAACCCTAAACCCTGACCCCTAATGCCTAAAACCCACCCTGAACCCCTGGAACCACACGGTGAACCCGCCAAATCGGGCCATGCCGTACACGTGCTGAATCGCGCTCAAGACTACAACCACTTCAACCAAGGAGAAAAAAACGGAGGCGCTATAGCCTCATGCCTCATGCTTCCTTCGGGCCTCAAGCAAACTCTTCAATCCAGGCCGGCGCACAGTATAGCCTGTGCTGCTTCTGACTACGTGCCATTGCCAGACGCCCTACACGCACGCAACATCGCAAGCTCTAGAATCTCAAGGGAGTCATACTCGGACCCCTAAGGATGTACCCCCCAAGAGGTTCCCTAAATATACTTCTAATACGGCCCTTAGATTCCCTTCGCGGATCTTTAAGAAGGGCAACCCGAACCCAAGGGTACCACCTTGGGGGACCGAGGCAAAATCCCATCAGGGTCGATGGCCGGCCTGCCCCTGAGGTAGGATCGGCTTTCGCCTGCATCACCTGCCTGAGGCGGTGGTTATCAGGGTCCCTTCTAGGGGAACTCAAACCCTAAACCCTAAACCCTAAACCCTAAGCCCTACTTATACCCGAATGAGATTATAGAATTCTTTAGGGAGGGGGGGTTTCAAGGGGGGGGCGGGGGTAATATAACCCAAGGATTCCGAAAGTACTCCCTAAGGCTCCCTAAGCTTCTCTAAGGGTTCCTACAGGGTGGGGCCCCCTTACTATACTAACTGTAGTTAAGGGACTTATAACCTAACTTAGGGTCCTTATAACCCAATTTAGGGCCCTTATAACTCTACTTACAACTAGGGGGCCCCACCCTGTAAGCCCTACTAAGATCCCTGGGTGAAAGGCAATTCCGGGCCTCAAGAGCGTACGTATGGGAGCCGAGAGCCAGAGTCTCCCTCACCCCAAACCCTAAACCCTAAACCCTAAACCCTAAACCCTAAACCCTAAACCCTGAAACCTAAAGCTAGGGTCCAAAAGCGAGGCTTGACGAAGTCAAAAGGGTCTTGCAAAGTAAGGGCCGCGAAGTAGGAACCCTCAATGTATCGGATCCGTACTTCTATCTCAGGGTAGTCACATGGTCCCTTCATAATATGGGCCTTAAAACGGGACCTCTTTTTTTTTCTCCTCTCCCCCTTTCTCCTACCCTATACAACCCAAGGGCCCATCAACCAGAACCCTTAAAGGGAGGTAAGGGACCCTTAATATGCTCATGAACCTGCCCCTAAAGGTCCATGTACCTTTTTCGTATATACTTGGCCTCTAAAGCTACTATTTAGGAACCCCTTTCAGGCCCAAGTATGTACCATGTAGGTACATGGACCCTTTGGGACCCTTAGATGACATACCTATTGCAACCCTTGACAAAGGATGCCCTAGGTCTGGGTTTGGTGGGAGGTCGTATCGAGTCGTTGAAGGTACTTGAGGGGCCTAAGGGGTGGGGCTTGGGGTTTAGGGTTTAGGGTTTAATTAGGGTTTAGGGTTTAGGGTTTAGGGTTTAGGGGGGTCTGGAGATGTGAGGTTCCGTGAATTAAGGGGCTTCGGGTTTTGGCCAATGGGGTCTAGGCGGCTAAAAGCAGACAAACAAAAGCAGATACAGCGGAACAGCGTAGTCGTACAGGTAGGGTTAGGGTTTAGGCCAACATTCCCCCATTGCCTTGCCCGCCAGGCACACAAGAGCACGAGCCTTGGCCAGATTTGAGGCTTCAGGTTAAACCCTAAACCCTAAACCCTAAACGCTACCCCCTATATACACCCTAAACCCTCGGAAGACTTCAAGCGTAGGGGCCGTTCAGGGTTGAGGATCCCCCAAACCCCAAGCTTCTAAATCCTATAGCCAGCGTCCTGGGATTAAAAGGTGAATAAGGTTACTACTAGGCATCTTATCTCCCCCGAAGCCCAATAATGTAGGGAACTGAATCAGTAGAATAGAATTTCGGGGGGAATCTAGTATACTATATCAGGAGCAGAAGGGAATACTATTTGCAAATCTTCCGACCCCTTGTATTACACCATAAAAACATGTTTATATGAGAGCTGGAGGTTGATCCTGAGGTCCTAGGGCTGGTATGTAGGGCTTAGGGTGGTAGGGTGAGTCCTTTATAGGGATTATTTATAGTACCCCCGACTATAATCCCTATTGAGGACCGTTAGTATAAGGGGGAACATCCCAAAAGGGCAACTTTTTGCTGTTTGATAGGGCGTTTAAAGGAGCTCGTCAAACAAAGGGAATGCCCAAACCCTCAACTTGATGCCACAAGGTCTTCCTTCTCCAAGGTCCTGCGGCTTAGGGATTAGGGTTTGGGGTTTAGGGTTTAGGTCTGACAGACGTTCAAACTCATCAGAAACACACCAAAAGCCTACAAGGCAAACCCTCAGGCTATACCCATACCTATCATACTAGTGACCTGCATATCCCATGACTTGTGAGCTCTGGCCGGTTAGTGCGGGTACTTTCAGGATCCAGGTAGTTAGACCCCGAAAACCCTGAGCCCCAGTAACCATATTATAGTAAGGGTACCCGTTTTTTGGGGGGTTGGTCACTTTAGAAGGGAACCTTGAACCAAGAAAAAGGGCAAAGGGCACCATCAGGCTCACATGGACCATGAACCCAAAACCCAAAACCCTAAACCCTGAACCCCCTAAACCCTAAACCCGAAACCCTCATCCCTGAACCCTAAACCCGAAACCCTAATCCCTGAACCCTAAGCCCTAAGCCCCAAACCCGAAACCCTAAACCCATTTAGGGCTTGTCAAGATCCCAGTCGCAGCTCCAGAAGTGCGGCGGCGGCCGGTGCAACAAGAAATGGGGGTCCTCGAGCCGCAGAAGAGGTTCTTTAGGGTTTAGGGTTTAGGGTTTAGGGTTTAGGCTTTAGTGGGTTTAGGGTTTAGGGATGTAGATCCCCGTAAGGGTTCCTAAGGATGGCCCAGTAGTAGTATAGGGTACTATTTGGGGGTTCCACTTGTCTGTCTTTTCTTTCATGATATACATATAAATAAATAAATAAATAAATAAATATATATATATATATATATATATATATATATATATATATATTTGTATATGATCCCAAACGGGACGATAATTCCGAGAATTTTCCCATACAGTCTCTGGCGGCTCTATGGGGCTGAGGGTCTGTTGATCGTATTCGAGGCGAGTGCCTCAAGACCAATCATCTCTCTTAGGGTTTAGGGTTTAGGGTTTAGGGTTTAGGGTTTACTCTCAACCCATTCCTCCCCGCACCCCTTGAAGCTCCATCGCCCTAAAGACAGTCCAGACCCCTAACCCGTACCCCTTAACCTACAAAAGCAGAAGGGAGGCTAAGGGAGGATTCTACCATACCCCTGAATTTCTTTTAAGGGTATTCCCGAGGTGGCACGTTCTGTATTTCTTAGAGATACGCGCCAACCCTAAACCCTAAACCCTAAACCCTAAACCCTAAACCCGAAACCCTAAACCCTAAGCCCTCCCGCAGCCCGGCAAAGCCCCTTGAAGAAAGAAGACGCACGAAAACGCAGCTACTGTCCTTCGCCGCTGCCGCTCCGCGCCTTGCATGGCTTGCTCTGACTCTAGGTACCCTAAACCCCAAACCCTAAACCCCAAACCCCAAACCCCAAACCCCAAACCCTAAACCCTAAACCCCAAACCCTCAACCCTAAACCCCAAGCCCTAAGCCCTAAGCCCTAAATCCGGATCAAGCCCCAAACCCTAAACCCTAACACCTGTGGGTCATGGATCCTGAAGCCTTTCCAGGCCCCGAAGCCTACTCTAAGGGTAGTTTAGGGTTTTGGGGTTCAGGGTTTAGGGTTTAGGGTTTAGGGTTTAGGGTTTAGGGTAGTTGCATGCTCCCTTAGTATGGGCCCATGAATGGGAATCCCTTAGATGCCCCCGTATGTACCCTGGAAGCACCAGCCAAAAAATGAAAAGGCTTCTTAAGCAAGTAGTAGATCAGGGGCAGAGGAGATAGGAGCCGGGAGCGTAGTTCTGTAGGATGCTAGGGTTTATACTTGTAGGTGGCTTGGGGTCCTTGTCCTGTAGAGGGCTTGGAGGCTCTTGCTTCAAGATTTGTTGGGGGCTAGAGGGTTTCATGGGCGATTCGGGCATGAGGCACGTTCTATCCCCCGCATAAAGCTTCAGGAAATTCTGCTTTGGGTGCATCAACCCGAACTGCCTACTACCAGTAAGAGTCAGTGAATTGCAATCGGGGTCCTAATGCGAGTCAAGGAAGATCCCTTGCAGAACATTGGAGTCCCTGGCTACAGGGTGGGGCCCCCTTACTATACTAACTGTAGTTAAGGGACGTATAACCTAACTTAGGGTCCTTATAACCCAATTTAGGGCCCTTATAACTCTACTTATAACTATAGGGGGCCCCACCCTGTACATCTGACACAACAATCCCTCCAGGGGCTGAAGATTCGGGACTTGGGGCTTGCGATGAGATTGTAGGGTTTGGGACCGAGGGTCTTCAAGTGGATTTGTAAGCTCTATATTATACTGATTTTATTAAAAGTGTCTAATATTGTTTGATACTCTATGTTATAAAATAATTTTTACAATATACCCAGCTTAAGGTGTAGCTTTATCCAACAGTTTAAGTTTTAGGGCCAAAAGTGTAAAGTTTAGCGGGGGCGGGTCTAAACTACATGGTTGAGCTCGAGAGGGCCAGAAGCGTTAGGCGAGAGACATGGCGAACGACAGTGAATGCTCAGAGGAAAAAAACCGTGGTGTCCGATGATGTTATAATAAGGAACCCTGTAGCCCTCACACAAGGAGCCTCGATCAGGGCGACCGCAGCGCGGAAGATGCCATGCACGGCACCTGCATGGACACGTAGTTTTTGGAACCGGAGGGTGCGTCTATTAAGTTTAGGGCTTAGGGTTTAGGGTTTAGGGTTTAGGGTTTCTGGTTTGCTTAGGGTATGGCTGTTCCAACTGACATGGGCACTTTCGACCTCCTCGGCGGATCTTTCGACCCCCTTCACTGCGGTGTCTGCGGCTTTTGGCTTCGGCAAAAACACTCGCTTCCTTCAAGCTAAACCCTAAGCCCTACACCCTAAACCCTAAACCTTAAACCGCACATCAATGGCCTGCCGTGAGGACTCCTGTTTTGGACTAGAATGCAGATCCATGGCCACTATGTAACGCGGTAGGTGAATGGATGTGCGCAATGTATATGTACACTAGGTTGCCCAGTTTCCTAGGATTGAAAGGAGCGCCCTTTGGTTGTTTTAAAGGGGGTTTATAAGGGAACCTAAATCCCCAAAAGGGGAATAAGGGTACTACTGGATGTCCTAGTACACGATGTGTTCTGTCTGGATGGTGGGGGCTGAAACACTGCATTGACAAGTCCACCTTCGGGGCATTTGGGGTTTAGGGTTTAGGGTTGAGGGTTGAGGGTTGAGGGTTTAGGGTTTAGGGTTTAGGGTTTAGGGTGCTTGACAGTCTTGGGTTGAAGCGCCCATGGGCCGAATCTGCAGACGCACCCAAAAACCGTCACAAGTACCTATGTTTGCGGGGTAACTAAGGCCATGAGCAGTAGGCACAAGGGTGGATAGTGGGGGGGGTGGGGGGGCTTCGGGGTTTAAGACTTATGGCAGGGCTTAGCGTTGAGGGTTGCAGGTTGAGGGTAGAGGGTTTCGGGTCCCTAAACCCTAAACCCTAAACCCTAAACCATAAACTAGACCTTCAACCCCTGGACGTGGCGCCTTGGTTGTCGTTGCAGGTCCTTGCTCTTTCCAGCATTGAGGAGGACTAGGCACCCACTTGCTTCTGACCTTCTCCTGCTAACAAACTGGTCACATGTCTAAAATATGATCCTTTTGGGGTCCTTACTATAAGGCGGCCCCTCCTATTTAGGGCACCCCGAAAGGGACCATGATTTTGAGAACTGACCGACTAGAACAAACAGCCTACACAGAAGATTATCGAAATTATTGGCCCTTTTCCATACGAGGCCCTGCAATATATATATATATATAAATAAATATATATATATATATATATATATATATTTGGATCTCTCACAGACGGCAGTCATTTAGCTTGGTAGCCCGGCAATCGTATCTGAATTCGGATGCCCTTGGTTTTGGGTGGCTATGTTTATAAGGGAGCCTTGTGCCAAAAAAAGGCAACTTACCCCAAGGGATCCAATGTGCCATGCGGAATATAGTATCTTCTTGGGTCGTAAAGGCTGTAATCGTAGCTTCAGGGCCCCAGGACATACCATATGGTCGTTTCCGAAATTGGGGTACCTTGTTGGGGGATCCTGAGAGCTAGAGGCTATAAAGATCATCCCACGGCAAAACGTCTTCTGAGACCCCGAAGCGGAAACCGAAACCACCCCCTGCAAAAGCCCTAAACCCCAAACCCCAAACCCTAAGCCCTAAACCCTAAACCCTAAAACCCTAAACCCCTTGGACAGCAAAGCTTCCACAGGTCCACGCCCTTCTTGCCCAGAGCCAGCAGCGGAAGCACTGCGGCCTGCTAAACTTCTACGAGCCCTAAGGGTCCATGTACCCAAAAAGCTTGGTTAGGGTTTAGGGTTCAGGGTTTAGGGCTTAGGGTGTAGGGTTTAGGGTTTAGGGCTTGGGGTTTAGGGTTTAGGGTTTGGGGTTTAGGGTTTAAAATTTAGGGTTTAGGGTTTAGGGTTTAGAGGCCTTAAAGTACCTCCTATTTGGCGACACTAGGGCCCAAGTACATAATAATGAGGTACACGGACCCTTCTGGCAGCATGGGCTTTTCTAGGCTTTAAAACCCCAGAATCAACCCTAGAAAGGGCCCCTTAACCCTAAACCCCAAACCCTAAACCGTAGACCCTAAACCCTAAACCCTAAACCGTAAACCCTAAACCCTTCAAGGGTGTAGAGGGTAGAGGAGTCCATCCTGGTAGTCCTTGCCAAGGCTTAGGGTTCAGGGCTTGTTGTGCCTACGGTGTAGACTACGGTTGAGGGTTTAGGGACCCTAAACCCTAAACCCTAAACCCTAAACCCTAAACCCTAAACCCTAAACCCTAAGCCCTAAACCCGAAGAAGAGATGTCAAGACTCGAACCCTATTCAGCCCGGGTGCACCCTCGCAGGAGCAGGAGCCTGCAAAGATGTGCTGTCGACGGGACCAGCGGTGCGTGAAGGTGGAACGAGGACCGCCTGCAACAGATGTGGAGACCTAGTTGTCCAGTACCGCGGGGAACTAAAGGTTAACCGTTGGGAATATCAGGGGATTATATTACCTCAAAACCCTAAACCCTAAACCCTAAACCCTAAACCCTATAAAGGTTACCTACTCCACAACTAAGGAGAAATGCTTGTCGGTTCAGACTTGGTTTACTGCTCTCTGCTACAGAACACCACTCTCCTAACCCTAAACCCTAAACCCTAAACCCTTATCTGTTGAATTGCTAAGCCTTCATCGCAGTTCAACCCTGCATTGGCTTCGGGACTCCTGGATGGTTTATATGTGTTGGGTTACAGTTCTCCTTAGGGTTTAGGGTTTAGGGCTTAGGGTTTAGGGTTTAGGGTTTAGGGTTTAGGGTTTAGGGTGTAATTAGTATACGAGGTTCCCGATGCATCCTACGCCTACGCCCTCGAAACACGCTCTAAACCATGTTCCCTCTTCCGGGCCTACGCTTGACGTGCTCTTGCACACCGGGCCTCGAGTGCAACGCATAGCTCCGTCGTCAGCTTCCCTGGCAACAGAAGGTCAGGAGCTATTTGGGGGGGTTTCCGGCATTCGGGCGTACCTTCTTGGGGTCCTTCTAGTCGGGAATCCTGAAGTTTTCAGGTCAGCACATGAGGGAACATATAAACCGTTAAGTACGCCTCTTTTTATCGGCAACTTGAGCCACAGTCGAGGGTAAAGCGATGGTATGCACAGCTCGCAAAAGGAGTGTAATTCCTCCATGAAAAACTACACCCCCCTCACCGTGCTTGGCACAAGCTAAGGTGGACAGAGGATTACGACACACCCTTTCGGGTGGCCCATGTTGTCCCACCCGCTATGACCGAAACAAAGGTGAAGGGAAAGCAAAACTTGAGCTATTGTGCATACGAAATGGGCATTCAGCGGCTCCACCACTGCGACCCGCGCTGACTGCTCCAGCGGGATGAGCCCCAACCCTGACTAGCTGGCTCACGCCACTCACGCCACTCGCGCCATTCACGGTCTGACCACCACTGTTCTTGCCCTTGATGCCAGGGTGCTTCACGAACAGCTGTGTCCCTTGATGAGGCGCTCTGCGTCGATGGACGGGTAGTAGTGGCAGCCTCCGTTCGCTGCTGTGCCGTCTCTCGATTCTTGGCGGCGTGGTAGGCGGTGATTCTTTCCTGCTCCTCGGCAGAGTGGATGCATTCGGCTGCCAGCATTTGCAGCTCGGCAATCATGCCTTCCGGCGTTTCATGCTTGATTTCCACAATGCCGTTGAAGCTGTAGATCGTGCGGGCACCGGACAAGCGGGTGGCGATATCGGCATAGAAGCTGAAGCCGATGAAGGCGCCGCCGTAGGCCATCCCGATGGGGTTCTCGGAGAACTGGTCAATCAGTCCAGCCGATTTTAGGCCATCCATTGGCGCATCGCCATAGTAAACCAACTTGCCCGGCATTCCCTTTCGGGAAGCTCCGCTGAGGTAGTTCGACCCCGCCTGCAGAAGCCGCTGCTCTTCTGTGCGGCCTGGGTCCGGGAGCACGGCCTTCACCAGGAGGTCCATTCGGCACGCATCCTGAACCGTGATCCCGTTCCTCATCATCTGCAGGAAGAAGGTGGCATCACGTTCCAACCGATCAGCAATGGAGTCGAACTTGAGCTTTCTCGCACGTTGGAACTTGTCTTTGGCATCGCGTATGATCAGCGCATCCAGGGAGACTGAGCCCCGCTGTTTGCTGAACTTTTCTGCGATGCCACGGAGGTGTCCCAGGAGATCGTCATTCCGAGCATTGTACGTCAGCTTGAGGAGTGTGGTGCGACGGTTTTGCTGGAACGAGGAGTACTGACGGCTTGCCTTGTTGGACTCCGGGAACTGGTTTTCACCGCATGTCATGCAAAAGCGCTGCCCAAGCAGGACGATGCGTTGGCAGGCCGAGCATGGATAGCTCCCGTATGGGGCTTCGCTGTCGCTCTCTGCCTCTTCCGTGTCGGATACCTCCTGTTCAGGCTGCGTTTGGTCATCCACCGATTCCTCGTCTTGCTCTTCAATGGATTCCAACGCAGCAGCCTCGATCCTCGCCTTCTTTGCCTCGATGAAAGCGCCAACAGTGCCCTTGACTCGCTTGGGTTGGTCTTCTGGGACAGCCCTTGACGCCAAGGCTTTGACTGTTGAGCTCGAGGAGGCTTGTTCAACAGTATCCGGCTCACCCTCTCGGGTGGCTGCAGGCTGGGCCTCTCCCGCTCTTGCGTAGATCACCTTGTTCGTGTTGGTGTCCACACATGACAGGATATACTGAGGGCCAACGACTGCACGGGTCAAGATCCCGCGGGTACTGTTCTCGAAGAAGACGAGGCCATCTCGGAGGGCTTCATGCAGGTTCACCGCAATCTGGAACGGCTGCGTCGACCTGAGTCCAGAAGTGTACTTCTCGTCCTTGAGGGTGGTAGGTGAGAAGTACGCATGGGCACGCCCGCCCTTTCTGCCGCCAGCAACCTTGATCCCGGATTTCAAAATCAACTCCACGCTCTTCGCATCCGTGCGGTGGTATATGACCTGTGGAGCGACATCCAAATTCTCATCGGTGAGAAACCTCCGGGCAAGGAACTCGTCTGACTCGATGCGCATCACTTTCTCCGAGTGGCCGGTGACTGCTCTGATCCGCACAGGAAAGAGGGAGAGATTCAGGCTGCTGCTGATCTCGTGTCGGATCCCAAGAATCTCGAACCTCCTCTTTTTGTCCTGCGCGGTCACCTGCAGTAGCTGTCTTACGCCCCATTTTCGACGAGTTGCTTCATTGAAGCGGTCCAGGAGCTTATCGACATCCGTCCACATGGCGATGTCGAAGTCCAGCCCATACCAGTCATTCTGGTGTCCCCTCAAGAGCAAGCTGAGCAGCTTGAGGTCGCCGTGCCTGACGTTCACCCACTGTTCATACTTGCGGAGATCGGCACTTGGCAGAGGCTCAAGGTCGTGGAGCTCCCCGTTGTACCAGTAACCGGTCATCGGGAGGTCCTGCTCCTGGCTTTCCTCTCCACCATGGGTTTTGGACGCGTCCTGGTACATCTCGCGGGCGTAGACATCCTCGCTTTGCCCCGACGACTTACCCTTTCGGGTAGCTGCGCTTGTTGCCCGGCCGTCTGACGCCAGGGGAGGTCGGTAATCCCCATCATCGGCGAGCACGACCTCGTTCAGGGGAAGGTACTCAGCCTTCTCTGACTCGGCCTGGACGACCTCACCCTTGACCTCATCGATCTCCGATACGTCCGAAACCACAGGGTATTCCACCTCGGATCGGGCGATCGTCTTGTCTTGCTGAGCGGGTGCGGCAACTGGTTCATGCGCAGTGTTAGCGTCGGGGACCTCCCACCAGGTGTCTTCCTTGCTGATCTTCACGGGCACAGGCGCCTTGATCTTGTGGACCTTCAGGTCTTTTCTGCCGCTTTCAACCACCTCCTTGTAGAGGCGTAGGGCTTCACGACCTGCTGCACTGTCCATCCTGTAGCCGCCTTCCACCTCGACGTAGGGGAAAAGATCTCCTAGTCGATCCAGAACATCTGCATACCGTGACGCTTCCCTTTCTAGGTCGCCAAGGAGCGCCGTGGTGTAGATGTAGTCTTGGATCTGCTTGCGGTTTTCGGGGGTATCCCAAAGATGAAAATCATCGTAATAGGACAGCTTCATTGCCTGGGATGTGGCGTTCTGAACTTGCAATCCGCGACTCGTGAATTCATCAAACATCTTGGAGATGAATTCATTGTACGCGGGATGCAAGTTGTAGGTCTCGTGGTCAACGTTGCCGACGATGCGGACAAACCCGATATGCGGCTCACCCGCTAGGGTGGCTAGCGCGTCGGCGCAGCGCCTCACCTTCCTCGCAACATCTTCTGCCGAGGTCTGGGAGGTCGAATATGCCGCGCCCGGAGCGAGCCGCGTGGGGATGCATCCTCGTCGTCCAGCAACTTCATTTCCTGACCACCAAACGATCACATCGATCTCGCACTCCGACCCATACTTGGCACGGATTGCCTGGATCTCCTCCTGCACCTGCCAAGTGAGCCACGAAAGCGTTTTTCCCCAGCACATGTGGAGTTTATCGCTCGTGTACCTGAGGGTCAGTGCTGCCATGAAGATCTCCTCTTCGGGATGGAGAATTTCCATTGCCCCTTGGTGTTCTGTCGCCCAAGGGATGTGACTGAGTCCGTCACCACTAGCAGAAAGCGACTTCGGCGCAACCTTTCGGTTGGCTGGAGCTTGCTGAGACCCTCGTTCGAGATGCGAGCCAGCTTAAGCAGGTTCGGCGTTGGAATCTCGGGGTCATTGAGGCTGAGGCTGGCGATGGTCTGTGGGGGGAAGACCTCATAGGACTTGAGGAGCGCGTCATACTCCTTCCCCGCCTGGAGCTGCAAGTACTCCACGCTCAGTCCGGCGTTGACGAGCATGTTGAGATGTCCTTGCAGTGCCAAAGGTCGGCCCTCCATGCCAGTATCGCAGGAGTAGCCCGCACCATGGGCGACCAATCGCGACATTGTTCCTAGTGCCTCAATACTGCTGACCACTTGGAGAGAGCCAGCTAGCACAGAGAGAGTCGGTACAGCAGGCTCAACCGAAGCACTTGTGCACGTGGTGTATGTTTGTGCGTTCCCGATCGATGCGCGCAAAACCGACGCGACCGTTTCGGGAGTGGTTTTGGGACAATTTTTACCCCCCTCATCGTGAGGGGATGCACATGAACAAACGCACGCATGTTTCAACTGAGCCCGGGGCGTCCTAAAATCAGTGTCTTGTAGGAGTTGCTTGTCATCGTCACCCAGCTTTGTCCACCCCCCTGATGAGTAGGCAATGAGAGAATGCCTGTTTCCTGTAAAGGGTTGGACAGCATGTCGAAGGTGAGGGTTTAGGAGCACGGGTTTTCGACAAGTTTGAAGGTTACGGCCAAACCAGGTCTTACCGTCTTTGTCAGTGAAAGCGTCCATTCTTTGGTCGGGATCCTCCACCCAGAGCTCGCCCCCCTGATAGGGACCGAAGCCGAAGGACCAGTTTTGGCTGCCTCTGAGATTAAACTTGTCGCTGTGAACGCCAGCCCTGCCCATAAAATTGATGACAAACGAAGTCCAGGTAAAATGCTTTGGAGCGTGCTTGCGGATGAAACCATTTATGTAGCGGCACAGTTGGGACATTTGGCCAGTACGCTTTGTTAGGCCGAAGCACCCACCATGTGTCCACAGCCCAAACACGAAGTATTTGGGAGCCAACTCGGTGCCGGAACGAACAACACTGCGAAGTCTTGAGCTCGACATACGAAGGTTGTCGTACATCATTTCGGCTACCTGCTCGAAATCTTCGAAATCATAGCGATCAGCTCGGCGAAGCAGTTTTGCAACGTGTTCCAGTTGCTCTGTGGTAATGCACACCGACTTCGGAGCAGCGGGAACAGATTTCGACACGGAATTTCTTCCGGCTTGAGGGTCGACCGACTTGTAGGTGTGAGCAATGAGCTTCAACGCATGTATTCATTTTGTTCGCTCCGTAAAAGGCTTTGTGAACACATCTGCAACTTGCTCGCTGGTGTCAACATTGAGGAGGCGAAAATGTCCTTCTTCATATTGCTGACGGAGCCATCCGAAGCTAACCTTTTGTGTGCGATCTGTATGTCGAAGCACACCTGCACGCCCTGATAACAGCAGAGTAATGGTCGCTTGGTTGTCTTCCAAATGCCTAATCTGAAAACATTTGGGAAGCTGAACGTGCAAACCATTGATATCTGCAATAGACATGCCATCGGGTCTGGTAGTGCCATACCGAATCTCATCAAGTTCAGGGTCTATGCGTGCCACAACAGAATTGCTCGTAGTCTTCATCTCAGCCCTCGGCCCAACCTCGCGGTCGGCTTTGCCGCGCCAAAGGAAGTACCAGAGGCTGAGGCTTGGAAGACCTTGGGCGCGTACACCCTGATTAGCCGACACCACTTCAGACTCGGTAGAGCTCATTGTTATGGACGTTTGTTTCTTACTGAAGGCGTTGATGGGGTAGTACGTGTTCGGGCCCACCAGAAACAGAGCACATCCAGTAGTAGATTTTGAATCATACTCACCTGCGAAGTCAGCGTCGCTAAAAAGCCAGAGTCTGCAATCATGTATCGAATCCCCAATAAACCCACTCATAGTGAGGTCGATAGAAGAATTGATGTACGATACAAGACGATGTAATGCTAGATCACAATCTGGACTCCATTTTGTGACTCGCGAGGCCAAGGATTGGGTTGCTCGTAAAAGATCCCATCGTGCCATTCTTGCAGCAAACAGGATTTTCATGAGGACCTTACTTGCAATAGGTTGGAGCCGCCCTGTCTTCTCCGTTTCGTTGACGATAGGAGTGGCAGTCCGAAGTTCATGGAATGGTGTGCTCACTGACTTCAACGAGCTACGATCCACCTTTGCCAATTCACAGTAGCGATCCACACAAGAATGCAAGAAATCCTTCATGTCATAGGTGATTCTTGTAACCGGTTTAGTCATAGAGCCCGGCTTGTCCTCCTGATCCCTTGAAAGAGTAACGAACTTGTTCTGTTTGACCTCCTTCTTTGCCTCGGCCTTGTTTCGAACCGACTTACCCTTTCGGGCAGCTGCAACAGCCAGACCGAACTCTTCAGGCCCCCGGGCGGCGAGGTCGAAGTACGTCGTACCTGTCCACCACTGTTTGAAGCATTTGTCCCTAGCGATGTTCATATTGTCTTGATGTTCTTCTGTCACCCCATCTGCAGCCTGGAAGGTGTATCTTTGAGGTCCAATCGTAGGGAACATCTGAACATCTTCTTCAGTGGGCATATACAATCTCTTTCTGGGATAGCTATGGTGCCGAACTGCAAGCATGACTTCCGGGATTACGTCCCACCTGTCCTCAGCAATCTTAGCTGGGGCTGCAGTTTCATTTTCGGGTTCGAAGACATAGTGAAAAGGGTGGTGCTCTTTGGAAAGCGTGACGTTCTTTTCCTCGATGTGTTGACATCCGAAGTAACGTCCAATCACCTCAGCGGGATCCATGTCTATTACTGTTGCAATAGATTCCCAGCCTTTCTGGATGTTCTTCGTGGGTCCAGCGAGTTTAAAGTCGTCAACATAAATAACCATTAAGAGCTCCAAATCGGCGTTGTAGAACACGCTCTTCCAGATGTCAGTGAGCACAGGCTCGAATCCCACCTTCTTGAGCTCAGTCTCGCAATGCCGTTCCCATATCCCCCCTGAATCTGGGTGCCCATAAAGAGCCAACTTCAGGGGAACGACCGGGTCCTTCATAGACCTCCAGCCTTTTGGCCATCTATTGCGAGGGAGCCTTACCCAAGTTTCAACCCCAGTGAAGAGAGCCTGCGTATACGCCTGTCGTGCATCCGCTTGCTGAATCGAGAAGCCGGGCTGAGATCCAAAGACATCCAATATTTTGCCCGCCTCCATAGAAGCAGGACTGCTCGACATCTCTGCGAAGAGAGCATGATCAGAGTTCTCATCCAAGACCTTGTTGCCCTGAAACACTGACCGACCCTTGTAACGGCGGTTCGGGTCGTTCTCCTTCAACTCAGAACCTTTTAGAGTCCCGATTTCGAAGATCTTCCCGAAGTGCACTTTCTCATTGGTTTTTCGTGCTTCTGCCGCAACGGAGTCGTACTCTCTCACTCGTTTCTCTACCCAACAACCCTTATCAACAAGCTTCTTCCACTCTTTGTCGAGGGCAGCCTGCGCTTCGGGACTGGATTCAATCTCCTTCGCAGACAGGATCTTGGCCACGACCGCGTACATGTCCTGGGCAATCTCCAGGAGCTTAGACTCGTAGAGGGAACACATTTTCTTTCGGTGGTCCTCGGGTTTCCCATACAACACCGGCATTGCTGGAACGTGCTTTATCGCCTGGTTGTAGTCCTCGTCGACCTTGGCTTGCTTTGAAGCTTGATGTTCTGCAAGCGCTTTGTGCTTTTCTTCGACGGTCAGCTTGCTCCATACTTTAGCTTGAACGCCCGGAAGCGAGGAAAGGCCTTTTTGCTTGATCAGTCTCTCCCCATCCCCGCGATAGCCATACGGAATGCCGATTCCGTCTTTTGTTTTGAACGATGGAGTTGCAGGTGCCAGTCTCTCTCGGACTGAGAAGGGTACATCATCTAGAGGATCATATCGTGCAGGATAGACAATGTCGTCCCTTGCTGACCCCCCTAATGGCCGATCTCCTTCATCGAGCGGTCCCACTCCCCCTTCGAAATCTTCTTCTTCTTGATGCGGGTTTCTTTCTTCAACGGCGTTGTGATGTTGATCATCGAGTTCGGGCGGCTTCTGGTTTCCCAGAGCTTCAAGATCCTGTGACAATGGGAACTGGAACTTCCCTTCCAGGAGTTCAAGCCTTTTGGCCCTGAAAGTCCTGAAGGCGTCATTCTCGATGGCCTCGTTGATTCCCTGCAAAGGAGCAACTAAGTACTCTTCCTTGAAGACGAAGCCAGGCTGGATATGATACCCGAGGAAAATTCCTTCAATACCCGTCCCCGCACACTTTGACCTTTTGGGCTGCTTCTGCTTGGGGTCGGCCCAGTACAAAATCTTAGCCCCAAAGGGAACAAGGACCCCTTGGAAGTCGCTCCCGAACCTTTGATTCCATGGCACTAAACCGTTGTCAAGACGTTTACTAACGTTCAAAGAAATAGCGTGATGTGGGGATGCAAGTGGCCAGAACTGATCAGGTAAACCAGATTGTACCAAATTGGCACGCGTACCTTCCAAGATCGTTCGTATTTCACGCTCGATCACTGCTTTGTTCTGATCCACATACTCCCTGGATGTATTGTGCCTAGCTTGGAGTTGCTTAACCGCGTAGTCGAACTCATGAGCGTTGTCAGAGTAAACAACCTTAACATTGTCATCGACCTCGAAAAAGTGCAGTAAATCTTCGTAACACTGCTCACCACTTTTGTTGTCGGCCGGGTAAACATAACGGAACTTCGTAAAGACATCCTTCACAACATGCGCTACAGTTTGTCCTTCGAATCCGTAGTCCTTGGCGTCCTTCGTGATGATGTGGTCGATGGTGATGTGGTCACCGAACCCCTTGCTGTGCACAGTGCTAGAACCTCCCTTTCTTCTGGCATGCGGAGCTTACATTTTGGCTCGTTGACATACCGGACAGAAAGGGTTCTTTGGACGATGACTCAAAAGATGCTGCACGGATTCCGCTTCAGCTCTTAGAGACGCCTCGTCCTTCTTCGACTTTGGAATGTGGACCTCAACGTCGCTATCGGGCACATCTTCGCCGCCATCGGGCATGGTAAAGACAGTGATGGTCATGTTGGTACCCTCAGGTACCTTCCCGTAGACGGCGTCGAGCTCGTCCATGTTGACCTTGTTCTCCAGCTGCTTCCACTCGCCATCTTTGTATCCCCAGGTGGAACGAATTCGATACTTGGGGTAGCGAGGTGCAGGTGTTCTGAAGGTCTTTGGGTTATGGGCAACCTTGACGTGGGGATCACCATTCACAGTAACCCATCCAGCCTTCAACAGTTGCTCTTTCTTCATGCCTTCAAGAGGGGGATCCTTGGTTAGGATCTCTGCCAGCCATGGTGGATGATCTCCCTCGTCCGCCGCAGGTACCGGGACTACACCGTCTGGAGCTCCTGGAAGTGGTCCGGCTGCTGCGGCATGCCCTTTCGGGCAGCTTATGCGTGAAAATCCTGCTGCAAGGAGCAGGTAGGCGCCATTCGTTCACCTTCATCGCGATGCGCTACAGCAGCTGGGTGTCCGGAATCATTCCCAATACTGCTGAACACTGGAACATTCCCCCGTAGCGTGCAAGTGAGCTTCCGGCCATCGGGCTTCACGAAGTACGGAACTTGCCCTGGAGGCCAGTAAAAACCGTACCCTTGCTGCATGCACTTCTTTCCCACAGAGCAAACCGGTGGGGTATCCGGGAGTTCCACGAATTCCAGGCTGCCATTCATTGACGGAACCTCGACTTCTGTCCTGGACGATGCCTCCACGATGCCATTGGCCGTGTGAAGGTTGACTGGCGTTGCGTCGACTTTTCTACCGACCCCTTCGAAACACTTTCTCAAGTCCGAAGAGCTGATAAGGTCCTCTTCACTTCCCGTATCGGCAATGATGTCCAAGCTCTGAAGTTCCTTGCGCGCTGGAGCGGCAGTTCCTGACATTATGTTTCCTGCTGCACAATGCCGACAAGCGAAATCAGGCTTGCAGCAGCGATGCTTGCATTTTGTCTTTTCACCATGGAGTTCCGAGTACACCGAGGCCTCAAGATTTTGTGCGTTGATGACTGCACACTGAAGATCACCAGGGTCGGACATAGGGCAATCAGCATTGGTTTTGAACCTTGCCACACATTTGCGCTTATGGGGAACAAATTTCCAACCATCTCCTACGCTTTCAACTGGGTGTATCTCAGGGTGCCTTTCAAAACACACACTCATGTCTTTAGGCTTCAGCTTGAAACTCGTAACGCCCGTCCAATTGGGCAGAGGTGCTTGCTTGTCGCACGTTTTCCAATTGTACTGTAACGTTCGCTCTTCGCCGGTTTTCAGCTTCATGGTGATGCTCGCAACAGACTTGATTCTCCATGCTGGAACGGGGCAGCTTTGGGGAATAAAATAGTTGTTTCTCAGAACAACATGTTCCCTAGACAGCGTGAGTGACTTCTCATCAAGACGCCATGTGTCTGCATGCCTACCATCCGGCTCACCCTTTCGGGCGGCTAAGGCGTACACGCAACAGGCAGCTGCTTTAGCTTCTGTCCTCTTCTTCCGGCTCGGCCTTCGCTTAGCCGGGGAGGGTGCACGTGCCTTAGCCTTGGCCGGGACAGAGGGCGATGCGGACTTGTCCTTGTGCAAGAACTTGCATTTGTCCCCATTCCTGCAAGTACCCTTGGCA
>CAJNDS010000929.1:0-50594 GCA_905221605.1 Symbiodinium natans
CCCCAACCCTGAACCCTAAACCCTAAATCCTAAATCCTAAACCCCAAACCCCAAACCCCAAACCCCAAACCCCAAACCCCAAACCCCAAACCCCAAACCTTGCCTGAACCATCTGAACCTTTGAACCCTACCTCCAGCATCGGATCGTTGTGGGTCGCCCGGGGTGCCATCGCTGCGCCGTTCAGTCAGCGGCCGAGGGGGTGTGGGTTTAGGGTTGAGGCTAAAAGGGTTTAGGTTTTGGCGGTTGTGGGGTCTAGGTTTGGGCGGTTTGGGGGTTTTAGGGTTTATGAAGCATAACCCGCTTAGGCTTGTAATAGCATGTTGTGAGGGAATTTGTGCTTATAGGTGTTGAGGTGTACCCCAGAAGCCCTATAACCTCATTCGTACGTAAGCCCGAACGAGTTTGGGGTTAAGGTATAAAAACCAAATCCTAATCTCGGGTTCTCTACACAAGGAGCCAGAAGCCCGGAACCCTAAACCCCAGCTTACGGGTCCAGTTTTGTGTCTCGGGTTGCTTGTTTATCAATATGGAGCCCAACAATGTTCCCTAAACTGCACCGAAAGGCCATTGAAAAGCCCTGATATCGGGGGGTGTCCCGTTTTGGCGAGGGGCCTTGATACAAGGACGCGTATGCTCGGAAATCGGGATCCCTTTCTTCCGGGCAGCCCTTGGCTGGGTTTAGGAGTTTAGGGGTTAGGTGTCCAATCGGCAAGGTCGACCTTGTCCGACAGAAGCCGGTGATGCAGGCGCTGGGCTACTCGAAAGATCAGGAGCTTCGGCTTAGATGTGGGCTAGCAGCTTTTTTTTTGTTTTGGGCTTAGAGGGTTTTGGGTGCGGACTTTTTGGTTCAGGGTTTGTCAGGGCTTTTGGGGGTTTAGGCAGCAGCTCCTGGGGATGTTCGCTATCTGTGTCCCTGCTGCAGGGCCGGATAGGGTTTTATTTTGGCAGATGTTCTGGGGTTTTTCAGAGGCTTTACCAACAGGGGCTGAAAGTACAGGGTGCAGCAAGTACCCTCAGTGAAAGAGCTTGGCCTGAGCCCTTAAGAGCATTTACAGGTGTCGCGGCTCCTTTCTGGTTGTTGGAGATTGTCTGTTGTGATGGTTGTACCGAGCTCCTTGCTTCGGAAGCCTTGATTGCAATGTCAACATCCCTCCAAATCGGCCTCCGCCTGCTAGCCAGTGCAATTCCCAAAGGCGAATCCCTACCGTGCTGAACCTTGAAGCACAAACCTTATCAACCCTATAGAGCCCTCAACCGTGCACCCTGTGTGCAGGTGCAGCCGGCCCCTTCCCGTTGGCAGCCTTGTCCTTCGGACCGTACTGAGGCATAGCTGCAGCCTGGACCTCACGGTGCTAATTGTCATGCTTCAAGATTCATTCAGCCCTCAGCCCTGAACCTTTCTGGATTTCGGGTGTTTACAGTAGAAAGCAGCTCCACGACTATGCAAGCCATGTCGAGCTTACGCAGGGTCTGCGGCTCAGCCACACAGAGCGGGCAACATAGTATCTTGAACTGCAGGTTAGGGCTGTTTACCTTTGGGTCTCATCTCAAAACAGCTATAGATCCCATCGCTGGGGCCAGTGTGGGCCAGCCACCCTGAAACCGAGATTCCATTCCAAGGGGTTCTTGCGTTTTTAGAGTCACGACGAGTGCCACAGAGCTCCACTCATTTGGGATTCTAACGCCATGAGGCCCTGCGAAAGGGCCGCTTGCCTCCACTGCGGGCTTCGAGTGGGACTCTTCGGAGTAAACGGGTTCGGCGTTGCGCGGCGCTGGCACGAGGCACGCTGCTCTTCCCGCTCCACCCCCATTGCCGCCTGTCAAGCTAGAACCGCGCCAGAAGAGACAGCGCCTCCTGAGATGGCCACGGGCAGAGACCTTCTGCCGCATGTGGACCGGCAAGTGGACATGCAAAACCTCTCAGTGGAGACGATGATACAGACGCTGTACATGACCAGAGAGGACCTCCTCGAACTGCACTCGCTGAACCCGGAGCTATGCCGGGAAGTCTTGAAGTATGTGGTGGTGACCTGGCGCCCCGGGGCCTTCTCCGGAGCCCCGCTGCGCCCAGCCTTGGGGCCGTGTCCGGGTCGTGACGACGCCACCGTCCTCCTTAGGGCCAAAGTGCCCGCGCTCCGAGAAATTTGTGAGCAGAGCGTGTCTTTTGAGTGCTTGGACAACCAGTTTGTCAAGTCCGCTCAATTTGACGACATGGTGGATTGTGGGGAGGACCTGCGTGAGGTCGCTCTCGAAAGATGCCTGCAGCTTCAGCAGGTAGCGTGCCGACTGGCGTCTGGGGTAGCAAGCCGCGGGGGTGGTTAAAGCACCCAAGTCGCCCGCGTTGTCCAAGACATCTGACGGGAGTTTCACCGGACAATTTCCGTAAGCACTGAACAAATACCGCGCTAAGGGAAATTGCAGGAGCAGCATGTACTAAGCAGGCCCTGCACTCCAGCCGTGGCAAAAGCCCTAAGTCCCCAAACGGTCCTCGAGCTTTAATAATCTTAACCTACGGAAAGGGCTCTGGGCGCGCTGGGTCCTGGTCCCTCGAAGGAACAAGCTTCAGCCAAGCGACAGCTACATGAAGCAGGCGCCGGCGTCTCTGTCGCTCTCGGCGACTTCGCATGCGCGCCAGGTGAATCTTCCCATTTAGGGTTCGGGGAGGGGCGGGGGGGGGGGGTGGCGGGGTTAGGCAGTTTAGGGTTTCGAGCTTTGGGGTGAGGATTAAAGTTTCGGCTTAAGGTTTTGAGGGTTTGGGTGCGTAGCCTTGAGGTTCTGCTGCCGGCCTCGGGGATGGGGGACTATGTAGGCTAGGCTTCGAAAGGGCACCCCCCAAAGCAAAGCACGTTGGACTTGAACCCGTGCCCAGGAACCCTTTCAATTCCTGAGCTCCCAACCCCAGGTCGGTTTAGGATGGTTTAGGGTTTAGGGTTTATAAGGTTTAGGGTTTAGGGTTTAGGGTGATTAACCCGACGGGGCCTCTGTGAGCCATCGAGCTCGACCACCCAGCCTCAAATTCCAAACCCCTACACCCCAACAAAAACTCTACCCTCAGGCGCCTAAGCACTCAGCCCTGAACCCTAAACCCTAGACCCCAACCCCCTAAACCCTAAACCCTAAACCCTAAATCCTAAACCCCAAACCCCAAACCCCAAACCCTGCCTGAACCATCTGAACCCTTGAACCCTACCTCCAGCATCGGATCGTTGTGGGTCGCCCGGGGTGCCATCGCTGCGCCGTTCAGTCAGCGGCCGAGGGGGTGTGGGTTTAGGGTTGAGGCCAAAAGGGTTTAGGTTTTGGCGGTTGTGGGGTCATGTGGGGTCTAGGTTTGGGCGGTTTGGGGGTTTTAGGGTTTATGAAGCATAACCTGCTTAGGCTTGTAATAGCATGTTGTGAGGGAATTTGTGCTTATAGGTGTTGAGGTGTACCCCAGAAGCCCTATAACCTCATTCGTACGTAAGCCCGAACGAGTTTGGGGTTAAGGTATAAAAACCAAATCCTAATCTCGGGTTCTCTATACAAGGAGCCAGAAGCCCGGAACCCTAAACCCCAGCTTGCGGGTCCAGTTTTGTGTTTCGGGTGCTTTTTTATGGAGCCCGACAATGTTCCCTAAACTGCACCGAAAGGCCCTTGAAAAGCCCTGATATCGGGGGGTGTCCCGTTTTGGCGAGGGGCCTTGATACAAGGACGCGTGTGCTCGGAAATCGGGATCCCTTTCTTCCGGGCAGGAATCCTAGAAGCTTCCCTTAGCCCTTGGCTGGGCTTAGGAGTTTAGGGGTTAGGGGTCCAATCGGCAAGGTCGACCTTGTCCGACAGAAGCAGGTGATGCAGGCGCTGGGCTACTCGAAGGATGAGGAGCTTCGGCTTAGATGTGGGCTAGCAGCTTTTTTTTGTTTTGGGCTTAGAGGGTTTTGGGTGCGGACTTTTTGGTTCAGGGTTTGTCAGGGCTTTTGGGGGTTTAGGCAGCTCGTGGGGATGTTCGCTATCTGTGTCCCTGCTGCAGGGCCGGATAGGGTTTTATTTTGGCAGATGTTCTGGTGTTTTTCAGAGGCTTTACCAACAGGGGCTGCAAGTACAGGGTGCAGCAAGTACCCTCAGTGAAAGAGCCTGGCCTGAGCCCTTAAGAGTATTTACAGGTGTCGCGGCTCCTTTCTGGTTGTTGGAAATTGTCTGTTGTGATGGTTGTACCGAGCTCCTTGCTTCGGAAGCCTTGATTGCAATGTCAACATCCCTCCAAATCGGCCTCCGCCTGCTAGCCAGTGCAATTCCCAAAGGCGAATCCCTACCGTGCTGAACCTTGAAGCACAAACCTTATCAACCCTATAGAGCCCTCAACCGTGCACCCTGTGTGCAGGTGCAGCCGGCCCCTTCCCGTCGGCAGCCTCGTCCTTCGGACCGTACTGAGGCATAGCTGCAGCCTGGACCTCACGGTGCGAATTGTCATGCTTCAAGATTCATTCAGCCCTCAACCCTGAACCTTTCTAGATTTCGGGTGTTTACAGTAGAAAGCAGCTCCACGACTATGCAAGCCATGTCGAGCTTACGCAGCGGCTCAGCCACACAGAGCGGGCAACATAGTATCTTGAACTGCAGGTTAGGGCTATTTACCTTTGGGTCTCACCTCAGAACAGCTATAGATGCCACTGCCACTGCCGGGGCCAGTGTGGGCCAGCCACCCTGAAACCCAGATTCCATTTCAAGGGGTTCTCGCGTTTTTAGAGTCACGACGAGTGCCACAGAGCTCCACTCATTTGGGATTCTGACGCCATGAGGCCCTGCGAAAGGGCCGCTTGCCGCCACTGCGGGCTTCGAGTGGGACTCTTTGGAGTAAACGGGCTCGGCGTTGCGCGGCGCTGGCACGAGGCACGCTGCTCTTCCCGCTCCACCCCCATTGCCGCCAATGCCTGTCAAGCTACAACCGCACCAGAAGAGACAGCGCCTCCTGAGACGGCCACGGGCAGAGACCTTCTGCCGCATGTGGACCGGCAAGTGGACATGCAAAACCTCTCAGTGGAGACGATGATACAGACGCTGTACATGACCAGAGAGGACCTCCTCGAACTGCACGCGGTGAACCCGGAGCTGTGCAAAGAAATATTGAACTATGTGGTGGTCACCTGGCGCCCCGGGGCCTTCTCCGGAGCCCCGCTGCGCCCAGCCTTGGGGCGGGGTCCGGGTCGTGACGACGCCACTGTCCTCCTTAGGGCCAAAGTGCCCGCGCTCCGAGAAATTCGTGAGCAGAGCGTGTCGCTCGAGTGCTTGGACAACCAGTTTGTCAAGTCCGCTCAATTTGACGACATGGTGGATGGTGGCGAGGACCTGCGTGAGGTCGCTCTCAAAAGATGCCTGCAGCTTCAGCAGGTAGCGTGCCGACTTGGGTCCGGGGTAGCAAGCCGCGGGGGTGGTTAAAGCACCCAAGTCGCCCGCGTTGTCCAAGACATCTGACGGGAGTTTCACCGGACAGGTTCCGTAAGCACTGAACAAATACCGCGCTAAGGGAAATTGCAGGAGCAGCATGTACTAGGCCTGCACTTCAGCCGGTGCAAGCCCGAAATCCCCAAACGGCCCTCGAGCTTTAATTGATAACTAGACCATTCAGCCCTGCCGCTGCCTGGAAAGCTCTTCGAATAGGCTCTGACAAAGAAACGCCTACATCAGCCACGAGATGTTAATCCCAAGCTGACAAAGGGTATTTAATTGCCCCCAACACATGTAGGCTTTCTGACGATTATGGTTAGCTATTGGGGTCCTTGTTCGGGTCTTTATTCAGTGGTTGGGGTAGTCTAACGACCCTTGTTCAAGACCCTTGAAGCCTAAACCCCAATTCCTGTGAACCCCGTACTCCCTGCAAACCCTAGATGCACGTCTTAATTTAACTCCCAAACGCTACAAGCTCCAAAAAATGCTAAAGCCTCTGCTCTCTCAGAGAAACAAGCTTCAGCTAAGCGCCAGCTACATGACCCAGGCGCCGGCGTCTCTCGCTGTCGCTCTCTCTGTGACTTCGCAGACGCACAAGGTCAGCCTTCCCGTTTGGGGTTTAGGAAGTTCGGGGGATGAGGGGATGGGGGGAGGTAGGGGGGTAGGCGGTTTAGGGCTTCGAGGTTTGAGTTTTTTATTTTCTCCCGTGGTTTGAGGACTGCAGTTTCGGCTTCAGGTTTCAGGGTTTGGGAGTGTAGTCTTCAGGGTGTGCTGCTAACCTTGGGATTTGTTCGCTTTTGCATGGCAACGCGCCTCGAAAGTTTACATGTCTCATGTCAAATTCACCGGCTCAGAAAGCAGCTCCACGACTATGCAGGCCATGTCGAGCTTGTGAAGCGTCGCTCAGCCAGGCACTGCGAGCAAGAGATGGTTAGGGCTGAATTGCCTTGGGTCTCATCCGAGAACAGCTATAGGTCCCTCCACTGCGTGGGGCCAGGGCCAGCCTTCCACAAGTTCCACACAGTTCCACTCAATTGGGGGAGGTCCTCCCTGCTGATCCCTGCTGATGAACAGCATCTGCGCCATCTCCAGTGCGAGCTCCTTCACGTCCATGTTGCGATCGACCTGTGGCAGCAGGTCTCTGCCAGTGGCCGTCTCAGCGGTGTCAGGAGGCGCCAAAAGAGGCAGCTCCTGACACCGCAGAGATGGCCAGTGGCAAAGACGCGCTTCTGCAGGTTGATCGCAACGTGGACATGAAGGAGCTCTTTTTTCTGGAGAGGATGGTGCAAACTTTGATCATGACCAGGGAGGGCCCCTCAAGCCTCTTGTCCAACTGCAGCGAGCCCGGAGCGATGCCGAGGGGTCTTGACGTGACGTGTCCCTAGTGCTTGGACAAGCAGCTGGTGAAGTCTGCTCCGTATGAAATGGTGGATTCTGGCGAGGACCTGCGTGAGGTCGCCCAGAAGAGATGCGTGCAGCTGCACAAGTCGTGGGGGTGGTTACATCACCCAAGTCTCAAGTCGCCCGTGCTGTCCACGACGTCTGACGGGAGTTTCACCGGACAAGTTTTCCGAGGTCGAAAGGCCTTTCGGGCCCATCGAAGCGAGATTTAAACCTAAGTCGGAATGAAAATTAAAAGGCCACTGGCCTCATTCGTAGTAAATTGTTTTTTAAATCTAAATTTGCCAATTAAAAGCCGGACCCTATGAAATCCTCTTCTGGGGCCTGCCCGTCCGTAACAAAATCTCACAAGAGCTTTATATGCAGAGGTTACAGCCTCAGAAATCCTCATCTGGGCTTCCTGCCTATTTTATTGAGAAAATGCTTCTACATAAGAAGCCCACACCCTACGAAAAGAATTCTATACTTAAAGGCCACACCCTATGAAATCCTCTTCTGGGCCCTCTTAATGAAATTTCAGTAGACTTGTGTCTGATAAAGCCACAGCTTCGTTCGTAATTAACCCAAGTAAAAAACATATTAAGAGGCCCAGCCCCAAGACATCCTCTTCTAAGCCTCATTGATTAATACCTATTTAGAACATTTTTGTTTTTCCCACACCCTGTGAAATCTTTCGCTGGCCCCATTCGTAATGAAACGCAATTTGATTTCATATTGTAAGCCCACACCCTAAGAAATCCTCTTCTGGGCTTCGTTCGTAATTGAACCCAAGTAAAGCAAGTGTATATTCAGAGGCCAACCCCAGGACATCCTCCTCGCAATGAAACCGAGTTAGAATTCTATATTGCAGACCATACCCTATGAAATCCCTTTCTGGCCCCTATTTGTAATGAAGATTAATTAGAATTCTGTATTACAAAGCCACACGCCAAGAAATCCTCATTAGACCTTCGTTTGTAATTAGACTTATTTTCGATTTGCCAAGATGCTTGTATTAAAAAAAGCCACACCATTCTGGGACCTGTTCGTAACAGAATCTCATAAGAAATTTATAATGCTCGGAAAGAAGCCCACACCCTAAGAAGTTCTGACCTAGGCTAGGTTCGTATGTAACTCTTGGACATAAATTTATATCATGAGCCCCCATTCGTATTCGAATGTACTTACAATTCCATATTTAACCGCTAGACCCTATGAAATCCTCTTCTGGTGCCTATTAGTGAAATGTCAATAGACTTGTATATGATAAAGCCATATCTTCGTTAGTAAATTAAACCCAAGTCAAACAAACAAATTAAGAGGCCCCGCCACAAGACATCCTCTTCTAAGCTTCATTGGTTAATACCTATTTGGAATTCTATTTTGCAGACCACACCCTCATCCCAGAACAGCTATGTATATATATATATATATATATATACATACACATAAATGTATATATATATATATATACATATATATATATACATATATATATATACATATATATATATATATATTTATTTATCCCGTCGCCGGGGGCCACTGGAGGCCAGCCTGAAGCCGAGATTCCATGCCAAGGGGTTTCTTTTTCGTTTTCAGAGAAAACGGCGAGACCAACCTAGTTCCCACGAAGTTGCACTCATTTGGGGGGAGATACTGAGCGCCACGAGGCCCTGCGAAAGGGCCGCTTGGGCCGCATTGCCGCCACTGCGGTCGTCGATTCGGACTCTTCGCAGTGAGCGGACTGGGCGTGGTTCGGCGCTTGGAGGCGAGGTGCTCTTCCCGCTCCGCCATTGCCTGCGCAGAACCAGCTCTACACAGAGATGGCCACAGGCCAAAACCTGCTTCCACAGGTCGATTGCAAGGTGGACATGAAGGAGCTCTCATTGGAGACCATGATTCAAACTTTGTTCATGGCCAGAGAAGACCTCCTCCAATTGCATGCAGTGAACCCGGAGCTGTGCCGAGAGGCTTTAGCTCCGGGTTCGCTGTGTGCAGTTGGAGAAGGTCTTCCCTGGTCATGTACAGCGTCTGTATCATCGTCTCCACTGAGAGCTCCGTCAGCTGCGCCCCACCTATGTGGTGGTAACCTGGCGGCCTCGTCCGGAGCCGTCCGGACCATTTGCAAGCAGAGTGTGTCCTATAGAGTGCTTGGACGATCAACTCGTGAAGAGCGCTCAGTACGACGAAATGGTGGACTTTGCCGAGGACCTGCGCGAGGTCGCTCTGGAGAGATGCGTGCAGCTTCAGCAGGTAGCACGCCGACTAGGGTCCGGGGTTGCAAGCCGTGGGGGTTGTTAGATCACCCAAGTCGCCCGTGCTGTCCAAGACATCTGACGGGAGTTTCACCGGGCAAGTTTTGTGTGAGCACCGAACGACCATTGCGCGAACGAAGTTGCAGAAGCAGCATGTGCTAAGCAGGCCCTGAACATCCCTGAGCCGTCGCACGCCCTGAATCCCGACATGGTCCTCGAGCTTTAATTTTTAATTAGACCATCAAGCCCAGCCGCTGCCTGAAAAGCTCTTCGAATGGGCTCACAAGCTTCGAGACGCCTAAATCGGCCACGAACCCGAAATCCCAAACCGACAAAGCATGTTTGATTGCCCGCAACACATGAGAGTATATAGGCCTTATGACGATCATGGTGAACGATTCAGGTCCTTGTTCAAGTCCTTGTTGAAGGGTATCATTATGGCTCGGCAACCAATTGTGCCAGCCGGAGCAGCGCGCATCAGAGTAGAAGTGACAACAGCGATGGGGTATAGGGTGTGGCGTTTCATTGGGCTGAAGGTAGCGAAAAGTTTCTTGCAGCGTCTGCGGCTCTGCCACACAGAGCGAGCAACACATTCTGAACTTTGGTCTCATCTCAGAACAGCTAGAAGTCCAGCCACCCTGAAAACAAGATTCCATTCTAAGGGGTTCTTGCGTTTTTAGAGGCACGGCGAGTTCCATAGTTGTCATAGTTCCACTCAGTTGGGGGGGAGTTCTGAGCGCCATGAGGGTCTGTGAAAGGGCCACTTGCCGCCACTGTGGCCGTCGAGTCGGACTGCTTGGAGTGAACGGGCTCGGCGTGGCACGGCGCTGGCACGAGGCGAGGTGCTCTTCCGCCTCCACCATTGCTTGCGCAGCTCCACCATCGGAAGAGGCAGCGCCTCCTGACCCCGCAGAGATGGCGACGGGCAGAGACCTGCTCCCCCAAATCGATCGGACTGTGGACGTGAAAAGCCTCTCGCTGGAGGTTATGATTCAAACTCTATTCATGTCCAGGGACGACCTCCTCGAACTGCACGCGCTGAACCCGGAGCTATTCCGGGAGGTCCTGAACTATGTGGTGGTCACCTGGCGCCCCGGGGCCTTCTCCGGAGCCCCGCTGCGCCCCGCCCTGGGGCTGGGTCCGGGTCGTGACGACGCCACTGTCCTCCTTAGGGCCAAAGTGCCCGCGCTCCGAGAAATTTGTGAGCAGAGCGTTTCCCTTGCGTGTTTGGACAACCAGTTTGTCAAGTACGCTCAATTTGACGACATGGTAGATTGTGGCGAAGACCTGCGTGAGGTCGCTCTTGAGAGATGCCTGCAGCTTCAGCAGGTGGTGTGCCGACTTGGGTCCGGGGTAGCAAGCCGCGGGGGTGGTTAAAGCACCCAAGTCGCCCGCGTTGTCCAAGACATCTGACGGGAGTTTCACCGGACAAAGTCCGTGAGCACTGAATTGCCGCCGCGCTAAGGAAATTGCAGAAGCAGCACGATCCCTGAACCGTCACAAGCCCTCAAGCCCTGAACTGTAGCGAGCCTTTAATGCCCCTTCGAATGGGCTCCGCGTGACACTTGATCCCCAATCATCCCCAATCCACGAGGCATAGTGGATTGCCCTCCATGGGCCCTATGAGACTCGACTATTAGGGTCCTTATTTCGGGTCCATTCAGGGCTTGGGGAAACAAGTAACCCAGTAACCCTTGTTCTAGACACTTGAGAAGCCTAAGCCCAAAACCCTGTCAACGCTCAAGCCTAGTTTTCTGGAAGAAGCAAGCTTCAGCCAAGAGAGCCAAGAGCCAGCTACATGACCCAGGTGCCGGTGCTTCTGGCCTCTCGCTCTCGGCGACTTCGCAGACACGCAAGGTGAAGCTGGCCGTTGAGCGTTTAGGAAGTTGGGTTTGGGGTGTTCGGTGGTGTTCGAGCTTTGGGTTGACTTTTTTCCGTGTGTTTTGAGGGTTAAAGGTTTGAGTGCCGAGTCTTCAGGGTCTACTGCCGTCCTTGGGTGTTCCCCTCGCTCTTGTAGAGCAATGCTAGACAAGTGACCTTAGGAAACATTTTGTATCCTTGTATAACACCTCAAGGAAAGGATTTATCATTATGGCTTGGTACAACCAATTGTGCCAGCCGGAGCAGCGCGCATCAGAGTAGAAGTGACAATATCGATGGGGTATAGGGTGCGGTGTTTCATTGGGCTGAAGGTAGCGAAAATTTTCTTGCAGCGTCTGCGGCTCCGCCACACAGAGCGAGCAAGACATTTTGAACTTTGGTCTCATCTCAGAACAGCTAGAAGTCCAGCCACCCTGAAACCAAGATTCCATTCTAAGGGGTTCTTGCGTTTTTAGAGGCACGGCGAGTTCCATAGTTATCATAGTTCCACTCAGTTGGCGGGGAGTTCTGAGCGCCATGAGGGTCTGTGAAAGGGCCACTTGCCGCCACTGTGGCCGTCGAGTCGGACTGCTTGGAGTGAACGGGCTCGGCGTGGCACGGCGCTGGCACGAGGCAAGGTGCTCTTCCGCCTCCACCATTGCTTGCGCAGCTCCACCATCGGAAGAGGCAGCGCCTCCTGACCCCGCAGAGATGGCGACGGGCAGAGACCTGCTCCCCCAAATCGATCGGACTGTGGACGTGAAAAGCCTCTCGCTGGAGGTTATGATTCAAACTCTATTCATGTCCAGGGACGACCTCCTCGAACTGCACGCGCTGAACCCGGAGCTATTCCGGGAGGTCCTGAACTATGTGGTGGTCACCTGGCGCCCCGGGGCCTTCTCCGGAGCCCCGCTGCGCCCCGCCCTTGGGCTGGGTCCGGGTCGTGACGACGCCACTGTCCTCCTTAGGGCCAAAGTGCCCGCGCTCCGAGAAATTTGTGAGCAGAGCGTTTCCCTTGCGTGTTTGGACAACCAGTTTGTCAAGTACGCTCAATTTGACGACATGGTAGATTGTGGCGAAGACCTGCGTGAGGTCGCTCTTGAGAGATGCCTGCAGCTTCAGCAGGTGGTGTGCCGACTTGGGTCCGGGGTAGCAAGCCGCGGGGGTGGTTAAAGCACCCAAGTCGCCCGCGTTGTCCAAGACATCTGACGGGAGTTTCACCGGACAATTTCCGTAAGCACTGAACAAATTCCGCGCTAAGGGAAATTGCAGAAGCAGCACGATCCCTGAACCGTCACAAGCCCTCAAGCCCTGAACTGTAGCGAGCCTTTAATGCCCCTTCGAATGGGCTCCGCGTGACACTTGATCCCCAATCTACGAGGCATAGTGGATTGCCCTCCATGGGCCCTATGAGACTCGACTATTAGGGTCCTTATTTCGGGTCCATTCAGGGCTTGGGGAAACAAGTAACCCAGTAACCCTTGTTCTAGACACTTGAGAAGCCTAAGCCCAAAACCCTGTCAACGCTCAAGCCTAGTTTTCTGGAAGAAGCAAGCTTCAGCCCAGAGAGCCAAGAGCCAGCTACATGACCCAGGCGCCGGTGCTTCTGGCCTCTCGCTCTCGGCGACTTCGCAGACACGCAAGGTGAGCTGACCGTTGAGCGTTTAGGAAGTTGGGTTTGGGGTGTTCGGTGGTGTTCGAGCTTTGGGTTGACTTTTTTCCGTGTGTTTTGAGGGTTAAAGTTTCGGCTTACGTCTTCACGGTTTGAGTGCCGAGTCTTCAGGGCCTACTGCCGGCATTGGGTGTTCCCCTCGCTCTTGTGGGGCAGTGCTAGACAAGTGACCTTAGGAAACATTTTGTATCCTTGTATAACACCGAGAGAATTTATCATTATGGCTCGGCAACCCATTGTGCCAGCCGGAGCAGCGCGCATCAGAGTAGAAGTGACAACAGCGATGGGGTATAGGGGGGGGCGTTTCATTGGGCTGAAGGTAGCGAAAAGTTTCTTGCAGCGTCTGCGGCTCTGCCACACAGAGCGAGCAACACATTTTGAACTTTGGTCTCATCTCAGAAGCATATAAACCTTATCAACCCTAGAGCCCTCAACCGTACACCCTGTGTGCAGGTGCAGCCGGCCCCTTCCCGTTGGCAGCCTTGTCCTTCGGACCGTACTGAGGCATAGCTGCAGCCTGGACCTCACGGTGCTACTTGTCATGCTTCAAGATTCATTCAGCCCTCAACCCTGAACCTTTCTAGATTTCGGGTGTTTACAGTAGAAAGCAGCTCCACGACTATGCAAGCCATGTCGAGCTAACGCAGCGTCTGCGGTTCAGCCACACAGAGCGGGCAACATAATAATAATATCTTGAACTGCAGGTTAGGGCTGTTTACCTTTGGGTCCCATCTCAGAACAGCTATAGATCCCATCGCCGGGGCCAGTGTGGGCCAGCCACCCTGAAACCGAGATTCCATTCCAAGGGGTTCTTGCATTGCGCGGCGCTGGCACGAGGCACGGTGCTCTTCCCGCTCCACCCCCATTGCCGCCAATGCCTGTCAAGCTAGAACCGCACCAGAAGAGACAGCGCCTCCTGAGATGGCCACGGGCAGAGACCTTCTGCCGCATGTGGACCGGCAAGTGGACATGCAAAACCTCTCAATGGAGACGATGATACAGACGCTGTTCATGACCAGAGAGGACCTCCTCGAACTGCACGCACTGAACCCGGAGCTGTGCAAAGAAATATTGAACTATGTCGTGGTCACCTGTCCTCCTTAGGGCCAAAGTGCCCGCGCTCCGAGAAATTTGCGAGCAGAGCGTGTCCCTGGAGTGCTTGGACAACCAGCTCGCAAAATCAGCTCGAGTGAACGGGCTGGGCGTGGCACGGCGAGGCGAGGTGCTCTTCCCGCTCCGCCATTGCCTGCGCAGAACCAGCTACAGATACAACTACACCAGAAGAGGCAGCTCCTCCTCTGAAATTACAGAGACTCATTAGGGCCAACGTGCCCACATTCCGAGCCATCGGTGAGCAGAGCGTGTCCCTAGAGTGCTTGGACGATCAAGTCGTGAAGAGCATTCAGTTGATGAAATGGTGGATTTTGGCGAGGACCTGTGCGAGGTCGCTTTGGAGAGATGCATGCAGCTTCAGCAGGTAGCACGCCGACTAGGGTCCGGGGTTGCAAGCCGTGGGGTGTTTAATTCACCCAAGTCGCCCGCGTTGACCTGCGTGAGGTCGCCCAGAAGAGATGCGTGCAGCTGCACAAGTCGTGGGGGTGGTTACATCACCCAAGTCTCAAGTCGCCCGTGCTGTCTACGACGTCTGACGGGAGTTTCACCGGACAAGTTCCGTGAGCACTGAACTACCTCTGCGCTAAGGAAATTGCAGAAGCAGCTCCTCGTTGTGGGTTGATTTTCGAGTTTACGGTTTTAGGGTTTAAGGTTCCCCCCCCCCCTTGTGGTGTGGTTGTGGGTTGGTTTTGGGGTTTAGGGTTTTTGGTTTTCAGTTTAGGGTTGATAGCGTTTAGGGTCTATAGGGCTTTAGGGTTTAGGGTTAGGCGGTTGGGGGGGGACCATACCATGGGGGGGGGGGGTTGGCGAACCGAGAGCCGGGATCATATGTGCGCAAATCCGGGGGCAAAAGGCGCCAACTAAACCAAAAGCGGGGGTCTCCCTTTTCTGGGGTACAGGAAGCGTAAGCGCTGAAACGCTGGGCCCTTCCGTACGGGTAGGCATCCTAAAAGCTGCCTCTTAACCCAAAAGCTTCCCCTAACCCTAAACCCTATAAACCCTAAACCCTAAACCCTGAATTGAGAGGCTTAGGGTTGGGGCCCGAGGTCGACCTTGTCCGAAGCCAGTGCAGGCGCTTCGCAAGTTCAGGGAGCGAAATTTGTAGGCTACCAGGCTTCTGTAAAGGGCTGAGAGGGTTTGGGGGACTGCGGGTTTCGGAGTTTGGTTCAGGGTTGTAGGGCCTCTGGACGTTTCGGTGCTGTGGATGTTTGCTATGTGTGTTTTATGTTGGGCCGGATAGGGCCCTATTTTGGTATGAGTGGGGTGCAGCCAACAGCCTCAGTTTAGAAAATCCTCCATCTAGCCTGGCTTGTCGAGTGCCTACTGAGTTCCCTGAGCCATTAAGAGCACTTTCAGGTTTCATAGCTCCTTGCTGATAGTTGGGATTGTCTGCGGCGGTGGAATCCCTGTCATGCCAGTTGCAAACCTTAAGCCCTAAACCCTCAACCCTACACCCTTTGTGCAGGTGAAGCCTGTGGCCCCTTCCCCTTGGCAGCCCTGTCCTTCGGACCGTACTGGGGCATAGCTGCGCAGGCCATGTCGAGCTTATGCAGCGCCTTCGGCTCAGCCAAGCAGAGCGAGCAACATAGCTTGAACTGCCATCAGAAATGGCTTACATCCTAGGTCCCACCAGCGGGGGGCCACCCAGACACCAAGATTCCCCTCCGAAGGGGTTTGAGCACTACCCAAACCCGGTGAACACTGAAGCCTAGTCCCCCTGGAAGAAGCAAGCTTCAGCCAAGAGCCAGGCGCCGGCGCCTCTCGCCTCTCGCTGTCGGCGCCGTCGCAGACGCGCAAGGTGAATCTGCCCGTTGAGCGTTTAGGAAGTTGGGCGGGGGGGGGGGCGGGGAGGGGGTGTTGGGCGATTGGGGGGTTTCGAGTTTGGGTTGATCCTGTACCCGTATTTTGAGGGTAAGAGTTTCGGCTTAAGGCTTCAGGGTTTGGGCTTGGGTGCCTAGTCTTCAGGGTCTACTGGCGGCCTTGGGTGTTGCTTTGCTCTTGTAGGGCAATGCTAGACAACTGGAAATGCTTGCAGGAAGAGTGCCCTTAGGAAATACGTGTTGTGCCTTTATACTATAGAACCTCAAACAAAGGGATTTGTCGTTATGGCTCGGCAACACACATCAGAATAGAGAGACAATAGCGATGGCAGTCGGAAGAGGTTAGTTAGGGTTTAGGGTGTGGTGTTTCATGGGGCTGAAGGTAGCGAAGGTTTCTTGCAGCGTCTGCGGCTCAGCCACACAGAACGAGCAACAGATCTTGAACTGCAATCAGAACGGGTTGGAGCTGTTTACCTTTGTGTCTCATCCCAGAACAGCTATGTATAATATATATATATATAATATGGTATATAATATATGTATCTATCCAATGTATATAGATATATATATATATATATATATATATGCTCACCCCCCCCCCCCCATGATCTAGGTCGAAAGGCCTTTCGGGCCCATCGAAGCGAGATTTAAACCTAAGTCGGAATGAAAATTAAAAGGCCACTGGCCTCATTCGTAGTAAAAATGTTTTTAAATCTAAATTTGCCAATTAAAAGCCGGACCCTATGAAATCCTCTTCTGGGGCCTGCCTGTCCGTAACAAAATCTCACAAGAGCTTTATATGCAGAGGTTACAGCCTCAGAAATCCTCATCTGGGCTTCCTGCCTATTTTATTGAGAAAATGCTTCTACATAAGAAGCCCACACCCTACGAAAAGAATTCTATACTTAAAGGCCACACCCTATGAAATCCTCTTCTGGGCCCTCTTAATGAAATTTCAGTAGACTTGTGTCTGATAAAGCCACCTTCGTTCGTAATTAACCCAAGTAAAAAAACATATTAAGAGGCCCAGCCCCAAGACATCCTCTTCTAAGCCTCATTGATTAATACCTATTTAGAACATTTTTGTTTTTCCCACACCCTGTGAAATCTTTCGCTGGCCCCATTCGTAATGAAACGCAATTTGATTTCATATTGTAAGCCCACACCCTAAGAAATCCTCTTCTGGGCTTCGTTCGTAATTGAACCCAAGTAAAGCAAGTGTATATTCAGAGGCCAACCCCAGGACCTCCTCCTCGCAATGAAACCGAGTTAGAATTCTATATTGCAGACCATACCCTATGAAATCCCTTTCTGGCCCCTATTTGTAATGAAGATTAATTATAAAAAAAAATTACAAAGCCACACGCCAAGAAATCCTCATTAGACCTTCGTTTGTAATTAGACTTATTTTCGATTTGCCAAGATGCTTGTATTAAAAAAAGCCACACCATTCTGGGGCCTGTTCGTAACAGAATCTCGTAAGAAGTTTATAATGCTAGGTAAGAAGCCCACACCCTAAGAAGTTCTGACCTAGGCTAGGTTCGTATGTAACTCTTGGACAGAAATTTATATCATGAGCCCCCATTCGTATTTGAATGTACTTACAATTCCATATTTAACCGCTAGACCCTGTGAAATCCTCTTCTGGTGCCTATTAGTGAAATGTCAATAGACTTGTATATGATAAAGCCATAGCTTCGTTAGTAAATTAAACCCAAGTCAAACAAACAAATTAAGAGGCCCCGCCACAAGACATCCTCTTCTAAGCTTCATTGGTTAATACCTATTTGGAATTCTATTTTGCAGACCACACCCTATGAAATTCTCCCCTGGCCTCGCTTCATACTACAATGTTATTTGAGGTTTGTATTAAAACGCCACACCCTAAGAAATCCTCATCTGGACTCGTTTGGAATTCCACTTAAATTGAATTTTAAGTTTAGAGGCCACACCCCTTTGGACAGAATTTAAAATGCCACACCCTAAGACCTGTGTATGGTAAAGCCACAGCTTCGTTCGTAAAACCAAACCAAGTAAAACAATTAAGAGGCCACGCCCTTCTAAGCCTCATTCGTTACTACCTCTTTGGAATTTTATTTTACCGACCACACCCTGTGAAAGTCTCCTCTGGCCCCGCTTCGTAATGAAATGTAATTTGAGGTTTGCACTAAAACACCACACCCTAAGAAATCCTCAACTGGACTTCCTTTGTGATTCCACTTAAATAGACGTTTAAATTACGAGGCCACACCCCATGACATCCTCTTCGAAGCCCCACTCTTTTTTAAGTCCAATTAGACTTTTGAATTGCAGGTCCACATCCTCAAAAGAACCACACCCTAAGAAACCCTCTCTATTTCTTTTTTTTTTTATTACTTTTCATATTAAGACGCCACATCCCAAGACATCCTCTTCTAAGCCTCATTCGTAATTAAATCTAATGGAACTTTACATGTTAACGCCACGCCCTGCATACCGAATAGGCTGAATTGAAAAAAAACGAATGGTGGGTGTGTTTGTGTGCTTTTCTCTGTGTGTGTGCAAGGCAGTCACATTAGCAGAAACAACGTATAACAATACACATTCTTTATACAAGAAAAGCATTTTTTGCAAAATTTGCTAAAAAAAAATCCAAAAATCCAAAAATCCAAAAATCCAAAAACTCAAAACCATGGAGCCGGGAGGCCGCCTTTTTTGGATTTTTTGGTTTTCTCGAGGTTTTTTTGGTTTTTTTTTTGGAAAAATAAAAAAAAAAACCATGTTTTTTTTTGGATTTTACTTGCTCCTGGCCTCAAAAACCTAAAAACACATGGTTTTTTTTGGATTTTGAGTGAAAATCCAAAAAAAAACCATGTGTTTTTTTAGTTTCTGAGACCAGGAGCACCTGAAATCCAAAAAAACACGAGGGTTTTTTTGGATTTTCACTCAAAATCCAAAAAAAAACATGTGTTTTTTAGGTTTTTGAGGCCAGGAGCAAGTAAAATCCAAAAAAAAACCATGGTTTTTTTGGATTTTTCCAAAAAAAACCTCGAGAAAACCAAAAAATCCAAAAAAGGCGGCCTCCCGGCTCCATGGTTTCGAGTTTTTGGATTTTTGGATTTTTGGATTTTTGGATTTTTGGATTTTTGGATTTTTGGATTTGTGTCAAAATTTGCAAATTCTGCAAAAAAGAAGTGTTTTTTGCATACAATTCTGTGTTTATAAGCCTGTCCTATGCAAATAATTCATAGACATGTTTACCAAATTGCATTTTCCTGTGTTTTTGGGGTGTTTTTTTTATGTGGTGATGTGGAAGTAGTGCTAAACACACGCGTTTTTCACTATTTACAGGTTTTCTCGCATAGGACTAGACGTGCAAAAACAGGACATCGCCTAGCATAGCCAGCATGTCATTTTAATCGGTATTTACGAGGGTTTTTATAGGGACAAAGCAAAACCTAGATCATGGGGGGGGGGGGTGACCATATATATATACATATATATATATATGTATATATATTTATAGTTATATATATATATATATATATCCCGTCGCCGGGGGCCACTGGAGGCCAGCCTGAAGCCGAGATTCCATGCCAAGGGGGTTCTTTTTCGTTTTCAGAGAAACAACAACGAGACCAACAGAGTTCCCACGTAATTATAGCTGCACTCATTTGGGGGGAGATACTGAGCGCCACGAGGCCCTGCGAAAGGGCCGCTTGACGCATTGCCGCCGCTGCGGTCGTCGATTCGGACTCTTCGCAGTGAGCGGACTGGGCGTGGTTCGGCGCTGGAGGCGAGGTGCTCTTCCCGCTCCGCCATTGCCTGCGCAGAACCAGCAGTACAGATACAACTATATACACCAGAAGAGGCAGCGCCTCCTGAAATTACAGAGATGGCCACAGGCCAAAACCTGCTTCCACACAGGTCGATTGCAAGGTGGACATGAAGGAGCTCTCATTGGAGACCATGACTCAAACTTTGTTCATGGCCAGAGAAGACCTCCTTAGGTCGTCCCTGGAAATGAACATGAGTTTGAATCATGGTCTCCAGTGAGAGCTCCGTCAGCCCCGCTGCGCCCCACCTATGTGGTGGTAACCTGGCGGCCTGGTCCGGAGCCGCGCTGCGCCCAGCCTTGGGGCTGGGTCCGGGTTGTGACGACGCCACCGTCCTCATTGGGGCCAACGTGCCCGCATTCCGGACCATTTGCAAGCAGAGTGTGTCCTATAGAGTGCTTGGACGATCAACTCGTGAAGAGCGCTCAGTGTGACGAAATGGTGGACTTTGCCGCGGACCTGCGCGAGGTCGCTCTGGAGAGATGCGTGCAGCTTCAGCAGGTAGCACGCCGACTAGGGTCCGGGGTTGCAAGCCGTGGGGGTGGTTAGATCACCCAAGTCGCCCGTGCTGTCCAAAACATCTGACGGGAGTTTCACCGGGCAAGTTTTGTGAGCACCGAACGACCATTGCGCGAACGAAATTGCAGAAGCAGCATGTGCTAAGCAGGCCCTGAACATCCCTGAGCCGTCGCACGCCCTGAATCCCGACATGGTCCTCGAGCTTTAATTTTTAATTAGACCATCAAGCCCAGCCGCTGCCTGAAAAGCTCTTCGAATGGGCTCACAAGCTTCGAGACGCCTACTGTAAATCGGCCACGAACCCGAAATCCCAAACCGACAGAGCATGTTTGATTGCCCGCAACGCATTATAGTATATAGGCCTTATGACGATCATGGTGAACGATTCAGGTCCTTGTTCAAGTCCTTGTTGAAGGGTATCATTATGGCTCGGCAACCAATTGTGCCAGCCGGAGCAGCGCGCATCAGAGTAGAAGTGACAATATCGATGGGGTATAGGGTGCGGTGTTTCATTGGGCTGAAGGTAGCGAAAATTTTCTCGCAGCGTCTGCGGCTCCGCCACACAGAGCGAGCAACACATTTTGAATTTTGGTCTCATCTCAGAACAGCTAGAAGTCCAGCCACCCTGAAACCAAGATTCCATTCTAAGGGGTTCTTGCGTTTTTAGAGGCACGGCGAGTTCCATAGTTATCATAGTTCCACTCAGTTGGCGGGGAGTTCTGAGCGCCATGAGGGTCTGTGAAAGGGCCACTTGCCGCCACTGTGGCCGTCGAGTCGGACTGCTTGGAGTGAACGGGCTCGGCGTGGCACGGCGCTGGCACGAGGCAAGGTGCTCTTCCGCCTCCACCATTGCTTGCGCAGCTCCACCATCGGAAGAGGCAGCGCCTCCTGACCCCGCAGAGATGGCGACGGGCAGAGACCTGCTCCCCCAAATCGATCGGACTGTGGACGTGAAAAGCCTCTCGCTGGAGGTTATGATTCAAACTCTATTCATGTCCAGGGACGACCTCCTCGAACTGCACGCGCTGAACCCGGAGCTATTCCGGGAGGTCCTGAACTATGTGGTGGTCACCTGGCGCCCCGGGGCCTTCTCCGGAGCCCCGCTGCGCCCCGCCCTTGGGCTGGGTCCGGGTCGTGACGACGCCACTGTCCTCCTTAGGGCCAAAGTGCCCGCGCTCCGAGAAATTTGTGAGCAGAGCGTTTCCCTTGCGTGTTTGGACAACCAGTTTGTCAAGTACGCTCAATTTGACGACATGGTAGATTGTGGCGAAGACCTGCGTGAGGTCGCTCTTGAGAGATGCCTGCAGCTTCAGCAGGTGGTGTGCCGACTTGGGTCCGGGGTAGCAAGCCGCGGGGGTGGTTAAAGCACCCAAGTCGCCCGCGTTGTCCAAGACATCTGACGGGAGTTTCACCGGACAATTTCCGTAAGCACTGAACAAATTCCGCGCTAAGGGAAATTGCAGAAGCAGCACGATCCCTGAGCCGTCACAAGCCCTCAAGCCCTGAACTGTAGCGAGCCTTTAATGCCCCTTCGAATGGGCTCCGCGTGACACTTGATCCCCAATCTACGAGGCATAGTGGATTGCCCTCCATGGGCCCTATGAGACTCGACTATTAGGGTCCTTATTTCGGGTCCATTCAGGGCTTGGGGAAACAAGTAACCCAGTAACCCTTGTTCTAGACACTTGAGAAGCCTAAGCCCAAAACCCTGTCAACGCTCAAGCCTAGTTTTCTGGAAGAAGCAAGCTTCAGCCCAGAGAGCCAAGAGCCAGCTACATGACCCAGGCGCCGGTGCTTCTGGCCTCTCGCTCTCGGCGACTTCGCAGACACGCAAGGTGAGCTGACCGTTGAGCGTTTAGGAAGTTGGGTTTGGGGTGTTCGGTGGTGTTCGAGCTTTGGGTTGACTTTTTTCCGTGTGTTTTGAGGGTTAAAGGTTTGAGTGCCGAGTCTTCAGGGTCTACTGCCGTCCTTGGGTGTTCCCCTCGCTCTTGTAGAGCAATGCTAGACAAGTGACCTTAGGAAACATTTTGTATCCTTGTATAACACCTCAAGGAAAGGATTTATCATTATGGCTTGGTACAACCAAGTGTGCCAGCCGGAGCAGCGCGCATCAGAGTAGAAGTGACAATATCGATGGGGTATAGGGTGCGGTGTTTCATTGGGCTGAAGGTAGCGAAAATTTTCTTGCAGCGTCTGCGGCTCCGCCACACAGAGCGAGCAAGACATTTTGAACTTTGGTCTCATCTCAGAACAGCTAGAAGTCCAGCCACCCTGAAACCAAGATTCCATTCTAAGGGGTTCTTGCGTTTTTAGAGGCACGGCGAGTTCCATAGTTGTCATAGTTCCACTCAGTTGGGGGGGAGTTCTGAGCGCCATGAGGGTCTGTGAAAGGGCCGCTTGCCGCCACTGTGGCCGTCGAGTCGGACTGCTTGGAGTGAACGGGCTCGGCGTGGCACGGCGCTGGCACGAGGCGAGGTGCTCTTCCGCCTCCACCATTGCTTGCGCAGCTCCACCATCGGAAGAGGCAGCGCCTCCTGACCCCGCAGAGATGGCGACGGGCAGAGACCTGCTCCCCCAAATCGATCGGACTGTGGACGTGAAAAGCCTCTCGCTGGAGGTTATGATTCAAACTCTATTCATGTCCAGGGACGACCTCCTCGAACTGCACGCGCTGAACCCGGAGCTATTCCGGGAGGTCCTGAACTATGTGGTGGTCACCTGGCGCCCCGGGGCCTTCTCCGGAGCCCCGCTGCGCCCCGCCCTTGGGCTGGGTCCGGGTCGTGACGACGCCACTGTCCTCCTTAGGGCCAAAGTGCCCGCGCTCCGAGAAATTTGTGAGCAGAGCGTTTCCCTTGCGTGTTTGGACAACCAGTTTGTCAAGTACGCTCAATTTGACGACATGGTAGATTGTGGCGAAGACCTGCGTGAGGTCGCTCTTGAGAGATGCCTGCAGCTTCAGCAGGTGGTGTGCCGACTTGGGTCCGGGGTAGCAAGCCGCGGGGGTGGTTAAAGCACCCAAGTCGCCCGCGTTGTCCAAGACATCTGACGGGAGTTTCACCGGACAATTTCCGTAAGAACTGAACAAATTCCGCGCTAAGGGAAATTGCAGAAGCAGCACGATCCCTGAACCGTCACAAGCCCTCAAGCCCTGAACTGTAGCGAGCCTGTAATGCCCCTTCGAATGGGCTCCGCGTGACACTTGATCCCCAATCTACGAGGCATAGTGGATTGCCCTCCGTGGGCCCTATGAGACTCGACTATTAGGGTCCTTATTTCGGGTCCATTCAGGGCTTGGGGAAACAAGTAACCCAGTAACCCTTGTTCTAGACACTTGAGAAGCCTAAGCCCAAAACCCTGTCAACGCTCAAGCCTAGTTTTCTGGAAGAAGCAAGCTTCAGCCCAGAGAGCCAAGAGCCAGCTACATGACCCAGGCGCCGGTGCTTCTGGCCTCTCGCTCTCGGCGACTTCGCAGACACGCAAGGTGAGCTGACCGTTGAGCGTTTAGGAAGTTGGGTTTGGGGTGTTCGGTGGTGTTCGAGCTTTGGGTTGACTTTTTTCCGTGTGTTTTGAGGGTTAAAGTTTCGGCTTACGTCTTCACGGTTTGAGTGCCGAGTCTTCAGGGCCTACTGCCGGCATTGGGTGTTCCCCTCGCTCTTGTGGGGCAGTGCTAGACAAGTGACCTTAGGAAACATTTTGTATCCTTGTATAACACCGAGAGAATTTATCATTATGGCTCGGCAACCCATTGTGCCAGCCGGAGCAGCGCGCATCAGAGTAGAAGTGACAACAGCGATGGGGTATAGGGTGTGGCGTTTCATTGGGCTGAAGGTAGCGAAAAGTTTCTTGCAGCGTCTGCGGCTCTGCCACACAGAGCGAGCAACACATTTTGAACTTTGGTCTCATCTCAGAAGCATATAAACCTTATCAACCCTAGAGCCCTCAACCGTACACCCTGTGTGCAGGTGCAGCCGGCCCCTTCCCGTTGGCAGCCTTGTCCTTCGGACCGTACTGAGGCATAGCTGCAGCCTGGACCTCACGGTGCTACTTGTCATGCTTCAAGATTCATTCAGCCCTCAACCCTGAACCTTTCTAGATTTCGGGTGTTTACAGTAGAAAGCAGCTCCACGACTATGCAAGCCATGTCGAGCTTACGCAGCGTCTGCGGTTCAGCCACACAGAGCGGGCAACATAATAATAATATCTTGAACTGCAGGTTAGGGCTGTTTACCTTTGGGTCCCATCTCAGAACAGCTATAGATCCCATCGCCGGGGCCAGTGTGGGCCAGCCACCCTGAAACCGAGATTCCATTCCAAGGGGTTCTTGCATTGCGCGGCGCTGGCACGAGGCACGGTGCTCTTCCCGCTCCACCCCCATTGCCGCCAATGCCTGTCAAGCTAGAACCGCACCAGAAGAGACAGCGCCTCCTGAGATGGCCACGGGCAGAGACCTTCTGCCGCATGTGGACCGGCAAGTGGACATGCAAAACCTCTCAGTGGAGACGATGATACAGACGCTGTTCATGACCAGAGAGGACCTCCTCGAACTGCACGCACTGAACCCGGAGCTGTGCAAAGAAATATTGAACTATGTCGTGGTCACCTGTCCTCCTTAGGGCCAAAGTGCCCGCGCTCCGAGAAATTTGCGAGCAGAGCGTGTCCCTGGAGTGCTTGGACAACCAGCTCGCAAAATCAGCTCGAGTGAACGGGCTGGGCGTGGCACGGCGAGGCGAGGTGCTCTTCCCGCTCCGCCATTGCCTGCGCAGAACCAGCTACAGATACAACTACACCAGAAGAGGCAGCTCCTCCTCTGAAATTACAGAGACTCATTAGGGCCAACGTGCCCACATTCCGAGCCATCCGTGAGCAGAGCGTGTCCCTAGAGTGCTTGGACGATCAAGTCGTGAAGAGCATTCAGTTGATGAAATGGTGGATTTTGGCGAGGACCTGTGCGAGGTCGCTTTGGAGAGATGCATGCAGCTTCAGCAGGTAGCACGCCGACTAGGGTCCGGGGTTGCAAGCCGTGGGGTGTTTAATTCACCCAAGTCGCCCGCGTTGTCCAAGACATCAGATGGGAGTTTGAGCAGCGAACTGCCACCGCGCTGGTGAAGTTGCAGAAGCAGCATGTACTTAGACTAAGCAAGCCTGCACTTCAGCCGGTGCAAGCCCTAAATCCCCAAACGGTCCTCGAGCTTTAATTGATAACTAGACCATTCAGCCCTGCCGCCGCCTGGAAAGCTCTTCGAATAGGCTCTGGCAAGGAGACGCCTACATCAGCCACGAGATGTTAATCCCAACCCAACACATGTAGGCTTTCTGACGATTATGGATAGCTATTGGGGTCCTTGTTCGGGTCCTTATTCAGTGGTTGGGGTAGTCTAACGACCCTTGTTCAAGCCCCTTGAAGCCTAAACCCAAATTCCTGTGAACCCCGTACTCCCTGCAAACCCTAGATGCACGTCTTAATTTAAATCCCAAACGCTACAAGCTCCAAAAATGCTAAAGCCTATGCTCCCTCAGAGAAACAAGCTTCAGCTAAGCGCCAGCTACATGACCGGCGTCTCTCGCTGTCGCTCTCTCTGTGACTTCGCAGACGCACAAGGTCAGCCTTCCCGTTTGGGGTTTAGGAAGTTCGGGGGATGAGGGGATGGGGGGAGGTAGGGGGGTAGGCGGTTTAGGGCTTCGAGATTTGAGTTTTTATTTTCTCCCGTGGTTTGAGGACTGCAGTTTCGGCTTCAGGTTTCAGGGTTTGGGAGTGTAGTCTTCAGGGTGTGCTGCTAACCTTGGGATTTGTTCGCTTTTGCATGGCAACGCGCCTCGAAAGTTTACATGTCTCATGTCAAATTCACCGGCTCAGAAAGCAGCTCCACGACTATGCAGGCCATGTCGAGCTTGTGAAGCGTCGCTCAGCCAGGCACTGCGAGCAAGAGATGGTTAGGGCTGAATTGCCTTGGGTCTCATCCGAGAACAGCTATAGGTCCCTCCACTGCGTGGGGCCAGGGCCAGCCTTCCACAAGTTCCACACAGTTCCACTCAATTGGGGGAGGTCCTCCCTGCTGATGAACAGCATCTGCGCCATCTCCAGTGCGAGCTCCTTCACGTCCATGTTGCGATCGACCTGTGGCAGCAGGTCTCTGCCAGTGGCCGTCTCAGCGGTGTCAGGAGGCGCCAAAAGAGGCAGCTCCTGACACCGCAGAGATGGCCAGTGGCAAAGACGCGCTTCTGCAGGTTGATCGCAACGTGGACATGAAGGAGCTCTTTTTTCTGGAGAGGATGGTGCAAACTTTGATCATGACCAGGGAGGGCCCCCTCAAGCCTCTTGTCCAACTGCAGCGAGCCCGGAGCGATGCCGAGGGGTCTTGACGTGACGTGTCCCTAGTGCTTGGACAAGCAGCTGGTGAAGTCTGCTCCGTATGAAATGGTGGATTCTGGCGAGGACCTGCGTGAGGTCGCCCAGAAGAGATGCGTGCAGCTGCACAAGTCGTGGGGGTGGTTACATCACCCAAGTCTCAAGTCGCCCGTGCTGTCCACGACGTCTGACGGGAGTTTCACCGGACAAGTTTTCCGAGGTCGAAAGGCCTTTCGGGCCCATCGAAGCGAGATTTAAACCTAAGTCGGAATGAAAATTAAAAGGCCACTGGCCTCATTCGTAGTAAAAATGTTTTTAAATCTAAATTTGCCAATTAAAAGCCGGACCCTATGAAATCCTCTTCTGGGGCCTGCCTGTCCGTAACAAAATCTCACAAGAGCTTTATATGCAGAGGTTACAGCCTCAGAAATCCTCATCTGGGCTTCCTGCCTATTTTATTGAGAAAATGCTTCTACATAAGAAGCCCACACCCTACGAAAAGAATTCTATACTTAAAGGCCACACCCTATGAAATCCTCTTCTGGGCCCTCTTAATGAAATTTCAGTAGACTTGTGTCTGATAAAGCCACAGCTTCGTTCGTAATTAACCCAAGTAAAAAAAACATATTAAGAGGCCCAGCCCCAAGACATCCTCTTCTAAGCCTCATTGATTAATACCTATTTAGAACAATTTTGTTTTTCCCACACCCTGTGAAATCTTTCGCTGGCCCCATTCGTAATGAAACGCAATTTGATTTCATATTGTAAGCCCACACCCTAAGAAATCCTCTTCTGGGCTTCGTTCGTAATTGAACCCAAGTAAAGCAAGTGTATATTCAGAGGCCAACCCCAGGACATCCTCCTCGCAATGAAACCGAGTTAGAATTCTATATTGCAGACCATACCCTATGAAATCCCTTTCTGGCCCCTATTTGTAATGAAGATTAATTAGAATTCTGTATTACAAAGCCACACGCAAAGAAATCCTCATTAGACCTTCGTTTGTAATTAGACTTATTTTCGATTTGCCAAGATGCTTGTATTAAAAAAAGCCACACCATTCTGGGGCCTGTTCGTAACAGAATCTCGTAAGAAGTTTATAATGCTAGGTAAGAAGCCCACACCCTAAGAAGTTCTGACCTAGGCTAGGTTCGTATGTAACTCTTGGACAGAAATTTATATCATGAGCCCCCATTCGTATTTGAATGTACTTACAATTCCATATTTAACCGCTAGACCCTATGAAATCCTCTTCTGGTGCCTATTAGTGAAATGTCAATAGACTTGTATATGATAAAGCCATAGCTTCGTTAGTAAATTAAACCCAAGTCAAACAAACAAATTAAGAGGCCCCGCCACAAGACATCCTCTTCTAAGCTTCATTGGTTAATACCTATTTGGAATTCTATTTTGCAGACCACACCCTCATCCCAGAACAGCTATGTATATATATATATATATATACATACACATATATATATATATACATATATATATATATACATATATATATATATATATTTGTTTATTTATCCCGTCGCCGGGGGCCACTGGAGGCCAGCCTGAAGCCGAGATTCCATGCCAAGGGGTTTCTTTTTCGTTTTCAGAGAAAACGGCGAGACCAACCTAGTTCCCACGAAGTTGCACTCATTTGGGGGGAGATACTGAGCGCCACGAGGCCCTGCGAAAGGGCCGCTTGGGCCGCATTGCCGCCACTGCGGTCGTCGATTCGGACTCTTCGCAGTGAGCGGACTGGGCGTGGTTCGGCGCTTGGAGGCGAGGTGCTCTTCCCGCTCCGCCATTGCCTGCGCAGAACCAGCTCTACACAGAGATGGCCACAGGCCAAAACCTGCTTCCACAGGTCGATTGCAAGGTGGACATGAAGGAGCTCTCATTGGAGACCATGATTCAAACTTTGTTCATGGCCAGAGAAGACCTCCTCCAATTGCATGCAGTGAACCCGGAGCTGTGCCGAGAGGCTTTAGCTCCGGGTTCGCTGTGTGCAGTTGGAGAAGGTCTTCCCTGGTCATGTACAGCGTCTGTATCATCGTCTCCACTGAGAGCTCCGTCAGCTGCGCCCCACCTATGTGGTGGTAACCTGGCGGCCTCGTCCGGAGCCGTCCGGACCATTTGCAAGCAGAGTGTGTCCTATAGAGTGCTTGGACGATCAGCTCGTGAAGAGCGCTCAGTACGACGAAATGGTGGACTTTGCCGAGGACCTGCGCGAGGTCGCTCTGGAGAGATGCGTGCAGCTTCAGCAGGTAGCACGCCGACTAGGGTCCGGGGTTGCAAGCCGTGGGGGTGGTTAGATCACCCAAGTCGCCCGTGCTGTCCAAGACATCTGACGGGAGTTTCACCGGGCAAGTTTTGTGTGAGCACCGAACGACCATTGCGCGAACGAAATTGCAGAAGCAGCATGTGCTAAGCAGGCCCTGAACATCCCTGAGCCGTCGCACGCCCTGAATCCCGACATGGTCCTCGAGCTCTAATTTTTAATTAGACCATCAAGCCCAGCCGCTGCCTGAAAAGCTCTTCGAATGGGCTCACAAGCTTCGAGACGCCTAAATCGGCCACGAACCCGAATCCCAAACCGACAAAGCATGTTTGATTGCCCGCAACACATTAAAGTATATAGGCCTTATGACGATCATGGTGAACGATTCAGGTCCTTGTTCAAGTCCTTGTTGAAGGGTATCATTATGGCTCGGCAACCAATTGTGCCAGCCGGAGCAGCGCGCATCAGAGTAGAAGTGACAACAGCGATGGGGTATAGGGTGTGGCGTTTCATTGGGCTGAAGGTAGCGAAAAGTTTCTTGCAGCGTCTGCGGCTCTGCCACACAGAGCGAGCAACACATTCTGAACTTTGGTCTCATCTCAGAACAGCTAGAAGTCCAGCCACCCTGAAAACAAGATTCCATTCTAAGGGGTTCTTGCGTTTTTAGAGGCACGGCGAGTTCCATAGTTCCACTCAGTTGGGGGGGAGTTCTGAGCGCCATGAGGGTCTGTGAAAGGGCCACTTGCCGCCACTGTGGCCGTCAAGTCGGACTGCTTGGAGTGAACGGGCTCGGCGTGGCACGGCGCTGGCACGAGGCAAGGTGCTCTTCCGCCTCCACCATTGCTTGCGCAGCTCCACCATCGGAAGAGGCAGCGCCTCCTGACCCCGCAGAGATGGCGACGGGCAGAGACCTGCTCCCCCAAATCGATCGGACTGTGGACGTGAAAAGCCTCTCGCTGGAGGTTATGATTCAAACTCTATTCATGTCCAGGGACGACCTTCTGAAACTACACGAAGTGAACCCGGAGCTATTCCGGGAGGTCCTGAACTATGTGGTGGTCACCTGGCGCCCCGGGGCCTTCTCCGGAGCCCCGCTGCGCCCCGCCCTGGGGCTGGGTCCGGGTCGTGACGACGCCACTGTCCTCCTTAGGGCCAAAGTGCCCGCGCTCCGAGAAATTTGTGAGCAGAGCGTTTCCCTTGCGTGCTTGGACAACCAGTTTGTCAAGTACGCTCAATTTGACGACATGGTAGATTGTGGCGAAGACCTGCGTGAGGTCGCTCTTGAGAGATGCCTGCAGCTTCAGCAGGTGGTGTGCCGACTTGGGTCCGGGGTAGCAAGCCGCGGGGGTGGTTAAAGCACCCAAGTCGCCCGCGTTGTCCAAGACATCTGACGGGAGTTTCACCGGACAAAGTCCGTGAGCACTGAATTGCCGCCGCGCTAAGGAAATTGCAGAAGCAGCACGATACCTGAACCGTCACAAGCCCTCAAGCCCTGAACTGTAGCGAGCCTTTAATGCCCCTTCGAATGGGCTCCGCGTGACACTTGATCCCCAATCATCCCCAATCCACGAGGCATAGTGGATTGCCCTCCATGGGCCCTATGAGACTCGACTATTAGGGTCCTTATTTCGGGTCCATTCAGGGCTTGGGGAAACAAGTAACCCAGTAACCCTTGTTCTAGACACTTGAGAAGCCTAAGCCCAAAACCCTGTCAACGCTCAAGCCTAGTTTTCTGGAAGAAGCAAGGTTCAGCCAAGAGAGCCAAGAGCCAGCTACATGACCCAGGTGCCGGTGCTTCTGGCCTCTCGCTCTCGGCGACTTCGCAGACACGCAAGGTGAAGCTGGCCGTTGAGCGTTTAGGAAGTTGGGTTTGGGGTGTTCGGTGGTGTTCGAGCTTTGGGTTGACTTTTTTCCGTGTGTTTTGAGGGTTAAAGGTTTGAGTGCCGAGTCTTCAGGGTCTACTGCCGTCCTTGGGTGTTCCCCTCGCTCTTGTAGAGCAATGCTAGACAAGTGACCTTAGGAAACATTTTGTATCCTTGTATAACACCTCAAGGAAAGGATTTATCATTATGGCTTGGTACAACCAATTGTGCCAGCCGGAGCAGCGCGCATCAGAGTAGAAGTGACAATATCGATGGGGTATAGGGTGCGGTGTTTCATTGGGCTGAAGGTAGCGAAAATTTTCTCGCAGCGTCTGCGGCTCCGCCACACAGAGCGAGCAACACATTTTGAATTTTGGTCTCATCTCAGAACAGCTAGAAGTCCAGCCACTCTGAAACCAAGATTCCATTCTAAGGGGTTCTTGCGTTTTTAGAGGCACGGCGAGTTCCATAGTTATCATAGTTCCACTCAGTTGGCGGGGAGTTCTGAGCGCCATGAGGGTCTGTGAAAGGGCCACTTGCCGCCACTGTGGCCGTCGAGTCGGACTGCTTGGAGTGAACGGGCTCGGCGTGGCACGGCGCTGGCACGAGGCAAGGTGCTCTTCCGCCTCCACCATTGCTTGCGCAGCTCCACCATCGGAAGAGGCAGCGCCTCCTGACCCCGCAGAGATGGCGACGGGCAGAGACCTGCTCCCCCAAATCGATCGGACTGTGGACGTGAAAAGCCTCTCGCTGGAGGTTATGATTCAAACTCTATTCATGTCCAGGGACGACCTCCTCGAACTGCACGCGCTGAACCCGGAGCTATTCCGGGAGGTCCTGAACTATGTGGTGGTCACCTGGCGCCCCGGGGCCTTCTCCGGAGCCCCGCTGCGCCCCGCCCTTGGGCTGGGTCCGGGTCGTGACGACGCCACTGTCCTCCTTAGGGCCAAAGTGCCCGCGCTCCGAGAAATTTGTGAGCAGAGCGTTTCCCTTGCGTGTTTGGACAACCAGTTTGTCAAGTACGCTCAATTTGACGACATGGTAGATTGTGGCGAAGACCTGCGTGAGGTCGCTCTTGAGAGATGCCTGCAGCTTCAGCAGGTGGTGTGCCGACTTGGGTCCGGGGTAGCAAGCCGCGGGGGTGGTTAAAGCACCCAAGTCGCCCGCGTTGTCCAAGACATCTGACGGGAGTTTCACCGGACAATTTCCGTAAGCACTGAACAAATTCCGCGCTAAGGGAAATTGCAGAAGCAGCACGATCCCTGAACCGTCACAAGCCCTCAAGCCCTGAACTGTAGCGAGCCTTTAATGCCCCTTCGAATGGGCTCCGCGTGACACTTGATCCCCAATCTACGAGGCATAGTGGATTGCCCTCCATGGGCCCTATGAGACTCGACTATTAGGGTCCTTATTTCGGGTCCATTCAGGGCTTGGGGAAACAAGTAACCCAGTAACCCTTGTTCTAGACACTTGAGAAGCCTAAGCCCAAAACCCTGTCAACGCTCAAGCCTAGTTTTCTGGAAGAAGCAAGCTTCAGCCAAGAGAGCCAAGAGCCAGCTACATGACCCAGGTGCCGGTGCTTCTGGCCTCTCGCTCTCGGCGACTTCGCAGACACGCAAGGTGAAGCTGGCCGGTGAGCGTTTAGGAAGTTGGGTTTGGGGTGTTCGGTGGTGTTCGAGCTTTGGGTTGACTTTTTTCCGTGTGTTTTGAGGGTTAAAGGTTTGAGTGCCGAGTCTTCAGGGTCTACTGCCGTCCTTGGGTGTTCCCCTCGCTCTTGTAGAGCAATGCTAGACAAGTGACCTTAGGAAACATTTTGTATCCTTGTATAACACCTCAAGGAAAGGATTTATCATTATGGCTTGGTACAACCAATTGTGCCAGCCGGAGCAGCGCGCATCAGAGTAGAAGTGACAATATCGATGGGGTATAGGGTGCGGTGTTTCATTGGGCTGAAGGTAGCGAAAATTTTCTTGCAGCGTCTGCGGCTCCGCCACACAGAGCGAGCAAGACATTTTGAACTTTGGTCTCATCTCAGAGCAGCTAGAAGTCCAGCCACCCTGAAACCAAGATTCCATTCTAAGGGGTTCTTGCGTTTTTAGAGGCACGGCGAGTTCCATAGTTGTCATAGTTCCACTCAGTTGGGGGGGAGTTCTGAGCGCCATGAGGGTCTGTGAAAGGGCCGCTTGCCGCCACTGTGGCCGTCGAGTCGGACTGCTTGGAGTGAACGGGCTCGGCGTGGCACGGCGCTGGCACGAGGCGAGGTGCTCTTCCGCCTCCACCATTGCTTGCGCAGCTCCACCATCGGAAGAGGCAGCGCCTCCTGACCCCGCAGAGATGGCGACGGGCAGAGACCTGCTCCCCCAAATCGATCGGACTGTGGACGTGAAAAGCCTCTCGCTGGAGGTTATGATTCAAACTCTATTCATGTCCAGGGACGACCTCCTCGAACTGCACGCGCTGAACCCGGAGCTATTCCGGGAGGTCCTGAACTATGTGGTGGTCACCTGGCGCCCCGGGGCCTTCTCCGGAGCCCCGCTGCGCCCCGCCCTTGGGCTGGGTCCGGGTCGTGACGACGCCACTGTCCTCCTTAGGGCCAAAGTGCCCGCGCTCCGAGAAATTTGTGAGCAGAGCGTTTCCCTTGCGTGTTTGGACAACCAGTTTGTCAAGTACGCTCAATTTGACGACATGGTAGATTGTGGCGAAGACCTGCGTGAGGTCGCTCTTGAGAGATGCCTGCAGCTTCAGCAGGTGGTGTGCCGACTTGGGTCCGGGGTAGCAAGCCGCGGGGGTGGTTAAAGCACCCAAGTCGCCCGCGTTGTCCAAGACATCTGACGGGAGTTTCACCGGACAATTTCCGTAAGCACTGAACAAATTCCGCGCTAAGGGAAATTGCAGAAGCAGCACGATCCCTGAACCGTCACAAGCCCTCAAGCCCTGAACTGTAGCGAGCCTTTAATGCCCCTTCGAATGGGCTCCGCGTGACACTTGATCCCCAATCTACGAGGCATAGTGGATTGCCCTCCATGGGCCCTATGAGACTCGACTATTAGGGTCCTTATTTCGGGTCCATTCAGGGCTTGGGGAAACAAGTAACCCAGTAACCCTTGTTCTAGACACTTGAGAAGCCTAAGCCCAAAACCCTGTCAACGCTCAAGCCTAGTTTTCTGGAAGAAGCAAGCTTCAGCCCAGAGAGCCAAGAGCCAGCTACATGACCCAGGCGCCGGTGCTTCTGGCCTCTCGCTCTCGGCGACTTCGCAGACACGCAAGGTGAGCTGACCGTTGAGCGTTTAGGAAGTTGGGTTTGGGGTGTTCGGTGGTGTTCGAGCTTTGGGTTGACTTTTTTCCGTGTGTTTTGAGGGTTAAAGTTTCGGCTTACGTCTTCACGGTTTGAGTGCCGAGTCTTCAGGGCCTACTGCCGGCATTGGGTGTTCCCCTCGCTCTTGTGGGGCAGTGCTAGACAAGTGACCTTAGGAAACATTTTGTATCCTTGTATAACACCGAGAGAATTTATCATTATGGCTCGGCAACCCATTGTGCCAGCCGGAGCAGCGCGCATCAGAGTAGAAGTGACAACAGCGATGGGGTATAGGGTGTGGCGTTTCATTGGGCTGAAGGTAGCGAAAAGTTTCTTGCAGCGTCTGCGGCTCTGCCACACAGAGCGAGCAACACATTTTGAACTTTGGTCTCATCTCAGAAGCATATAAACCTTATCAACCCTAGAGCCCTCAACCGTACACCCTGTGTGCAGGTGCAGCCGGCCCCTTCCCGTTGGCAGCCTTGTCCTTCGGACCGTACTGAGGCATAGCTGCAGCCTGGACCTCACGGTGCTACTTGTCATGCTTCAAGATTCATTCAGCCCTCAACCCTGAACCTTTCTAGATTTCGGGTGTTTACAGTAGAAAGCAGCTCCACGACTATGCAAGCCATGTCGAGCTAACGCAGCGTCTGCGGTTCAGCCACACAGAGCGGGCAACATAATAATAATATCTTGAACTGCAGGTTAGGGCTGTTTACCTTTGGGTCCCATCTCAGAACAGCTATAGATCCCATCGCCGGGGCCAGTGTGGGCCAGCCACCCTGAAACCGAGATTCCATTCCAAGGGGTTCTTGCATTGCGCGGCGCTGGCACGAGGCACGGTGCTCTTCCCGCTCCACCCCCATTGCCGCCAATGCCTGTCAAGCTAGAACCGCACCAGAAGAGACAGCGCCTCCTGAGATGGCCACGGGCAGAGACCTTCTGCCGCATGTGGACCGGCAAGTGGACATGCAAAACCTCTCAGTGGAGACGATGATACAGACGCTGTTCATGACCAGAGAGGACCTCCTCGAACTGCAAGCACTGAACCCGGAGCGGTGTCACCTGTCCTCCTTAGGGCCAAAGTGCCCGCGCTCCGAGAAATTTGCGAGCAGAGCGTGTCCCTGGAGTGCTTGGACAACCAGCTCGCAAAATCAGCTCGAGTGAACGGGCTGGGCGTGGCACGGCGAGGCGAGGTGCTCTTCCCGCTCCGACATTGCCTGCGCAGAACCAGCTACAGATACAACTACACCAGAAGAGGCAGCTCCTCCTCTGAAATTACAGAGACTCATTAGGGCCAACGTGCCCACATTCCGAGCCATCCGTGAGCAGAGCGTGTCCCTAGAGTGCTTGGACGATCAAGTCGTGAAGAGCATTCAGTTGATGAAATGGTGGATTTTGGCGAGGACCTGTGCGAGGTCGCTTTGGAGAGATGCATGCAGCTTCAGCAGGTAGCACGCCGACTAGGGTCCGGGGTTGCAAGCCGTGGGGTGTTTAATTCACCCAAGTCGCCCGCGTTGACCTGCGTGAGGTCGCCCAGAAGAGATGCGTGCAGCTGCACAAGTCGTGGGGGTGGTTACATCACCCAAGTCTCAAGTCGCCCGTGCTGTCTACGACGTCTGACGGGAGTTTCACCGGACAAGTTCCGTGAGCACTGAACTACCTCTGCGCTAAGGAAATTGCAGAAGCAGCTCCTCGTTGTGGGTTGATTTTCGAGTTTACGGTTTTAGGGTTTAAGGTTCCCCCCCCCCCTTGTGGTGTGGTTGTGGGTTGGTTTTGGGGTTTAGGGTTTTTGGTTTTCAGTTTAGGGTTGATAGCGTTTAGGGTCTATAGGGCTTTAGGGTTTAGGGTTAGGCGGTTGGGGGGGGACCATACCATGGGGGGGGGGGGGGGGTTGGCGAACCGAGAGCCGGGATCATATGTGCTCAAATCCGGGGTCAAAAGGCGCCAACTAAACCAAAAGCGGGGGTCTCCCTTTTCTGGGGTACAGGAAGCGTAAGCGCTGAAACGCTGGGCCCTTCCGTACGGGTCGGCATCCTAAAAGCTGCCTCTTAACCCAAAAGCTTCCCCTAACCCTATAAACCCTATAAACCCTATAAACCCTAAACCCTAAACCCTGAATTGAGAGGCTTAGGGTTGGGGCCCGAGGTCGACCTTGTCCACCCGAAGCCAGTGCAGGCGCTCGCGAGTTCAGGGAGCGAAATTTGTAGGCTACCAGGCTTCTGTAAAGGGCTGAGAGGGTTTGGGGGACTGCGGGTTTCGGAGTTTGGTTCAGGGTTGTAGGGCCTCTGGACGTTTCGGTGCTGTGGATGTTTGCTATGTGTGTTTTATGTTGGGCCGGATAGGGCCCTATTTTGGTATGAGTGGGGTGCAGCCAACAGCCTCAGTTTAGAAAATCCTCCATCTAGCCTGGCTTGTCGAGTGCCTACTGAGTTCCCTGAGCCATGATGAGCACTTTCAGGTTTCATAGCTCCTTGCTGATAGTTGGGATTGTCTGCGGCGGTGGAATCCCTGCCATGCCAGTTGCAAACCTTAAGCCCTAAACCCTCAACCCTACACCCTTTGTGCAGGTGAAGCCTGTGGCCCCTTCCCCTTGGCAGCCCTGTCCTTCGGACCGTACTGGAGCATAGCTGCGCAGGCCATGTCGAGCTTATGCAGCGCCTTCGGCTCAGCCAAGCAGAGCGAGCAACATAGCTTGAACTGCCATCAGAAATGGCTTACATCCTAGGTCCCACCACCGGGGGGCCACCCAGACACCAAGATTCCCCTCCGAAGGGGTTCCCTCCGAAGGGGTTTGAGCACTACCCAAACCCGGTGAACACTGAAGCCTAGTCCCCCTGGAAGAAGCAAGCTTCAGCCAAGAGCCAGGCGCCGGCGCCTCTCGCCTCTCGCTGTCGGCGCCGTCGCAGACGCGCAAGGTGAATCTGCCCGTTGAGCGTTTAGGAAGTTGGGCGGGGGGGGGGGCGGGGAGGGGGTGTTGGGCGATTGGGGGGTTTCGAGTTTGGGTTGATCCTGTACCCGTATTTTGAGGGTAAGAGTTTCGGCTTAAGGCTTCAGGGTTTGGGCTTGGGTGCCTAGTCTTCAGGGTCTACTGGCGGCCTTGGGTGTTGCTTTGCTCTTGTAGGGCAATGCTAGACAACTGGAAATGCTTGCAGGAAGAGTGCCCTTAGGAAATACGTGTTGTGCCTTTATACTATAGAACCTCAAACAAAGGGATTTGTCGTTATGGCTCGGCAACACACATCAGAATAGAGAGACAATAGCGATGGCAGTCGGAAGAGGTTAGTTAGGGTTTAGGGTGTGGTGTTTCATGGGGCTGAAGGTAGCGAAGGTTTCTTGCAGCGTCTGCGGCTCAGCCACACAGAACGAGCAACAGATCTTGAACTGCAATCAGAACGGGTTGGAGCTGTTTACCTTTGTGTCTCATCCCAGAACAGCTATGTATAATATATATATATATATGTATATCCCATCGCCGGGGCCACTGAGGCCAGCCACCCTGAAGCCGAGATTCCATGCCAAGGGGTTCTTACGTTTTCAGAGGCACGACGAGACCAACATAGTTCCCACATAGTTGCACTCAGCGAGAGGGCCGCTTGCCGCCACTGCGGTCGTCGATTCGGACTCTTCGCAGTGAACGGACTGGGCGTGGTTCGGTGCTGGAGGCGAGGTGCTCTTCCCGCTCCGCCATTGCCTGCGCAGAACCAGCTCTACAGATACAACTATATATACACCAGAAGAGGCAGCGCCTCCTGCCACAGGCCAAAACCTGCTTCCACAGGTCGATTGCAAGGTGGACATGAAGGAGCTCTCATTGGAGACCATGATTCAAACTTTTTGTTCATGACCAGAGAAGACCTCCTTAGGTCGTCCCTGGACATGAACGGAGTTTGTATCATGGTCTCCAGTGAGAGCTCCGTCAGCCCCGCTGCGCCCCACGTGTGTGGTGGTAACCTGCGCCCAGCCTTGGGGCTGGGTCCGGGTTGTGACGACGCCACCATCCTCATTAGGGCCAACATGCCGCATTCCGGACCATTTGCAAGCAGAGTGTGTCCCTAGAGTGCTTGGACGATCAACTCGTGAAGAGCGCTCAGTTTATTGATGAAATGGTGGAGTTTGGTGAGGACCTGCGCGAGGTCGCTCTGGAGAGATGCATGCAGCTTCAGCCGGTAGCACGCCGACTAGGGTCCGGGGTTGCAAGCCGTGGGGGTGGTTAGATCACCCAAGTCGCCCTTGCTGTCCAAAACATCTGACGGGAGTTTCACCGGACAAGTTTTGTGAGCACTGAACGACCATTGCGCGAACGAAATTGCAGAAGCAGCATGTGCTAAGCAGGCCCTGAACATCCCTGAGCCGTCGCACACCCTAAATCCCGACATGGTCCTCGAGCTTGAATTCATTATTAGACCATCAAGCCCAGCCGCTGCCTGAAAAGCTCTTCGGGCTCACAAGCTTCGAGGCGCCCCTAGATCGGCCACGAACCCTAAATCCCAAACCGACAAAGCATGTTTGATTGCCCGCAACACATTATAGTATATAGGCCTTCTGACGATCATGGTGAACGATTCAGGTCCTTGTTCAAGTCCTTGTTGAAGGGTTGGGGCAGTCAAATAGCCCTTGTTCTAAACCCTTGAAGCCTAAACCCAAATTTCTGTGAACCCGTGCTCCCTGTAAACCTTAGACGAACGTGGGATATTAAGCGCCATGGGGCCCTGTGAAAGGGCTGCTTGCCGCCACTGTGAGCTTCGAGTGGGACTCTTCGGAGAATGGGCTGTGGCACGGCGCTGGCCACTGCCTGCACGGCTCCGCTACAACTGCGCCAGAGAGGCACCCCCTCCGGACCCTGCTGAGATGGCCACGGGCAGAAACCTGCTTCCACAGTGTGGTGATAGCCTGGCGCCGCGGGGCCTCATCCGGAGCCCGGCTGCGCCCCGCCCTGAGGCTGGGTCCGGGTCCTGACGAGACCACCGTCGTTATAGGGCCAAAGTGCCCGCATTCCAAGCCATTTCTAAACAGACCGTATCCCTAGAGTCTCTAGGGCTACGGTTTTTTTGAAATGGCCTGGACAACCAGCTCATAAACATCAGCTCAGTATGATGAAATGGTGGATTTTGGCGAGGACCTGCGCGAGGTCGCTCTCGAGAGATGCATGCAGCTTCAGCAGGTGGCATGCCGACTGATTATAGGGTCCGGGGTTGCGGGACCCAAGTCCCCCTCGTTGTCCAAGACATCTAACGAGAGTTTCACCGGACAAGTTCCGTGAGCACTGAACTACCACGCGCTCAGGAAATTGCAGAAGCAGCACGTGCTGAGCAGGCCCTGCACTTCAGCCGTCGCAAGCCCTAAATCCCCAAACGGTCCTCGAGCTTTAATAATCTTGACCTACGGAACGGGCTCTGGGCGCGCTGCGTCCTGGTGCCTCGAAGAAACAAGCTTCAGCCAAGCGACAGCTACATGACGCAGGCGCCGGCGTCCCTGGCTGTCGCTCTCGGCGACTTCGCATGCGCGCCAGGTGAACCTTCCCATTTAGGGTTGAGGAAGTTAAGGGAGGGGCGGGGGAGGGAGGGGGGGGAGGCGGGGTTAGGCAGTTTAGGGTTTCGAGCTTTGGGGTGAGGATTAAAGTTTCGGCTTAAGGTTCCCGGGTTGGAGGTTCTACTGCCGACCTCGGGCGTTTTTCTCTTCTAGACAACTGGCAACGCTTGCAAGAAGAGTGACCTTACACAACCCCACGTCGTGAGTAGCGACAGTCTGGTCCGGACTAGTTGGATCCCTCAAGCCGTCCAGGATTCATCCTGGCTGCCGGAGTGGCCAGCAGTGGTGCGGGGCCGAGCACATGTTGGGCGCGCTAAGCGGGTGGTAGATGGTGAGCTGTCAGAGCTTAAAGCTGCCTGAAGTGAAGAGGTCCTTGCACGGAAAATGCGGTGGCTCAAAGTGCCCTTCCCTCTGTGACCAAAGTGTCGGGCTGGTTTCGCTTGAGCCATCGACAGGATCCAGATCGTGCCATGGGCATGAAGTGCATGCAGCTCGCCATGGCTTAACTGCTTCAGGGTTTAGGGTTTAGGGTTTAGGGTTTAGGGTTTAGGGTTTAGGGTTGGGTTTTGCGACTCCAGCCTGTGTCGTCACTCTTGGTGTTGCTATTTCGGTAGCCGCTTGGGTGGCCGCTGAGGTGCTCCGTGCTCCGGGATCAGATCCCCCAAACAGATAGCATTCCGGAGCCCTGGATGCTAAACCCTATAAGCCCTAATTCCAAGGTGGAGCTTGATGTTGGTGATTTTCGGGGTCCTGAAGACTTCGCAGGCCATGCACATTCGGGGGCGCGTAAACGGGCTCAGAGTTTCAGGGTGATGGGCTATTATACCCTATAATCCCTTTAAAGGCCCTTTATATTTATAGGGTTCGTTATGGGGATTTTCTGGCCCAATAGCTCATCCTGGTACAGTAGGGTTTGGGTTTCCCTTCATGCTTCGGGGGTCTCTGCAGTCGTTGCAATTTTCGGCTAGCTCCATGCTGCGAGTTCCAACTGTTCCAGACCTCCATCCCTTTGGCAGGCGGGACCAGCCCTGACAATCCTCAACGAAACTTTCGATGGCAGCACCCATTTCCAGATCTCCGCCCCCTTCTTGTCGGACGGAGCATCAATCTTCTTTGGCATCCTCAATGCTGACGGCAAAACAGGTCTTTTCAGCGGGGGACCCGGGGATGTGTCAAGCGCTCTACCGGGAAACGAAACCGGAAGGGTCTACGGAAGGTTGCCTGGTTTTTGGGGGATCTATGGCTTTGACAATGCCTACTTGGTCGCTGAAGGTTCGGATGAATTTGGTATAGAGGCGACTGTCACTTGGGAGAACCTTGATGTCTCGGGCTGTTCGGAAGACTCTCTTCGTTTTTCAGGGAAGTTTGCCACGGACGGTGACGGCGACATTGTCTACGACTACAATGACCTTGGCGTTTCCATCAAGATATTGGCATCTCTGGATGGTGGTCCCGAGGCAGTCGTGTTGAAATGGTACGTCCGGGAGGTGCTGCCGCCAGGGTTTTTTTTCACAGTGCCCAGGCTGGAAGATTTCTGGGGAAACACGGTTCTCAATTCAACTGCCCAAGAGGCTCGGAGACACATTATCGGCACCTGGGATGCCCTTGAGCATGTTTTGTTTGAAGATCGGGATCGATGGGTCTTGAGTCTTCAGATCTCGCGAGCTGTGCATCTCGCTGCTGAATCTAGCTATACTTCCAAGAAGCACGTGCACCTCAGCCCTCCCAGATCAGCCAAGGAACTGGGACGAGCTTGACTTTGAAGTTGTATATCGAACTGGGTTCTCACTCATTCAACATTGCGGTCTCGAACCTTGTCGTCACCTGTGATAAGGCTCCTAGCTCTCCGACCACGGCCTCTCCGACCACAGCCTCTCCGACCACAGCCTCTTCGACCAGAGCCTCTCCGACCACGGCCTCTCCGACCACAGCCTCTCCGACTACAGCCTCTCCGACCACAGCCTCTCCGACCACAACCTCTCAGACCACAACCTCTCCGACCACAACCTCTCCGACCACAGCCTCTCCGATCACAGCCTCTCCGACCACAGCCTCTCCGACAACAGCCTCTCCGACCGCAGCCTCTCCGACAACAGCCTCTCCGACCACAGCCTCTCCGACCACAGCCTCTCCGACCTCAGCCTCTCCGACCACAACCTCTCCGACCACAACCTCTCCGACCACAGCCTCTGCGACCAAAACCTCTTCGACCACAGCCTCTCCGATCTGCTGGACATTAATTCTACGAGGGTGAATATGTTGGTAAATGGTGCTGATTTGTGTCATGAATTTGGGGGTCTATGAAGTTTGGAGAGGAGACCTGTCTAGCTTTGTGCCTCACCTTCGCTACAACCTGCCTCCAGACCTCCGCCCTGGCCAGTATGAAGGCTCCATCAAGGCATGCGTCGAATCTTAAGGATAATTATTAGTAAGACCATTCATGAAAATATTAATAGAGATGCGAATAAAATTAAACAAATATTAGCACCTGGATATATATATATATATATATCTATATATAAGTAGGCAAGTCGTTACGCTCTCAACCCGGTGATACTTTCACACAGAACCTTCGAGCCATGGCAGCAGTCGGCCGTGCTGATCTTCTCGGCGTCGTGACACTCGATTGCGTGTCATCCTTGCAAAGGGTGATGTCATCCTTGCGCAGTGGCTATGCGGCTGCACATGTTGCAGAAAGCACGCTCCAGTCACAGAAGCGCAGTCGTGCGCAGGGTCGCTAGCATGTTGGCTTGATCAGCTGCTCTCGCAGTGACAGAAGGCAGGTTGCAGCATGCCGCTCTCACTTCGTTGCCGAAACAGCTGAGCAGGTTTGCAGGCTTCTCGGGTCTTGCCTGTTCTGGGAAGTTGAAGGTAACGATGCCCTGAAACTTGAGAAGATGTACTGGCTGGCATTCGCAAAGCTGAGGTGCCGCCGCCATGCGCACGACAGAAGCGGTGCGAGTTTTGGTGCCAGTACCTGGTGTTCCGAGGGCGTCGGGGGAAGGCAAAGCTCTGGTCCATGATACCAGAGTGCCGCGGCCCCAGGACACACAAGTCATTTCTGCAGAGCCGTTGGACTGGCTTGAGAGAACTGCTTTTTCGACAGCTGAGCAGGCCAACTATGCTGGCTCTCTTCCGACGAGTTCCATATGCGCCGTGCACGTAGGCGTGGACGTGCACGCAGAGCTCATGAGCGGGGGCTACTGCAAGCGAGTGAAGTGCAATCGCGGAGCAACGCTTGGCACGAAGTGAACACAGACCCAGTCCACTTTTTACAGGTCACACGGGACCACCAAGAATTCTAGGCACCTCTATTCGGGTTTAGGGTTTAGGGTTTAGGGTTTGGGGTTAGACTCAACCCGTCAAACCTGTGGAAACATGATTAGGTTTTCTTTCTTAGTTGGAATCTCTGAGTCAAAGAAAATTCAGAGTTACATTCCAGTGCTCCGATCTCACCATCTACAAGGTGAAGCAACGGGGATACTTTAGGGTTTAGGGCCGTTTAGGGTTTAGGATTTAGGGTCCGATCAGCAATACTTACCGCAAACAGATATGCGAGATGTGTGTTCGAAGAGGGGTCAAGAGGTTGTGACATTGTGTCTGCTACAGATACTTGAGGTGCTGCAGGTGAACTCTTCGTCTTCCTAACCAAGCTGCAGTGAGGGCAAAGTCTCCACTTGCTGCAGCATCTTCAGATGCAGCATGGCCCACATAATTCAGGACCGACCCCATGGATTTCATGTAAGCTTCACAGCCAAGGTATGCAGTCAGGTTGTAAAATCTAGAACTGCCAACCTTGACGACACCTGAGGCTTGCTCGTACAAAAAATCGCCTCTGCCACTGATAGAGGTATCTGAAGCTCTGCTCTTTCCAGACATGTCCCGACGCTGTTGGCTGTACAGACAAGTGCTGAGGGAAAGCACCCGGAAGACTTGAGGCCCTGGTTTCCTCGCGCATCCGCCTTCAAGCAGTTGCTAGCCGGGGTTCAGAGGTTCTTCGGAGTTTTTGTTCAAGGGGTTTTTTCGGGGTTTCGGGGCTTTTGGGGCTTGAGGTTTTTTCTGCCAAGGGGTTCTGGGGGCCTTGAGGATGTTGCTGGGGTTTGTGCTCGAAACCCCTAAACCTTAAACCCTAAACCCTGAACCCTAAACCCTAAACCCTAAAACCCTAAACCCTTAACCCCATCCAGTGCCTGCATTCTCTTTCCCCTGTTCCCAAAACCCGGAGGCCGAGCAGGGGTAGCTTCTGGTTGTGGGATCTTCGCCCTCAACACCTAGCATTCCGCCATCCACCTACCCATCCAACCCCCCCCCCCCCCACCCAAATAACAAACTTCCTTTTAGGGTTTAGGGTTTAGGGTTTAGGGTTTAGGGTTTAGGTTTAGGTTTAGGGTTTAGGGTCTAGGGTGAAACCCATGCGCGAACTGGCGCTGGGACTGGGGTGCCTCCTGAGGCGTTCTTAAAAGCCGGCTTTTGAGGCGTGCCAGGATCAAGAAGGTCTCTTTAGGGTGTTGGGTTGAAGGGTTCAAGGTTTCAAGGGTTTAGGGCTACGCCAGCACATGAGCACCACCATCCTGCAGCACAATTGCGCTCCACCATAGACCGCATGTTGTCCGACATCACCCCCCAGTGATTGCGCTTGTGCTTGCATGCTTAGGTATGCTTACCGAAACAAGCTAGGCTGAAAGGTCAGCGGTAAACAGGACTCTTAAGCCAACGCTCTCAAGCTGGAGATGGCAGTTTGCGGCGGGCCTTAAACAGGGTTTCATGGTACTTGGACATGGTACTTGAACTGGAATCGCCGAAAGCCAGATCAATGCCCTAAGCACAAACCCCCTCAAGGCTTGCACACTAAACCCGAAACCCTATGTAAAGAACCCTATAAACCCCATAAACCCTATATGAAAACCCTGTAAGCCCTATATACAACCCTATGGCTCCAAACAGAGCCATTCGCCTAGAAGCCCCCAGACCCCAGTACACCCCCAGCCCCGCCCTCTGAAACCCCCATCAGTCCCCTTAAACTCACAAGACCCTTGGCCCCACCCCCCCCCCCCCCCCCCCCCCTGAAAAAAAAACAACAAACAACAATAATAATAATAGCAACCTTCACCCCCCCCCCCCCCCCCCCCAAAAAAAAAACCCTCTGCAAGCTCCCTAAATCCCTTGAACCCTTGAAGTTCCCTAGATCCCTTGAGGCTTTTAAACCAAACTCCGCCCTCCAACCCGCAAGACTTGAGGCCCTGGTTTCCTCGCGCATCCACTTTCAAGCAGTTGCTGGCGATCGGGGGCCCAGAGGTTCTTAGGAGTTTTGTTTAGGAGGGTGTTTAGGGGTTTCGGGGTTTAAGGGCTTTAGTTTTTTTGCCTTAAGGTTTGGCGTTTAAGGGGTTTAGGGCTCATAGGACTTCTCGGGTTTGGGGTTTAAAGGGTTTTGGGTATAGAGGTAGTATTCATGGACCTTTCTGGGTTCAGAAGACAGGTAGCCTGTGAGCAGGCGATAGCCTAAGCCCTGTTCCCCAAACCTTTTCAATGTTCAGACTCTATATGTAAGCTCTTTACCAAGCCCACATTATCAACCCACCCAGGCTCTCCCTAAACCCAAGACACCCTATACGCAAGAGCGCGACGGCGCAAGCTTATCAGTTTGGTGTAGCGTGCGAGGTCCAAAGCTGCAAGGGCGCACGACCTTGCAGGAAGATCCGGGCCTCTGATTCATCAATCAAGCCCGAAGCAAGACCCTCAATCCCCGAAACCCTGAATCGTGAATCCTAATCGTGACCCGCCCTGCAGCCATCGAGGCCCTCGCCGGCTGCACGGTCCGCGCAGCAGGGTGAGCTGTCACTGTGCTCGGAGGTCCCTGCAGGTGATCCACGCTTCGCTGGAACTGCCGAGGACTTGTGGAGATGACAGAGTGTCCTCCGGGCAGGGACGGCTTGCCGCACAGATGCGGAACAACACCGCTGTTGGGGTCTGTTGCTGACATAGTGCCCGTGTATACAAAATACTTGTAAGAACGAAATCTGTCGCACTTTCTCGTTGAATCCTCCGGTGTCCAACTCATCGACCCGCTTCGAGGTGCCCGCCCCGAGTGCTCACATGTGGGTGTTTCCCAAATGAAGATGTGGGTGTTTTCCAAAATAGGGGTACACCTTTTACACCCCAAATAGGATAGATTCCGCTTGAAGGGCCCCACCCCTATTTTCGGAAACCGCCATGTTGCTCACAGTACAGTGCTAGCTCCCGCGCACGCGCGTGGGCAGCCCACGTAGCTGCCTTCGATCGATCGAAGGCAGTCTGAGATCAAGGAGCAAGGTTCGAAAACGCGGTGTCGGCTAAAATCCAGCCGTCAGCTGCAGCATCAGCAGCGATCGGAATTGCCCTAGAACACATTTCGGGTGCTTGAGCTGAAAAATGGCGACGGAGTATGAGCAACAAAGCACATCAAGAAAGCGACATTCGAGATCCCTCATGTTTGCACAGAGCGACGAGCAAGCGTTGCCCTTTCGAAGGAATGCGTTCTGCACCTGCGGACGCACACGGAAGACCTTGGCATGAACTCCCCCAAGCCAACGCGACGCAACCCGGAATTTGACTAGCCACACCTAGTCACTAGGTCTCCGCACCGAACCTTTCAGCAAGAAGTCAGACATAGAAGATGTAGGTGTCAAGGCTGGCCGGGTCTTGCTTGGAGAGATGGAGTTGTAACATCCGTCGCAGCTGTTACAGGCACAAGGAACGTTAAAAGCTCCTGCACCTGTGGCCAGCAGATGTGCTGTCTTCCCCATGTCTCCTGTCGTTCCCTCCGTCGAGTGGCTGCAGCGGTCATTGTGGTTCTGTTCCCCGTAGCGGAAAGTGGGGCGCTGCCCAAGACCAACTCCCCCGAACGAAGGTTATGGCAGGAGCTGCCCCCTGGGTATGTTGAGGGGGAAGTCGTGGACATGCATTTCGATGGCATGCTGGTGTTGTTGTCAGCCTTTGTCTCGCTTATAGGCGCGTTCGCAGCGCTAACAACCTCAGCATACTTGCGATTGGTGCAAAGCACGAAGTGGTACTACATTATGCTCCTTCAGTGCGGTCTTGGGCTGGGAATCTCTACCGTCTGGGCGATGCACTTCGTTGCGATGCGCAGCGTTCACCTCTGGGGTGGGTCTGAATCTGGTGGCGCACAGGAAATTTCGATGGGTTTCGACAAAGCAATCACGTCATTTTCTGCGCTGATCGGCTGGATGTTCTCAACGATGGCAGTGCATCTTGCTCAGGGCACGTCCCGCACAGGCCACCGGCTTGCGCTTTCGTCTGTCATCTTGGCCGCGGGTATCTTTTCTTTGCACTATGTTGGCTTGCTTGCCGAAAGGGGTCCCTTCATCATCCACTACGATGTAGGGATGGTACTCATGACTCTGGTGGTGGCTTTAATTTGTTCAATGGGAACCATGGCTCTTTTCCAGCACCCTCCGAAGTCCACGAAATGGCGCGTGGCCGGTGCTTGGCTGGTGGCTGCTCTTGTCTGCAGCATGCATTACATAGCGCTTCTGCCACTGACGCACAAGACCCATGCCTCTGGGTGGACATGGAGCGTCATCTGGGAGGCGGCGGAAGTTCGCGCTGAGGTACCCATCATTGTGTCCCTGCTGCTAGATGTGCTTCTTATGACGGGCAATGCTTTCTACTTGGAGGTCATCCAGGTCTTGGACAAAGCAGCCAGGGAGAGGGAACTTCAGCACGGCGACTTCGTGTCAGGGACAAAGCGGCTGATGAAGCGCTGCAGGCAGATGCAGTTCCCGATGGCGGTGCTGCGAGCCATTGACTTTATGAAGTTGGGCAAGATTGTGCAGCACGAGTGCCTCCGTGATAGGAAATTATTAGTCATGCTGGACACACCTGTAGCCGCTGCCAAGCTACGCAGGAAGGGCTGCATCATTTTCTTTTCTCATCAGTGGCTCTCCGCCGACTTACCCGATCCGGCTGGGCACCACTTTGACAACATGACCAGAGCGATTCAGGCGATTGCACGCTCGCAGCGCTTGAAGACCGAGAACATATTTGTGTGGGTGGACTACTCATGCATCCCCCAGCGTTCCACAGAGCAGCAGCAGTTGGCAGTGAATTCCTTGCCGGCCTATGTGGCTGCGTGCTCTGAGTTTGTCGTCATCGCTCCGCAGGTGCTGCATGCAAGCACAAAAGCCCCCTGCAACTTTACAAGCTATGCCAGCCGCTTCTGGTGCCGCTTGGAAGTGTTCTGCGCTCTCATGTCTGCTATGGCACAGGAGCAAGCGCAGCACATTAGCAGTCTTATGGCCAGCGGGGTGAGCAGCGCGGGCACAATCAACTCCATGTCCAACGAGTCACCAAACAAAGAGTCCGACGTGTCACTAGAAGACGACCTGTGCGACTTGTCTAAGCAAAGCATGTACATGGTTTGCGAGGGCAAGCTACAGCCTTTGGTTTTTTTGGGGCCCCACGGCTTGAAGGAAGACTTTGCAGAATTGCTGAATGTGTATGGAGGAAGACTTGGCTGCTGCCAAAGGGGCCACAAGACTGAATCTGGAGAGGAGATTCTCTGCGACAAGGCCCGCGTGGTGGAAACTTTGACCGGGCTCTATGGCACCATGGTGGTGCGGCTCTTGAAGTTGCGCAAGGAGCGTGAAGGAGGGCGTCTCCAGCGGGGTTTCCTGCAGCTTGGAGACATGCTGATCCAGCAGCGCGAGGCCTTGTTCCCGGCCGAGTACTTCAGTACACGTATACAAGCCGTGCATGAGTTTTTGAGCCAGGAGTTGTGCCAGTCCAAAACACGCAAGGTAAGGAGCAATGGGTCTGAAGGAACGAATGGCTCATTGACCATGTCGGACGTCGATCTGCTTTTGCAGGAGCTTGGCGCCGTCATTGTCCCTGAGGATTCGTCAGTCGCTCTCTCGGATGCAGTTCTGGGCAGCTGTGGCATAGGACCTTGGAGAGGTGATGAAGAGGATCCGCAGGAGCCGAGGATGTTAATTTAATTTTTCAATTACTTGCAATTCTTTGCCAGGCTTTGCCTGAAGGGCAGGCTCACGAGCAAGTCACATGTCTCTTTTTTTGAATTTCGCGAATGTGCCGAGTTCCCCGTCAATTGGACAGGGATGTGCGCTCGCCAGATTTTCACCTTTTGTTTGGAGGTTCTGGGTACTTATGACTTCTAGCCCCAAACATAACTGTACTTACAAGCCCCCTATAGGTCTTCGAAGTAGGCTATAAGTAGGAACCATGGGTACACGTACCCATGGTACCTCCAAGAAGCCTTTAAAAGTCGAAGGCAGAAACCGTGTTAAGGATTGTGAAAAGAGGGGCACACTGGAGGGCTGCACATGCATTCTGAATTCTCGTCCCCCCTAGAACCTATTGTGTAAACAAAAATCTTCGCCCAAAACGTTCCGCTCAAAACTTTCGCTCAAAACTTATTGGGACCCAAACCATATACAATTTCTCTAAACTCTAAGCCCTATAACCCTCAACCCTAAACCCTAAACCTCCACATCACAAAGGTTCAGTGGTATGAGGTCCTTTTCACCCTGAGATTTCATGAGGCGGTCCGAGTGCACCCTTGGACTTAGGACTCGAACCCTATGACAGGGGTTTAAGACACAGTTTAGAAGGGTATGTGCCCTGGCCGCTAGGTTTATGGAAATTGTATAGGGCTTGGGTCCCAATAACGTTTTGACGGAAACGATTTGACCGAGTTTACGTTTTGGAACCTGGGTTCACACTTTTGGGTCGGGAGGGGAGCGGGGGGTCTCGAGGTCTTGGGGTTGTTGGGCTGCCTTGGGCCTTTCTTGGGAGCCTTTTTTGGGAAGCCTTTTTGGGGGGGCTTTTTGGGTGGCCTGTTGGCTTGCCTTCTGGGCTTTGGGGGGGGGGGGGGGGGGCCTTTGGGGGATGGAGAGCCTTTTCAGGGGCGTTTTTGGAGGGCCTTTCAGAGGGGGGCTTTGGGGGGTTTTTGGGGGGTCAGCCTTTGGTTGGGCTTTTCGGGGCTGCTCGGGCTTGCCGGTAGAGTGAACGTGACCTTCGCACAGCTTTCGTCTAGCTTCCCTTTTACTTGTCAAGCAAGGTCTGAAAATATCTGAGCAACACAGCATTGCTTGGCTGGGTGATAGGATGGACTGAGGCTCGGAGAGCTCTTTTTTCATTGACCCCACACCTGAGGTGTAGGCCCAACTTCGCAGCTTGCGTTGAGACTGGCCCAAGATATACTCCGGGTGTAGCAACTGTTGAGCCGACCAAACATGGCGAAGGCCCTGGGCCCGGCTACGCCGGCGGTTGTGGTCGCTTTCCTCAGCTTTCTGTGGGCGCTGGCGCATGCGCAATGCCCAGATGACACCTGCCTCTTGCAGTCCGTGAAGAAGCAAACCCCTGGATGGAACGAAGCCCAGGGAGGCCGGGGTGACTGTTTCGCCTTGTGGAGCAGTCAATAACTCTAGCTTCGTCTTGCTGTAACTTCCCTCAAACGTCTTTGCTACAGCCAAATATTGGAGAGTATGTTTTGACATCTCACTCTTATCGTGTCAGACTGTCAGGAACGAGCTGCTATTGGACCTGTCATTCGGTCGGACTGACTTGTGACAGAACGAAGATGACTACCATCAACTCTTCGCAGGCCATTTATGATGTGGTGTCGGAGCATTTCGGTGAACACTGCAAGGCCGGGTTCGAAAAAGCAGATCAATTGGGAATCCTGTATGCCGGAGGAGGGGACAGAAATCGTTGCGCGTACTTCGACTCGGAGAGCGATTATTTCGATTGTGAAGATCCCATCAGCGGTGCCACCAATTCTTATTCCGTGTGCTACTGCAGCTAGTCGGCCTCAGCCACGCCATGGTTTGGACCCTTTGCCAGAGGAACAGCCGCCAAAGAGTAGCTTGCATGCTTGGCAGAGACAGATCAAGCCAAAACACGAGTGCATGCCTTTGCGCATGTGGCCTTTGCCCAACACGAAATGGCCCTGCAAGGTGAAAGGAAAAGCGACTAAGAGGAGATTGAGCGTTGTAATCTGTTGGTTCTTTGATTTCGGAGAGGACTCTTTTTCTGGCGGTTGTTGTGCATTGGCACTGTGCTGCAATTTTTCATGGCTATCGTGCGGCTACTACACAGGGCCTGTGATTAGACAATGGATTGAGGTAGATAATGGATTGAGGCCATTCATTCACTCTTATGGGGTCTCCGATTCAACAAAAATCTAATATTTTAATATATCAATGGGCTAATGGGCGAAATAATATGTTTATATTATTTTCTATTTTTGGTTCGTTCATGTATTAAATTCATTTCTTTCATTCTCTTCATTATATTTTAGAATTAGTCATAAATGAAGGGAATGAATATAATGACAATATATTAAATTACTGAACGAAATTAATCTTAGAAATTCTTTTCTATTTGGTATTCGTCTGATTATGTAGCTTAC